>JANZLD010000004.1:25469943-25487221 GCA_026413575.1 Erythroxylum carthagenense | reverse complement strand
CAAATGCCTTTATATATATATATAAGTCACAAAATGAAAGAAAAAAGGGAGTATAATAGCACATCTATGGACTAGGTGGGTATAAAAGATGAAGAAGCATCACGATAGTGACTATAAACATTAATGGAGGTGGATGGTGGCTTGTATCAAAAAGAAGAGTAAAAGGAGACATTTCTAAATTTAAAGCAAAAAGATCTAATTAAAATCAAGGTGAATTAAAAATGAGCAGATAATATAATATAATTTAATAGAACATAATATAATATAATATAATAAATTTTCTTCAATTTTTTTTTAGAAAATCGCTTTTAAAGGTATAAGACATAGTTTTTTTAAAGCATGAGCATACATCAAAAACCAAAGTCCTTTAGATAAAACTTGAATTCACATTAGTCAAAGTCAATCATAAAGCAAGAGCTCACCCTAGAAAATAAGGTCTTTTGGATAAATTTCAAATCACAAAAATCACATTCAATCTTCAAGGGTGGGAATATGTTATACATTAAAAGTCTTCTCAATATAAATCTAAACAGACGTAACTATCTTAAAAGTTAGGCAAGCCTATTCCTTATAAACGATTACTCCTACTCAAATATATATTTTTACACCTCTTATATTTAAAGATGCACATAGTAATTGCAAATAAAATAAAAATTAAAGGGATCTAAATCTTTGAATGACTTCTGAACTAACATATTTTTTATGCCTTTGAATATATATAGTGATTCCTCAAATTAAATTATTTGGGCATTTAAGAGTTTTTTCTTTTAAGTTGCACATCTAAAATCCTTCATAAAAAGGTCTTTGAAATTTTGAATCATATGACAATAATTTTAATTGCCAATTTAATGTGTATAAAATAGAATAAAGAATTTTTATCAAAGATGGGGTCAAATCAATATAAGACACATTGTTCCCTATATTTTGAGAGATTTTAACTAAAAAATTGTCTAGTATTTCAAAATTTAGCATACATTCCTTTTTGAATCCTTATAGTTTTTCATTATTGAAATTATTATTAAACATAACCTTCAATAAATCTTCACCATTAAAGTAAAAATTTTATTGCATTAAAAAATCAGTAGTGTTTAAAACAAACACATAATGTACACAAATAGAATATCAAATGGCAATATAAATGTTAAATTTAACAATTTCACTATGAAGTTTCATAATAAGTGTTCATTTATCAACTTCAATTTTAGTCTAAAACATTGGATTTGAATTAGAAGAATTATTTTTCTATATAAAGCACTTACAAATTAGTAGGAAAAACCAATTCATTAGCTAGAAATGATATATCCCTAAAAACTCCTTTAAAATATGCAATGAATTGATTAATAAGTTGTATAATTACACTTATTTCTTTCAATGGATTGACATTCATAAATTTATAAATATAAAGGGTTATGAAATTAATTGAAGCTCCTAAATCTACCATTGCTTTTAAAATCATAACATTACCAATATTACAAAGGAAAGTGAACATACATGGGTTCTTATATTTAAAAGGTAATTTCTTCTAAATGATAACTAGAATGTTCTGTCTCATACGGATTTTCTCATGACCTTTTAGTTTCCTCTTAATGATGCATAATTTTTTGAGACATTTAATATAATGAGGTATCGACTTAATTACATCAAGAAGGGGAATATTTGCATTAACCTTGCAAAAAGTTTAAGGAATATCCTTTTACAGCCTTTTGATTTTAGATTTTGCAACTAGGAAAAAGAGAAGTTATCATTACAGGTTTGGATTGTTCACCACTTGGATCCATCAATTGAGTAGCTTAGATTTGAGGCATCACTTCTTCTTTCTTGATTTCTTTTTTGATTACATATTTTTATATCCTCTTTATAGGCATTTTTAGCTTCTTTCCACTTCTCAAAGCAATTGCATTAACATTGTACTTTATATTGATGATCGTTTATGAGGGTAATTTAATTTTACATTAAAACTTTAGTAGGCTTAAAATAATTTTCCAATTGACTTAAATTAGTTTTTCCAAATTTTGAATGTTTATTCTTACCTCCTATTGAACTTAATCTGTGTAGGTTATAAGTGCTTTAATAAGTTTATTTAAATAATACTTATTTTAAAGATAAGTTTGGTGCAGAGCTAGTTGTTTACTTTGATTTTTTAGAAACTCAATGGATTTGCTTTATTAATAAAATTACGATAAACTCTTCGTTCAGGATTATATATATTTGAATTAGGGTTACATTTCATTTTTATGGACTCAGGAGTCCCCCAACAGTATTGACTTGTTTGTTAGTTCACCTTAAATTATCATATTGTTAATTTGATGCCCAAAATAGAAAAAAAAACACAAGTTTTCATTTGGTATATCATCTAATTTTTCTACGAGAGAGGTGAGATTATGACACAATCCGCCTTTTAGACCGTGTTGACACTAGGGAATGGGTAGGCTTAATGCCACCAAAAACTCGTAGTAAGCCTAACTTTTCTATATTATGTGGAAAATCTAGCATGACCCATTCGTTTGTCTGATTAATCCATATACCTGCTTAACAGTTTTGAATGAAGTAAGGATCTTAATTTGCAATTCTAACATACATTATCTACTTATAATCTACCAATCTATGATCATCTCATATTATCAACTGAAATCATTCCCAATAACATTGCATAACCATACATGTATCATGTACATATGATTATGACAAACCATGGAGCAGCTATAAGAATCTGCAATTAACATCATACCAAAAGGATTACTTGTTTGTTTATCGAAGCGAGTCTCAAAAGACTTAGATTTCTCTTTCGTAGTATTTACTAATCTCCTGAAATGATAATAGTGAGAGGTTAGTTTATAACACGATTCAGTGAGATATAAATATGCTACCATGCTTATGAGGCTAGGAAACACAAGGCTAGCTTCACAAGAATGGTCTGTGGCATTCTAAACAACAATACATGATATCAATCAATAAACAGGTAGTAATTTCAAATACGGCAATCACATGAGTATCAATAATAAATCTCAATATGAATCTGGTTTCTGAATTCTTTTCTGAGTTTTAGGTTTTTGTTTTTGAGTTTTGGGTTCTTTTTTTAGTTTTGGGTTCTTTCTAAATTCTGGGTTCTTTCTCTGATGGAGTTCCATAAGATTTCTAATTATGAGTGTTCTCAGTTCTGAGTTATTATTTCTCATTATTTTGAGTTCTAATTTTTTTAATTTTTTAGGAAGAGAAAAAGGCATGCTAGTATGGCATATCTCCCCTTTTCTGATTCTAGACAAGGTTAGCCTAACCTTGCCCCTAGAGACCTGCCCTTTTTAAGTAAGACCCAGATCTGACCCATCACTAGCGGGTTACCTATGTGCACATAGTCTGATAATATACCCTATCAGTTGGGTATCCTGCAAACTCATCAATCATGGCTAACAAACACAACAAGGGAACCAGAAGGTGCAAACAATCTCAATATCATCTGGCCAATATGGCATACAATATGCTAGACTCAATCACATTGAGTCATATATCAAATAAGTCGTACAGATTCAAGAATAATTCACAAAGACTACACAAGTATACTAGCATGATTATACTCACCTCGACTATCTCAGGGGTTCTGATCTCTTTTCTAATCTTCTTGAACTTGTGAGGTACTAGGTACGACTTCTATTTCTATTCCTTGTCTGCTTTCACAAGCTATTGGGTAGCATGCATAAAATTTACATATACCCGTATTAGTCATTCTTACATAAATCTTATTTCTTAACACACATCATTAAAAATTTATATTTTCTTCTATATTGGTCAAATTGTTTTCAAGCTAGGTTTTCCCTTGAAATTAGGAGTCTTGGACTTCATTATGTCCAAATTTAGCTCACAATTCTGAGTACTTGATTCTTTATGTCTTGATTAGCTTAATCGTACTTGAACCTATTTAGTTTCACTGATTCATCCACGCAGGTCTCATTCATGGAAGCATAACTTTTTCTACATAGGTCCACTATTTCTCAAAATTTCCATACCTTTAGTTAACACATAAATTCACACTTTTTCTTTTATAACCATTTTCTAATTTGGTCATTAAGGCTTCCAAATATCCCATTTACAGTTAGCTTTTATATTTTGTCACGAGTTGGACCCTTCTTGACTAAAATCATTGTATCTTGTTCATTTTGTTATCTAGTTGAGGTGATTCAAATTTCCATTTTCAATAGACTCATATGGCTATCACATATCCAAAGACAACTTTAAAAAATGATGTAATTTGGATTTATTGTGATTTTTCCAAGGTTGTACTCTTCTATGTCACTGAGGTTTGTAACATCGTTCACTTATTTAGCCATATCTCACTGGATACTCATCCAATTAAATTTCCCTTTGTACAACACTTAGATAACACATTTTCGAGCATTTCAAAAGAAGAACTCATCATCCAATTCTGACTCTAAGGTCCCCAAACAATTCACGTTTTTTCATGTTTTAATCTAGTTAGTATTCTGAACCAGTTTCAATTTGGGACTTGTATCTCACTATTTTCGCTCACCCTAAATTCTTAAAAAAAAATCAGATATATAGTAGACACCCATAACTACAACTTTCAAGTTTTGAGTTTCTCCAAATTTACACGTTGATTAGCTCATCAAAATGTATAAGAAGGACCTACGAATCTGCCTCCCTTGGCAGCTTTAAACTCCAGAACCCTAGGTTTTGGTTTAGGCCCAAATCACCATAAAAAATGAAAATTTTCTCATGTTAAGTAATCATTAAACATCAAAGAATAAGAATCCATCATCAAAAGCATCAAACCCATAAATTTCATCACGTGGGTTTCATAGCTATGACAAAAGAAAGTGAGAAACTAAATTCCAATCGGTAGAATCAAGTGTCGGGATCGAGGCTTACTATCTTGTATCGACTGATCGACTTGATTCTCCTTCATGTTCTTGTTACAAAGTTTGAAAATTTTGAGAGATAAGTTTCCATGGTGACTTCGTAAGTGAGGGAGGAGGAAGACAAGTTTTTTTGGTCTTATTTGCTCTTAGCTTCCTTTATAAGCCACTCTTTTTATTATTTACAAAAATGTCACTCTTGTACTGATTCTTTAAAATCAGCTAGCACAATTTCCTATGACAACTGAAAAAGTGTCAAACATTATTAATTTGATGTCACCAAAAGTTATGATTTGCTGTCCTAGTTTTAATAACATTAGTCTCAAATACCGATTTTTATACTGCTTTTTTTGTAAATTAAATACTTGGTGTTAAAAATTATGTAATTATTGATAAATAGAATTACTTTCTTATTAACTTTCTTTGTAGGAGAATCTTATCCATTGCCAAACTATTGCAAATTGACAACCATATTAAAAATCGAATTCCATAATCCTGTTGGAGTTTTCTGCCTTGTTACATCTCTACTTACAATTCATATTCAGATCCATTATTAATAATCCCTCATAAAAATACTATATAAACAATTTATCATAAATATGGTGTTAAGGACAACTTGCATAAAGCAGTTTGAATCTTTCTTAATAATTATATAGTCTTTTTATTAAATTGTCATACTTCATATATATCTTCTTAATGTTGGCAACTTGTGAAATAGGTCAAAAGTTCTTAAGAAACTAATTTTTCATCTCATTCAAGTTGGTAATAGAACCTGAAGGTAAATAATAAATCCAATCCTTAACTTTATTGCCTAGTAAGCAAGGAAATGGACACAATTTTATTTGATCTTAAATAAATCCTTAGGGTTTCATACTTGAACATTCTACTTTAAACTCCTTAGGATACTTATAAGAATCTTTACCTTGAATTGCATGATAGGTGGGAATTAAATGAACACGACAAGTTTTTAATTTAAAAGCTACATCAAGATTTGGATAGAAATGCAAAGTGGTTATTACCTCAAGTTTAGTTCAAGCAATTCCTTCAAAATTCTTTTGTTGGCCATGATTTCTTCTTCATAATTGCTGGATAAATTGATCAAATTAATTACTAAATTTAATCTAGGAGATGAAAATAATGATATTTTATTACAATGTTACTTAGAGCCTGTTTGTTTTTTTTTATGCTTTTGGTTTTTTGTTTTCGTTTTCAAAGTTAGTTAAAAAAAACTGTTTGTTTGAGTTTTTGGTTTTGGTTTCTTTCAGTTTTCAAAATTTATGAAAACCCAAAAATGGTTTTTGTTTTTTTCATAATCTGACTTACTATCAACTAAATATATATTATTTTCTTATTTAATAAATTATCTATTAACAAGAATTATGAATAATTTAATTCAATATTATATTTAATTAATAAAAATTATGATTTATTTTATTTTATTTAATAATTTATTTACTTTTGCAATTAATTAAATTAATAATTATAATTAAATTTAAAATATCTTCAAAATATAAATTTCAAATAAAATTTTGATTTAATAATTAAAATATAATTAAAATAAATATTAAATTATTTATTTTAATAAAATAAAATAATTTTATTGTTAATTTATTAATAAATATTTTATAAGAGATTAAAATAAATAAATAATTAAAAATAATTTATCTTTAAGTTTTATCTAATATATAATTATCATTAGTAATAAAACATAATTAAATTGACATTAACAATTAAACGAGTTTTTGTTCTTATCTAAAAGAAAAATATAAACTAAAAATTGTAATAGAAAAATAAAAGTTGAATTAAAGACTCCTTTTTTTCTTTTCAATCGACAAGTTGTCTAACTAAGTGACAAACAAACATAAATTTAAGAAAATAAATATATTAAAGACAATAATAATGGGAAATAGTGCTAAATTTTGATGGGTGTAAAATACAATAAAAATAAATTCCATAGTTTAAAAAAAATTATTTGCAATGATGAGTAGGGTCATATCTACATATATTAGGTTGTTTTATTTCTCCCTAAAACCATAAAATGAAAAGGAAATCTTGTAAATTTAAACTAAAATGATTCAATCAAAATAATAAGGCTAAAGATAAATGAGTCGCATCCTAAAATTTTTTAAAAGATCTAAGTAAGGCTATATTATTATATATGATATTACTTATATCTTAATATTTTTAAAAAGGTACTAGTAGCACCTTAAAAACAAATGGAGACAATTTTTGTCAGTTCTAGTAATTGAGTTGTTGACTTAGCCTAAATAGCGTCCATCCAGATAATTAAAACCCACTAGACGCTAACACGGTATTGAAAATGATTACTTTAAGCATTAACCAAATGTATGATTTGAGCCTCAATATTTTATAAAAAGTTCAAACTCAACCCCTACGACATCTTTAATACCACTTTTTGCATTCTATTTAGGGTACAATAAGTAGTGTTTTAATAACGTTAAAGTGTAAAGAAGTGTTAGAGATAATAATAATAGTTTGCTTAAGACTTTTTATAGAAAGTTGAGGTATTGAACCTTTGGACAAATAATAAGAGAGAAGATATAACAATATTAGAATAATGTCTAACAAAAGGATTAGTTTTAGTTTTGATTCACATAATTGATGGCTGATACAATTATAGTATTATGTATGAGATTATAATAACCTATCTCTCCTTATTTTCTTATTGACCAAAATAAACTCCTCAAATACTTATATTATCAACAATAACCATATATAAGCTCTTAGGATTCAATTTATTAAAATAAAGACTACGAATTCTAATTGATAAATAATAAGCTTGATTTATTTTAATTAGGACATATGTATTCTTGTCTATAATTGATTATATTGTTTACCATAAATATTAGAACAATCAAACATATATAGCTTTTATATTTTTAAAAATTAATCAATCAAAATAATTAACTCAAGGAGTTGCAGAGAATATATAAATATTCAAGAATAATGAACAAAGGAAAACTAAATTACATTGTTTTTATTAACTAAGAACATTGTTTAAGAAGTTAATGATTTTATTAATAAAAGGAAATAGGTACATAGAGTATGCAAAACTATTATATACAATAGGACTCGGGCTAGTAATGGACCAATAAATCATTAAAGCACACTATTTGCAAGTTTCTAATTTTACAAAAGGAAGGAGACATAAGGAGTTAGAGATTCTAAACTGTTATTGTGCTTCTTATCCTCGGCTTAAGATTTAGTAAGTTGGTTTCAACATTCAATGTCACCTTGCAAAAAAATATGTTATTCCTTTCACGCTATATGTAACAAACCAATGTACCAAAAGCTATTATAAACAACTTTACGTCACCTTTAATATGAAAGGTAACACAGGAAGCCCAAGAGATGACACTAGTCCATTGTACTCTTTTGCACCGCAACTTGAAGAGATCCAGTATATAGTTCCACAAATGAGCAGAGTACCTACATATAAAAAGTATATGATCCAAGGTCTAAAGAGCCTTAACACAGAAAACACATGTTAGATTAGGTATGGAGAATACGAGGGAATCTTTGGTTCCAAGACTCTGAACAGTTGCAAGCCAAAGTATGAAGGTTGTGCCAAGGTTTAGGTTTTGTCTAACTTGTATAAACTTCTTACAAGATTTAGTGGTGAATATTAACGAGCTATCTTGATTCTATAGACTCTTATCCTTCAAAGAAGAGTAAGGAGTATTGAAAGGCATATCGCATAGAATTTCCCCGACACCTTTTAAGGAGTGAAATGACTGGTGCCAAAAATTGTTCATGATCAAGGCTTGGACCTTAGTATTAGTAGGAATAATTGACTTTTAAGGTTTGAAAGTCCCTTAGTTTATAAAGAGGTCCCAAATTATGACAATGATCAGACTAAAAGATATTTTGCTTCCTTGCCTATCTTATATTTGAAGAATGATTGAATCAGATGCCCCATCTTTAATATCTGACTAAATGTCCAAGAAATGCCATGGTTAGCTCTTATATGCTAGATATTTGCACTCTTTAAGAAGTTCAGGTGAATCCACTTCACCCATTGATCATCTCCATCAAAGCAAAGTCCCCGGAGCCTCTTGATAACCATAATTTTAGTCATCATACGAATATAGATGATGCTAAGTCCTCGACAATTTTTTGGTTGACAAACCGTACCCTATTTAACCTTAGGTATCTTAGGCTTGTGATATAACCACTCTAAAGGAAATATCTTTGTAGTTTATTGATGTATTTCATTATGCCTTTTGGTAAATCAAGATGAGAACACCACTATATGAACATTATTACCTTTTAAAAAATTAACTCCAATTTCTCAAGCTACTAAAAGTCTCAAAACACAGTTCTTATATTCATAAGCTTAGTTATCTTATAATTGACACATCCATAACTAACAAATTTAGTATATAAATATTTAAATTTTAAATGAATAAATAAATGATTTCTCTTTATCTATCGACCAACAAGATCTAACTAGAACAAGTTGGAGCCTCACATCCCCTTCATATCCTTGACCTCATCCTCTATGAGTTCTTTACCTGAAAAATAAATAAAGCATGATAGAATTTACCAACTAAGAAATTGTAATAAGATAAAAGAAGAAACTTTACCCCTGTTATAATATATGCAATAAATCTTATAGTTGTGCCTATTGAGCACTATAATTTCTTCTAAAATACCTGACAAGAAATTAAGGTTAAAAAATTAAAAATCTTTTGTGTTGTTTCATGAATTCTAATAAGATACCTTATGGTTTAAAAGTCTCATATGAACCCTTAAATTTTTAATAGTCTAAAGTAAGTCCTTGTGTTAATTTTCTCCGTTAACTTACTCTCGGGTGGAAGTTAGAGAATTAGTGGTAATGCCATGTGAGCAAAAAGGGACTTACATTATTAATAAACTAAACAAAAACCCATGACTTCATCCAAAAACCTAATAATATAACCCTATTTTAACCTTTTTCCTCTCAGTGGTAATGTCATGTGAGGAAAAAGGGAATTACATTATTAATAACTAAAAAAACCTATGACCTGATCCAAAAACCTAATAATATAACCTTATTTTAACCTTTTTCCTCTTAGTTGGCCATCAAAATTAAGAACCTCTATGATATGAATCTCATTATGAGGAACTTATCTCTTTTGAAATCCCGTAATTCATATTAAAATTATTAAGATTTTATTTCTAATATTGGTGATGAGGTAAGTTTCATATTCTATCAAACTTCTCAATTCCTTTAAGACTATGAATTTTTTCTTTATAATTCTATGTAAGAGTCCTATACTTGTTAACTTCACTACTAAGCCAGCTGTTTCTATAAGGAAGTAAGATATTAGAGTGATTTACACTTAATACCAAAGATATTAATAACTATTGTTTAAAATACAAATTTCCTAGTTATAGAATACAAATTTCCTACTTATAGCTTAACTTAATACCGAGTGAAGAACTCATGATTGAGTTTGAAGTTGATGGGTGGTTTTATGTAATGAAATTATTTGATGAATCACTACTTGTACTTATTGAGCAAAGAAGTAATAAACAAATTTTCATTAATAATCTTTAAAAAGCATAATTAACTATTAAATTATTTAAAAAATGCCTATGTAACAACTAGCTTTTGTTGTTGTATTACTTAGCTTTGATGTTGTTAAACAATTGTACATATCTTAATCAAGAAAATATAGAAAAAAAGAGTAAATTTTCATTTCACAAATAAAGGTATAACTATCAATTTTTAATGAAAAGTTAATTAGAATGTGTCAAGCAAAAAGGTAGCGAATCATATTTACAAAGATGAAGTATGGTCAAGCATATATTTTCCCAATAAAATGAGCTATAGTATATAAGAAAACTTATAGTCTATTTCTCTAGCATTTGTATTAGTACAAAATCAATTGGTTATTAGCTTTTCCTACATTATCGTGGTTGGGAGTATATTTTTTGTAGTTGAAACAAAAAATAGGTCATTAATCTTAGCTATCAAACTTTAATGTAAAAGTAGAAAAGGGAAAACAGTCCTCAAATCTCATATATTGGTACATTTTGTTGCATTCAGGGCTAAATCAAAACCTCCCTAAAAGATGAATCTAAGATTGAGTCTAGGTACCTAATACATTATATAAAGTAGTAAAGGGTCCATCAATTTTTTTTATCAATTCCAACCAAAGCAACACTCCTAAAAACTCACAAACACCCATAATTGCATACACTAAAACACTTGCAAATTCACATATAAAATGTGTTGGAAAGAAAATTGATAATAGAGTTTTATGGGTATGGATATGGGTGTTCAAGAAAATATGTTAGGATAATATGGGAAAGTGGCAAGATTAAAATGGGTTGGGGTGAAAAAAAGTTAAAAACAAGTCGAGTTATTTAGGTTTTTAATTTAGACCATATGTTTTTTTAATTTATTAATAACGTGGGCTATCTTTTGCTTATATGACGTTGTCACCAGCCTCATAAGATAACAAAAGGACTTATTCTAGGCTTTTTATAAAATACAAGGTATTCTTACAAGACTTTTAAATCACATAAGATTTTTCTTGAAATTTTTAAATCCACAAAGAATGTTAGTGTCTTTTACCTTAAAATTAAAATACATGTATCCCAAATCTCAAAAAAATACAATAATCATCATGGTCATAAACCATAATTTATATGACAATTTATATTTACTCGTGGTAGGCACCGATTGATAAGTTTTGGATAGTTGAATGGTATTTTTCCCACTTTACACTAGATAATAATTCTTCATCAACATAATAATTTTTACCTTGCTCCAGTATTGGATGGCAAGTTCTGACCAACTATCACACTTTATACATCTCAAAACACCATAAAACACCATTATAGGACTTCGTTGACGCATCAAATGGTTCGATTATACCGTCAAAACAATTATAATCCATAAACTCTAATACCGTAAGATCACTTAAACGTAAGTATTTTAAAACTATAAATAATTCTTCACACAATTTAACATATATAAACATATTTAGAATGGTCAACTTTTACATTAAGATATGACTAAGAATAACCTCATTTTCACTTTTATTAAAAATCAATTTGTCAGTATCTCCAAAATCTAACAATTTGATAAAAACTAATTCTACCATTTCTTCGACATGAAATTTTTCATTATACTCATAATAAAAATTAAGGCATACAATTAGTAAAATAATACACAACAAGACAATTAAATCTCCAAACAACATATTAAATAATTCAAAGGAACCTAATTAGTACATATTACAAAATTTCATATAAAAAATTTCTTAAAAGTAAAATAATTGTTTAAGCACTTACTAAAACATACTAGAGTTACAAAAAATTGTTAGATTCATAATTTCACCTTAGTAATTGTTTCCTCTAGTGATCCTTTCGTCCCTCCTCTATTCTCCTTATCTTATATAACTTAAAATGCCTGAAACCATTGAGAAAATTTAATTAATAGTTTGCATATTTAAATACAGACTATCGAGGGGTTTGGTTAGTCTAACTCATTATTCAGCTGGTAAGATATTTTTAAATAAAAATTTATGGTCACCTTTAGCTAATTGATTGTAAGTTCTTTCTTAGATGAAGTAAACAATTCTATTGTATTTTTATAGTCTCCTGAATCAACTCCATTTGATATGTTTACTAAAAGTTACAACAACAACAACTCCCAATGAAAGTCTCACTAAAATGCGGGGTCTGAAGAGTTCTAATAGTATGTAGTCTTATTCCTACCTAGTAGAGGAGTCTTTTTTATATACCCATATGCAATACAACATTAAGATACTACAAAATTATAAATGAATATGTATAAATAAGAAAAAATACAAATAGGTAATGCAATACAAAATAACCTACATATAGAATACGTTAAAGATTAATAACAAAAGATAAATAATTAAATAAATACACAAATAAAAAAAGACACGTACAAGAGTAACTCAAACCAGACATGTCAAGAAGTAATTAAGCTAAGTGCGAAACTAATCAAGCTAGCTAACTAGGAGATAATATTACCTATTAAACGCAAAGGACACAATCTAAAAAACCTAAAAGAACGCAAATGACCTCTTTAATAGAGATCCTTTATCTGTATACTAGTATGTTAAAATTTTCTATTGCAGGTCATGTCCTCGATAAGTTCCATCCAAGCCATATTATTCTTGATCACTTTTCCACAGTTCTTCTTAAGCATTCCTTTTTTCCTCTTACAATTTCTAAGTCTTATTTTCTTATATATTCTCACTAGAGCATTAAGGTGTCCCAATTTAACATGTCCAAACCACCTAAGTCTTGCCTTTTTCAATTTTTCATTAATACCAGCTACCTTTAATTTGTCTCTTCTTATTAGATTTTTGACCTTATCTCTTTTGGTAAGGTTACATATCCACTAAAGCATCCTTATCTTCATCACTATAAGCTCATTACTATGTATTTGTTTGATGGGCCAACACTTCTTTACCTTTGAGTTTGAGTGGTATTTTCTTATCACATAAACTACTGATGTATTTTTCCATTTGAGCCACCCTGATCTAATATAATAGACTATATCTTTATCGATCTCTCTGTTGCTTTGGATGGTAGAATCTAATACTTAAAGCACTCTTTTACAGTATAACTTTTGATCTAATCTTTACCTCTACATCTGTAGCCACCTTATGGCCAAAAAGGTTACACTCTAAGTACCAATTCTTAGTCTTGCTCACTTAAAAACCCTTCGACTCTAACTATCCCTCTAACATTTTATCTTGAAGTTAACACCCTCTCTTGTCTCATCTGCTAAGACAATATCATCAGCAAATAACATACACTAAGGCAATCTCCTTAAACAATGCTTAGTGATGATAATGAACTGAACCAACATGATTCTCCACCAAATTTTCTTTCGTTTTTAAGTGTTACCACCATAATTAACCACTCTTGTATTTTGTAATCCTCTAATGTCAATCTCTATCTCAATCAATAAACATTAAATAATCTCTTTAAGATGTTAAATCTTATCAAAGTCGCAAAATTTTGGAGTGTCATAGTCTTACTACAACAACAACAATAACAATAACACAACAACTGGTAAGAGTTGAGCTAAAACGTGAGGCCTGAAGAGGTTCAGTAGTATATAACATTACCCCTATTTGATAGAGAGGTTATTTCTGATAATTCTCATACTTTTAACGTAAGGAGAATAATAGAAAGGCAAAAAAATTGTAAATTTTCAATACTATCACCTTAACAAATTGAAATTAATGCATAAATCAAATAACTTCTCTTTTATTTTTTGTAACTTAATTACAAATCACAACTATAAACATAGCAAAAGAGTAAAAAATTTAATAATTGGTTAATGCATTAATGAGAGAAATACTTCAAAGTAATAAAGAAAAAATAAATAAAGAAAAACCTTTATGAAAATTAGAAAAAAGGTTTTAGCACATTTTAATAAACATGATCAATGTGCTTTTAAGGTTTATTTTTAAGAAAATGAATTAAAATTTTCATGCAAAATTAGACAATAGATGACAAAGAGTGTTACGACCCCATATGTCAAAAAGATCATATCATTCTCCTAAGAAAAATACAAAATTTTTAAGTAGTCTCTGTTACAACTAGTAATAAACTAACAATACGTGAGAAGGGCAAATCATTGATTTTTTTTATGTGGGCCTTAATTGAACACTGAATCAAATCAATGGGCTGCAAGAGAGTGGTCCTGTGTAAAATATAAAAACATGTTGAGGTAGCTTGTTTAGAGAACAATTATGGTTGCTATTTTATTGGGCAAAACTTCTTTAAATTATAGAAAAAGGTGTCATAAGAAGCACATGCAAAGAATAAGGCCAGGAAGCCCTGCCACTGCCTCTTCTTCTCATCTCTCCAAACACAATCAAATTGCATTGAAATTTGAACAAATCATGTAACATCAAAATATACAACTTTGCGCAATACTATTTTGACTAAATTAAAGCTCCTTCCTTAAACGTGGGAGAACCCCCGTGTAGTTACGTTCAGGAATAGTTTTCCATATAGCCCAAATAAGATCAAAGTACAATGGGGACTAGGCCATAGCAAAAAGAGCCATAGGTAGGCAGACCACTATATACATTGGAAATACTGCATATCTCAGTTTATCTTTAAGCACAAAGAAGTGCCCTGCATAGAAAGAAACCAAATTTGCAGCAATAGACACAAAAAAAAAAGATAAACCCGTAAAAAACTTTATAGGGAGTTGTCTTCTAAAATCCTTCTCTTGGTACTCAGAAGTGCAGATAGCAAGGAACATGATCACGGATGTGATAGAGGAGCCTAGAGCTATCAGAGACGAGATAGCAAATGCATTAAATACCGAATAATGCTCTAATGTTGGAGTGCCACTTTCCTATTTTAGGCCTCCTGGCACAGTGGTTGAGGTAGTGAAGGCGACAGTGGCTATAAGACCTGTCACAACTGAGCATGACTCGGAAATGCGTGTGAGCCATATGGCACCATTTATAACTAGTTCCTTGTGAGTTGCTAAGAATATGTCTTTGGGTGTCTTGTCGAGCTTGTTGTCATGAACGAAGAAGTGGCATGGCATAGAGTTCTCTATAAACTGTGCATTTGTCAAAATACACAAGTGTATTACAAACCAGAGCCTTCATTAAACTTTAGATGAAAAGTATTAAGTGCTAAAATATATTAATCATTAATTTATGCAGTGCCTAGTCCAAAATGAAGCAAGGATTAAACTACAACAGTCCAACAAAGGTTAGGACAAATTTTCCTCCTGTTAGTCGACTGAATAAAGAGACCTAATTAGGTTGTAATCGCAATCATAACCTTACATTAATATTACCAGTATAATTACTAGGATTTTACTTTACTTAGTTATTGAATATTTAAGGATGAAATCTGTCATTATAACTTGGTTGTGTAACGATAGCATACCTCGTACCACTTGAATTCCCATTGCATTTGTAAATCAGCGCCTGGAATGAGCCAGGGCTTATAGTCTTTGAGCTTAGTTGCGAGATGCAATGTGCTATTCCTATAATTATCCACGTGACGGAAGACATTGTCCTTTGCACCATTGCTCTTAGTATCTTCTGTATTTCGATCGAGCAAAAATCGATAAAAATGTGGTTGTCGATGTTCCACAGCCAACAGCACCAAATTCTTCCCCTCTATGTTCATGTCATGAATAGCTATAGGAAATTCTTCAAGGACTTTTTCCACAATTTCTATTATGCCATTCTTGGAAGCTAGTAATATAGGCTTTTCAATCTTTTCCATGTTAAAGACTTCGTGTTGCTGCTGTTGATCGTGCTCTATGAAATCTAACATGATGGATTCTTCTGATGAGAGACACAAGCCGCTTTCTTCATATATGTACGTCACATCTCGTTCAATAGGGTCATTCATTAACTGAGTAGTCCATGCATGCTACTCTTTCTTTTCTCTTATCTTTCTCACCTTGGATGAAACTACACATTATTCATGGTGATAATTAGTGAGAATAAATTTATCAAATATTAATTGTTGCTCTTGGATGAGCATACCTGATCCTATAATAACTAACACTGCCTTGGATGCCAACTTGATTAATTCAATGCAAGTATTGTAACTGGGAGGCAATAATTGTTCGCTCCCTAATCTTTGTCCTGAATTTACAATTCATATTTAGAGCAAAGAAAAGTAGATTGATCCATAATACATTTTAGCAATAGCTTGCCGTACAGATAACTCTTAAATAATAAAATTATTAAAGAAAATAGAATATTTTCTTTTAATAACATCCGCGACTATAGACGAGACATCTTTAATTCAGGACTTTCTCTCTTTCTTATATTCTACTTCCTACATATTCTTTGGCCTATTCGCAAGTTTGTATTGATTCTCGAATTGCATCCCACAAAATACGGACAAGTTTAAGCATATGATTAGTTTTACGTCTGATTCAGGTATACCACGCTAATCCAATTATTATCTTCTTTTTAAATGATTTAGGGAACAGCTTTGGAACTTTTTCTCAATTTAATGAACTCTGTAAAGATAACATGAAAATGACAATTGGATAAATGAATAACACGAGGATAAGATGGGGGTATATAGGATATAAAATTTAGAAGTATCGTATTCATATGTAGAAGGTATAACATAAAATTAAATTGAGAACATTGTAAATCATTTACAATTTTAAATATTCTATCTTTATTCTATGTTTTAAAATTAAGATTAAAATTTTAACATAAAGACTAAAATAGAATATTTAAAGTTGTAAATGATTTTTTAATTAGAAATAAATTAACATTGTATAAAAAAATATTTTTAAAATTTTATTAAATTTAGAAAAGTAAAAATAGAAGTTTCTTTACTTTCTCAAATAAGATACATATAAAAAATGAATACATAACTTGAAAACTTCTTTTTGAAAAATT
>JANZLD010000004.1:25423439-25439771 GCA_026413575.1 Erythroxylum carthagenense | reverse complement strand
AAATAATAATTAAATTACTTAATTAATTTAATAAAATTAGTTTATCTCTATCTTATTTAATATTCAATTATTATCAATAATAAAAATAAGTACATTAATATTCAGAATCAAGCATGTTTTGATTTGACTTAGAAACAAATTTTAAGTAACAATTATCATCTTGGTAGAACTATTCTATTCATCATCTCAACTTTTGAATAGAAGAGTCTATAGTATTGTCAAGGTAATACAGAGAAACCACACTTAATTTTACCTTATTTAAAGGGTGAAAATAGCTACAAATCTTGTCAAGGTTTTAAGTAACAAATACCTATATGTTTATTTCATAAGCCAAAAGCTTTGGCTTCATTGAATAAAAAGATAACATATTTAAAAGTGTATAATTTTTGAGATTCTTTTAATTTAATGTCCAAGTGTTTAAACTTTTCAACTAGGTGACCAACCTTTTATAATCTTAACAACTCAGTTTAAAAAGTTAATTTTATTAGTATTTTATTGATTTTGGTTAACAAAATCTTTTTTGTTCAAGATATCTTGGCATCCATATGAAAAATTAATTGTAATTAATCATCCACATGGACTAAAACACCTAACTTATAACCTCTTTTACATATTAGATTGGGTGTTTTAATCTATATAGATGATTTGATAATTAATTTTCTACATGGATGCCTATATATCATAGGCAATAAAGATTTTGTTAGTCAAATCAGTACTAAATAGAAAGAACTAACGTTTTAAACTGAGTTGTTAAGTTTATAAAAGGTTAGTCACTTAATTGAAAATTTTAAAAAATTGGGCATCATTGAATTAAAAAAAATCTCAAAAGATTGGAAACTTTAGAATATGTTATCCCTTCAATAAACCTCTGATTCTTAAGCTCAATTTGGCGATGAAAAATATGGAGACCAAAAGTTGAAGCCTTGTTTGAACAGAATAGATTTGCCAAAACTTAAAATTTTAGGGTTAAATTCCAACATCCAAGTAACGATGAAAAGAAGTTAAGAGTGTAATCTCAATCTATGTTTCAATGGATTGAGTGCCCTTGGTTCCTCGATGTTAAATAGAAGAATTGACGAAGGTACAAAAGGAGATTAGGTTTGAGATGACGATTCTAAAGCATGTTATTATAGGACAGGATGCTGGACTTATCAATAGCACCATAGTGAAGGTGTGTGAACCCAAAGTTTTCTAGGGTGCAAACCACAAAGGAGCTCAAGAACTTTATGTGAAATATGGAGTAGTACTTTACGATTGCTATGGTACCTAATATTATAAAGGTCAATATAATGACCATATGCTTAGATAAAGATGCCAAGCTTTGGTGGAGAATGAGGACCTCTACTAAAATCAATACGGGTAGAGCTCTTATCGACACGTGGGTGAAGATGAAAAAGGAGTTAAATGATCAATTCCTTCTGACAAGCACTTCTTGGTTCACGAAGGGTGCCTTAAAGAAGCTAAAGCAATACAGATTAGTAAAAGAGCACGTCAAAAAATTTAGCTCTCTAATGTTGGATATTGATAATATGTCAGATGAGGAAAAACTCTTCAACTTTTTGTCTGAGAAATAACCATGGGCGCAAATGGAATTGTGGAGGTAGAATGTGAAGGACGTGGTTAATGCATTGCGGATACTAATGCCTTAATGGATTTTCAAGTGATGAAGGAAACTAAGATAGGCTAATCTACTTTTTCCAAAGGCAAAGGCCTAGCCTAATAAGAGAAGAGTGAGGGGAAAGAAGAAGAAAGACTCCAAGAAGATTTTAAGGGGAAGGGAAAGTAAAATAGTGACTTTAAGAGTGGGAAGACATTCTCTAAGAAGGAAAAACTCACTTGTTATTTATGCAACGATCCATATTTTGTGAGAGAATGTCTAAGGAAGGAAAAGCTAAACACCCTAAGAAGAGGAAGAAAATTCAAAAATGATAATAAATCTGATTAACTTGTTAAATGAAGTTAAAAGTGAATCCATATTGACAAGATGATGTACATGGGAATATAGGTCAATAGGAAGGAGGTAACTATAATGTTGGATATAAGTGCAACACACTCTTTCATGACAAAAAGGATGGTGCACAAGTTGGGGCTTAAGGTGTCAAAGAACTCGACAAAGATGAAGGTTCCTATACTAAGGAACAAACGGTGATAAGAGTTACTTATAATGTCTTAGTGAGTATAAGGAGTTGGCGTGTCAGGTTTAATTGCATACCACTTGAAGATTTCGATTTGATTGGAAGTCGAATTTTTTAAGGCAGCAAAGTTAGAGTTGTATCTAAATTTAGAAGGTATAATGGTTGTGCATGAACATAATTCCTTTTATGTTAACTGTTGTAGATTTAATGGTGGAACGACAAATGATACAATGATGGTAGCATATATGTCAAACATGAGCATTAAAAAAGGGTTGAAGAAAGGTATGAAGACCTATCCTACTGCTTGTAAGTTTATTAAAGGAGTTTCGGAAGTGATACCAAAAGAGTTGCCTAAGAATCTTCCCCCTTATCAGGAGATTGATCATAGGATCGAGTTGTCCTTAGGGTCCTCCCATCTACGCGAGCCCCATATAGGATGTCCCCATTGAGGTTGAGGGAGCTTCAAAAATAACTTGGTGAATTATTGGAGATAGGATTTTTCCAACCTTTTACAGCCCCATATGATGCTCTAGTGTTGTTATATAAGAAACAAGATGGAACACTTTGAATGTGCATAGACTATCAAGCCTTGAACAAGATAATAATACAAAATAATTATCTTATTCTCTTAGTTTAAGATTTGATGGATAAGTTAT
Source organism: Erythroxylum carthagenense (assembly GCA_026413575.1). NCBI lineage: Eukaryota > Viridiplantae > Streptophyta > Magnoliopsida > Malpighiales > Erythroxylaceae > Erythroxylum > Erythroxylum carthagenense. The sequence continues at coordinate 25,436,980 of JANZLD010000004.1, read as the reverse complement.
CAAGGGCTGCAATTTTCAGGAAATTTGATATTTATAGTGGGTATTGGCAAGTACAGATAGTCGAGGGTGATAAGAAAAAGACAGCATGTGTGATTCGATATAAGTTGTACAAATTCTTGGTCATCATGTTTAGATTGAATAATGTCTCTGTGACATTTTGCAACCTAATGAATGACATATTGTATAACTTCCTTGATGAATTTGTTATTGTAGCACCCCAACTCTCGCAAGACACGTGCCTGACATCTTGGGGTGATATTCAAGTTTGTGCCTTACTAGGGTGGCATGCTAGAGCACTCAATCATTCAAAAATCGGTACAAATATTTTTTTTTGAAACCACAAACATAATATACGGAAATCGATAATCAAATCAAGCCCAATTTATTTCATAACTCATCAAAAATTCACTTTCCACTTGGGCCCATTATAATTACAAAACACTTTAGTCATAACATCTTTACATTACAACATAAATACATTTGTATACATATTGTGCAAAAGTTTCTGAATACATTATTTGATACAAAAATTATGGAAATTATACAATTCAATACAAAAAGGAAAAGTACAATGCAAACGCGAACTGATCCCTACCTCTATCCCTTACTTGTATGCTATAGATATACTCCCGTTTGCTTAACGGGGTATCTTCTGAGCCTGAAAAATATTTGCAAATTTTGAGTGAGTTCTATGAACTCAATGAGTGACCATCATCGATGGCTCACCCAGTCATATAACACATAATTCACATCTTTTCAAAATTTCACATTCAATACAATTTAATCACTCATATAATGCATAAGAGACCCACTTTTTATTTGTTACTTTATTGTGACTGAGTGCCTAAATTGTCTCGTATCTAATAGATACCGGGCTCATTACTAACTGTCCCTTATCTGCTTAGGAGATACAAGGCTCATTTTACATAGTGAGCCTTAGGCTCTTAATCACTTTTGAGCTCGAGGCTTATTTTCACTCGTTAAGCTTTAAGTTCTGATTGGTGGCTACTTAGGTCACAACAGTCATTATATTTCATGCATTTATGAAATGGAATGCATCATTCAGATTTGCATAATCTCATTCAATCACTTTCCCATATCATCGGACCTTAGTCTGGCATTCAACATTAGAGTTGAGAATTCACACTTTCATTCATATGCAAATGCACTTTCAGAACACATTTAACAATTAAATTATGTACATTTAGTTCATCCAATTCATATTCAATGAGCACTTCAATATTTACTTCATACAACACATTCATCAAACCTTCTGTCCGGAAACCAACACAATCAATCACATTCACATAATCATTCAAAAATCAATCAATATCAAAAAGTCAAACAAAACAAACAGTGGAATGAGACCATCTAGGTCTACTCACAGGGCGCTCCATATTAGCATTTGCTTCTAAATTTTAGGAACGCCTGAATGCGGACATTTAACTTGCACAACCCACTTATGCAAGATACACATACATTACAATTTGTAGAATCATAAGTATTTAATAATGCACATGCCTTAAATGAAATATATACAATGCATGTTCATGACAGTCCCGGATATTTTACCATTAATTTCATCACAAAGTTATTCTCATATCAAAACTCATCTAAGTATAATTTATACTTAGGTTTATTCCTCACTAAAACCATTAAAATCTCCATTTCTTTCTCATTGACTCACTTCAAAAATTTTCCAAGTCACACTTTCAGATCTACTATTCACATTCAATCAGAAAGTGAAACTGATGTAATTTGGTCACACTCTCTTTGAGAAAAGTGTTCCTCTATATCTTATCTTTCTATTGACACTAAAATCACTCAATTTGGTTCAATAATTTGGAAGATATGCTATAAACATTTTCAGGCTATTCATATTCAAAAACAGTATGCTATACACTATTTCCATCCAGAAATTAAACATCTTAGAGACTGAATCACAATTCGACTTTTTATATGATTTGTATCCCTATATCTCTAGTTTACTCTAAATTAAAAATCATCTTATTTGGAATCCTACAGATCAAGATATCATCAATATTGGAACATGTTCAGTAAAATATCCAGTTCATGCTCTTCCAACCGATACCCTTACTTTGATTCGGTCAATCTTTTTTGAGTCAAAACCAAAAGCTATACATTTTTATGGAGAGATAGAGGAATGTGTTATGAATCCAATGCGTTAAAAATTAGGTCATTTGAAGGTCGAATGACAAAGTTATGGTCAAAAGAGTATATTATGTTCAGATTGGGGTGAAATCGGCGGGTCGCATGCGTGCACGCGTCAGCGCAAAAAATGCGCAGAGTCGTGATCACAACCTTCCTCCATTTCCCCTTCCGACCTGAGTTGGTAAAATGGGCATAACTTTCACTACAAATATCATATTAAGGTCATTCAAAGACCATTTCAAAGAGGACTTATAGACCTATAACTTCCATGAGATTTAGAAAACAAATTTTGCCTCTATATTGGTCAAAATTTTAAAATAATGTAACTGTCCCGAATGTCCATCCCATGTAGCATCACAACCTTCTAATAGTCATATCTCTCTACTCCAATGTTTAAAAATTTCATACTTTATATCAATGAAAAGCCTAAAGAAAGATCTATAACTTCCATGAAGACAACTTTGTCAAAAACTCTCTATATCAGTACAGAAAACTCATGGAAGTTTTAGATCAAATTTTTAACTCTTTACTTACAACATTCAATTCCTCATGCTTAATCTATCATTTCTAGTTCAATGCTCATCATTTATCCATTATTCTAACTCCCTTTCAACTCAACATCATCCATTACCAAATTATAGCCCATGATTGATCATAAATACTAATAATAGAACATACACATATATGTGCATTCATCATCCATTTTCTGCACATATTCAACTTCATTTCTGCTGTCATTTCACTTCTAAATATCACCTTTATCCTTCACATTTCAAGACACCACATTAATCCCTTTATTTAGCTTTAGACTCATTTTACATCATCACAAAAACTCCCAAAGAGATTCACATTAATTCATCATGAAAACATAATAAAAGCCCAATATGTATCCAGTTTTTCTGCACTTTTTCCTACACCTAGTACTAAACTTCAAGTCAAAATTGGAAACTCTTAATGATAGAATTTGAATTTGATGTCTTCATGCAAAATGTAGCCATATATCTCTAATTTAATCCAAATTAAAAACCATCTCATTTGGATAACTATAGAACAAGTTATGGCTAATTACAGAAGCATATCCAGTGGAATTGTTACAGCTAACATATTCCATTCACTTTAAACTCCATTATCTTTTATCTCTAAACTTTCATCCTAGTTATTCTCTTTTCAAGACACTATACTTCGCTTCTCTTTAACTTCCACACCCAATCTAATCCATTCCTAAAACAACCAATGATCCATATTTTTATCCATAAAAAACAGAACATAACAATATCCATTCATCATTCAATTTTTCTGCACTTCTTTCCACATTCATTAAGGATTCATTCAAACTCTAAAACATCTCTAAATCAATTTATGAAGCGTTAATTATCATCCATGTAAAAGCAAAACATGAATCTACCACATTCCTCATTCATGTTTTTAGCATGTGTCCATCCTCATTTTATGATCATTTAACACTTAACTATCATCATAACATGTTTTATTCAACAATTAAAGAAGAGTGAAGCTTATACTTACTTGATTTACCAAAAGCTTCTTCAATCACCATGAAACCCTAGCTCCTCCAATTCTTTTACAATCATCACATATATATGCAAGAACAAGATGGAATAGAAGTGGGTTTCATCAATATGAGGGAGGTAACAAGGTGTTGAAGTCTTAAGGTGAAGGATGATAACACAAGCTCAACGTAAGGAGAGTAAGAGTGAGTGTGTCATAGCTTGAGAGAATAAAGAAGAAGAGAGTATTTTGTTTAAGTGAAAGACAAAGGAAATGGTCATTTAATTGGGTAAATCGTGGGTTATAAGCAAAGAGGTAAATGCTTGGTGGGTGTCATGACACATGTCATGACACTCACCACTTAATAATAAAACAAATAAATGTTAATACCTTCTTGCTTACAATGTGTCATGACACTCACCACTTAATAATAAAACAAATAAATGTTAATACCTTCTTGCTTACACTACTACATATTTATTAGAAATCAGTCTATTTGTCTCTAAATTTCTCCTAATTTTCAATGACACTTGTCATTAAACCTTAATGTCACATATTAAAATTTCTACTGTCATTTGACATTTAGTTCTACCACTATTTATCAATTATTCTGTCACTTGACATTTTTTTAGTCCAAAAATATCCTTAAATTCTAGAAAATTTCCAAATTTCGTCAAAAATTATAATTCACTACTTATACACTCCAACTCAATTGTTAACACATATAATTCACAATTCTCAATATAATCACATTTGTAGATCAATTATACCCAAAAAATGCCAAATGAGTGCATGAACAATTATTTTCATGTGCAAAAATCACAATTCACGTGTGTGTGTATACTGTCATTATGCAAGAGCATGAAATGCATTTTGTAAATCTCTCTTTGATCTCACATGTACCAAATTTTAGGGTTCTAACCCTTAGTATGGGAACGGGATGTTACATTTCTCCACTCCTTAATAAATTTCATCCTCAAAATTCTTATCTGATTGATTAGGAAGGTAGGGGAATTGTTTCCTCAATTACTCCTCCGTTTTCCATTTAACATCACCACTCGAATAATTTATACCAATTGACTATAGTCAATGAAATCAATCAATCCTCTACTCATTTCTTTAGATATCACACTATTATAATTGTTTCCTCAATATGATTCAGATTACTCATAGTTTTCCTCTTTCCTAATCTGAGCACACTTTTTGTCAATCTAAGCACACCTTGGCAAGGCGATACTCTAAAAAACATTCCATCATTCGCTTGATACTTTACATCTCTTTAGTGTTAATATACTCGATTCTTTTATATCTATCTCGTATATTCCATAACCTCAATGTTGATCCATCAAATTCACTCATCTTTCATAATTTCTATTACAGATTCATTTCACTTATCAATAATATCTCGAATCAATTCTGGCCTTCAACCATTTTTAGGCCTTATTCATTTCAATATAAGGGCGAATGACTCTTTTTATCGTTTTATGCCTCATATAATATTCTAAAGATATCACTATGATAATGATTGTTATGCTTAAAGTCACTTAGAACTATACATTGATCTCATATTCCTATGAACTCCCAATTAAAAGCTTTAAGCATATCTCCAACATGTAAGACTGTTGATAATTCAATCATTCAGTCAGTTGATTCTACATTCTTAACCGCTAAATGCTATTTATGTGAATTCCTACTAAGATGTATAGCTTAGGTTGTTATTTAGGCTTTCATTAATAATCTCCTTGCTCAATCACCTTTATCGTATACACATACTTCTTATTTCGATCACAAGTATCATTTTTCCGATTCAAACTAGAAATTCATATTCATTTTCAATTCCTCAATAAGATTCACAATTCTGGATCCTCGCTTCGGACTTTGACAATCTTTTCATGTGAAACTGATCTTACATTTCAATGCGGCTAGACTGATTTAGCTAAGGCTAAGTTCTTAATAGACTAAAGACTTAGTATATGCTCAAATGAATTAAATATGGCTAGATGACTCATCATCAATATATAGAGATCATAAGGAGAACTTAAATAATGTGACGAATAAAATAATGGAGGATAAACATCAATGTTAAATGATAAAGACCATGTGAGAGGATAATTGTAACTTGACTATCAAATTAGAAGTGCCTATAAATAGCTCAGTTGAGAGCCTCACTCCTCACATATAAAGAGACATTGAGAAATAGTATTTATTTGCATACTTTAAGGAAAGTAATAAAGGGTAGCATTTGTTGTATCTCTTTTGTGCTTTTAATGTTGCCTTTAATAGTTTTGTGCTTTCGTAGTAATCTTACAAGAGTGTGAGAGTTAAATATCGCGAGGGTCGTGAGGCATTCGAGAACAAATTAACTGGTTAATGGTCATGAAGGAAGGCTGAGTCTCACTTAAATAGATCTTAAAGACATTATGCAAAGCAGTAAAACTTGTAGTATAAGTTTGGTGCTTAGTAGACCTTTGTAACATAATGAACCTTACTTGGAATAAAGTCAATGAATTCATTTCATAAAGTCCTAAAAGCTTGATATGTTATTGTTCTTATAATTTTAAATGGAAGGTCGATATGATATAAATAAAGTCCAAATTAATTATTTTCCTTGAACTTCTCTTGTAAAGTTTATCACTAACCATTTGTATGATTTCACCTTAGGCCATTCTAAGTTCCAAAGCATGCTCAATGGTTAACTTTCTAGTTGTGGCAAAGCTGAAGCAAAGTTGTGTAATTTAACAAAAAAAAAAGATAGTAAAGTCGTGTACTTCACTTCAGCTTTTATAAATCTAGACAACCTTCGAATTACAACTCTTGCATGAAATGATTAATTGTAATCTGTTATATTATCTCTTATCCAAAAGGATATTACATCTAGAGTAATCGCAATAACAAAATGATGAATTGTCTCATTTATGCTGCAGTTTGTATAAATCTAGTTGTCCTTTTCATGATTGACATTTTCCTAAAACACATTTTTAGGAATTTATATAACCAGAAATCATCAAATGATAAATGACCTCATGTTCAAAATAAAACTATGATCCTTATAACCATTTCAATGCAATATGAACAAATGATTTAAAATGCAATATGACCAAATCATATTTAAATCATAGTTATTTCTTTTTAATTAGAAACACATATCTAATTATTATAGAACCAATTAAATTAAAATTTTAAATTAGACATTTATTTCCAATTCTCATTACACTAATAATGTCAATTTATTATTTAAATAAAAAATTATTTCTAATTATTATATATAAAGTTTACTCACAAACTTGTTTCCAATTATTATTCAACTTATAAATTTACTAATTTAAATTTAATTAGAAACTTCTTTCTAATAAAGATTGAACTAATCAATTTCTTTATAATTTACTTAGAAACTTATTTTTAAGTATCATTAAATTCATAGGCATAACGTTGGCCACCGGAGAAAGCAAGAGGCAGCGGGAGCGGAGAAGCTTCCTTCCCAGGCAGTGGCAGCGACAGCAGGGAACCCATGACTCCACTCACCGCTGCTCACCCAGGCCCATGATGCATGTTGGGTTTCCTTTAAATTTTGCGAAGGGGTGGAAATATGAGTGGCTACCTAAGGAAGCAGTGGCGGCAGAGAGGGAAATTTTCACACCGTCTCGCCGGCGCCTGTTAGGAGTTTCACCCACGACGATTCTGCTGCGTCACCATGTCCATATCACTATCCTCAAGCTTTTGCCACACAGAACTGCTTCTAGAGGTTTCAAGGTCGGGTCTTAGGCTGACGAACAAGGAAATTATTCTGTTTGGCTTTCAACGATTTGGGTCTGTGTAATTAGTATTTTCTGGGTTTTGTTTTGTCTACTGCCAGATTCTTGGTTTCATTTAAGTCCACCAAAAACTTGCGTTTATGGTTTTTCATGTTCTCAGATATTGTTTGTTGAATTTAATCAACTTATTGTTTTTACTCAAAACCAGAACTTGAATTTGCATGTCCAGATAAAAACAAATATGTAAAGCAGGGTGAGAAAATTCAGCCTGCCTATGAATGAGTTGCTTATAGATTTCTAAAGTCTTAAAATCAGAATGCTAGAGGCACTTGCATATTGTATCCACGCCAATCTAATGTTACCAAATCAATTCTAGAAATCTATTCTTAATATTGATTAATTATCTAATTAATATGATAATTTAGCAATTATCTTTTAGTTTTGAATGGAGTCAAATTCAATCTAAAATTTAAATGATAATAGATAAAAGAATCCATTAGGACGCAAATATACAATCTAATACTATTGTAAGAATAAATTATTGAACATAGGATTTTTTAAAATATATGTATTATCAATCAAATTAAATTATTTACTTGAATTTAATTATAATTATTTACCTTTTAAGAATAAATTATTGAACATAGGATTTTTAAAATATATGTATTATCAATCAAATTAAATTATTTACTTGAATTTAATTATAATTATTTACCTTTTAAATTTTATTTTTTGTAAAAAATCTTCACTTCCTTTTTAAATATTTTTCATCAATTTTTTAGAATAAATATTATCTTATATTTATACATAATGTGAAGATGTTAATTGTTAAGAATAAAATATTATATCTCAAATTCATCGATCACTTTGTGTACACTTTAACTGTGGTAGAGGACACCCACCTGGCATGTCTCATTAATTATTAGAGCAACTTATACGAGTCTAAATAAAGTTTACGATGAGAAAGTAACTTTAGACATCCTTGGTGTGATAGACATAATTAACTAGTTGGATATATTGTTGTGTCCACTTAACGATTCCCTTTTTACAAGGTTTTATATCACCTTAGATCCTAACTAAATGTTTCTTCAATTGGATAATTCCTTCACTCTTAAAATGCTTGTCGTAAAATAAACAAATAGTATAGTTCTTCGTTCTGAGAACCAATCCAACTTGAGTCTAAGCTGAATTATTAAATCTTCCTGAAGTGACTGAATTTTCAAGAGTGCTTAAAGTTCCTTCTATTTATCTGTAACAATAAATGAAGACATATATTGAAATTAACATAAAAACTTCATATGAAAATAAAATTGTGTAAAAAAGCAATAAAGAAATATATCAATAATAGTTATATCTCTTTCTTTTCCTAATATCACATACAATATTTCCTTCTTGTTGGGTAGAAATATTACTACCCTTAATATTTCCATTATTATCTGGACCACCAACAAAAGGACTTTCACCACTAATTTTGAAATTCAATTTTGCCTTTTATCTTTCTTATGCTGATATCCTTCAGGCAAAGTATTTATTTGTTATTTCATATCACGACTCTCGTTTTGAAATGGTCTACATCACCTTTGATCCCAACTAAATGAATCTTTAATCTGGTAATTCTATCACCTTTTAAATGCTTGTTACAAAACAAACAAATGGTATAGTTCTTTATTCCAAGAACCAACCCAACTTGAACCTAAGCTGGATTATTAAATCTTCCTGAAGTGGTTGAATTATCATGAGTATTTAAACTTCCTTCCATTTATCTTTAACAATAAATGAAGACATTTATCAAAATTAACATAATAACTACATATGAAAATAAAATTGTGTAAAAAAACAATGAAGAAATAGATCAATAATAGTTTCTCATCAACTCTTTTTTTTTTCCTAAACCCAAACATCAAATATAAACATTGATTGCTATACATTCTCAACTATAACTCATTTTATTTGATTGCATAATTCAAATATAAGATCACAACTATGAACTATTTTGTATAATTATATAATTCAAAAATAAACTCTTAATTATAACATATTTGTACGATTATATAATTCAATCATAAGCTCATAAGTCACAACTATAACTCATTTTATGTTATTACATAATTCAATTATAAACTCACATCTATAATTAAACTTTTGCAATCACATAATTCAACAATAAACTCTTAAATACAACTTATTATATGTGATTTAACCATAAACTCTTAACTATAACTTATTTTGTATGATTATTGATTAGTTGATTAAATAATCCAATTATAAACATAAACTCATAACTATAATTGAATTTGTATAATTGCTCATCATATAATTCAACTATAAATTAACTGATCCATTTTGATGATTACAAAATTCAATTTATAATATATAACCTAATTTAGAATAAAGACTAACCTTTCATTCAAATTTCAATGTATCTCAATCTTAAATTTCAGACAAGAAAAACATAAAATTCATAATCCAACTCCAAATTTCAATTTAAACAACAAATGAATAACCTTAAACTCAGATTCATAATCCAATTTAAAATTCTTGTTCCCAATCATTCTAGAAAGTTAGAAACACAACTAATTATAATTTTCAAGTGAACACCATGATAATTTTTTGAATGACATAAATTTAAACTTTTATTTTACTATTTCACAATCATAAATTCACAAGCCACAATTCCACCAGCCATCCATGATAGATGATACACCATATCCACAAATTGACAAGTCCACAAGTTTAAAACACAACCAATCACACACACACACACGTACGCTTCCACAATCCACACATACATGCTAGCAAAATGTAACACTAGCTTAAGCTCACAAGTGACTAGTCACAAGTCACAATATTGCAATTTCATATCATAACACAACACAAGAGGATGATGAATGACATCAATTGGCGACGATTGGTGATTAACAATGATTGACGATTGGCGAGTGACTATTGGATAGTGTAACACGATGGTTGGTGCAATTGGCGATTAGTAGAGGAGAGGAACTCGATGCTAGTTGTAGGCTACGTGTGCGGCATGACGGGGCTGCTAGAATGCCAAATGGGTCTGGGTCCTCACAAAAGATAGGTGACAATTTACGGAAGAGAGGAACTAGCTGGCAAGCTATAGGCTATAAGTGTAGCACCATGGGGAGTTTTTGGAATGTTGAATGGTCTAGGTCCTCTCTTACCTTTGGAAAAAGTTTGATTTTGTTAAATTGGTCCTCTCTTACCTCTGTGAAAAAGTTTAGGTCCTTTTTCTATTTTTTCATTACCAGTTACCAAATGAGACCAAAAAATTAAAAATTTTAAGTATAATAGTGTCCACATAATCACATGATTAAAGAAAAAGCTTTTTTTTGGTTAAATTGGTGTCACAATTTTAGGTGAAAGTTCAATTTTGTGTCTTATTCTTCATTTTAAAAATTGGTTTGGGATTTGGGATAAATGTCATGAATTAGGAATTGCTTATAGGTTTAATCACCCTTTAGGTAACTTTCTAATCTGAAGGCTAGGGATAAGCGTGTGATATGTAATAGTCTATAGTAATTTGCGAAAGTAGCAATAGGATAGTTGAATTTGTTAGGATACTTAATCAACTAATCTAGGATCCCATACCTTTAGGTTGCATCTTTTGAGCTTATGAATAGATGACCTAAGTTAGTTGTTTCCTAGTACCTAATGCATCTTCATTATTGAACTTAGAGAGCCTATTCTACATTATAATGGAGATCAAGGCATTTCTAGAGTTTATTAGTTTTACCTACTTTAAAGAAATTAAGAGTTCGAGAGCTTAATTGAGTCCATAGGCTAACACCATGATGAGAGTACCTTTTATGTAGATTTAAGAATTAATGAACATCTTGGAATCCCAAAGATATCTCCAACCCACTTCTTTATCATTGTTATTAGTAGTTTCTAAATTCATTTTGTGTTTGTCTTTTTGTTTATGATCTTTGCATCTTAACTGTCTCATTTCATCATTTCACGGTGTTTTGTTTTCTTTTGTTGAAACATTTGAAATAGTATTTATATCTCAGCTCTTTGTGCCCTGGTCGCCATTCACTATATAGTTTGGTAGTTAGCGACAAATTATCACCTGCTTTAGACAATATAGAGCTTTAGTTAACTTCATCACGTAATCAAGATGATCTCCATCTTCGAAACTGTTTTCGTCACAGAAAGCTTCACATATTTGTCATGTGTCTCGAACACACACTATCAACTATCCATTGATTTTCTCTTATCTTCGTTTTGAAGCATATCTGTCGAAAGTATTATCTCATTTTAGGTACCCAAATTTTTGGGTCTTTTCTGGTTAGTAATTTGACCTTTCAGTCTCCAAACATACATTTGAGATAATTTTCTCATTTTACGAAAGTTACAAGAATGACTAATATGACCATATCTACCATAATAAAAGCACAAAATAGATGAATGAGAGTTTCTATAATTTCTACCATGCATCAACTTCTTGCTATTTTGACTATAGCTACTGCCACATTTAACAAAGAAATTCGTTTATGGCCTAATATTATTATTTTCATTGTAACCTATTTCAGCCTTATCAAAAGTGCATTTACTAATACCAAGTAATGCATCAAGGTTATTTCTTCCATTAACGAACTTTGCAAGATATTTTTATAAGGATAAGATATTTCCAACATATTTCTCTTTCTCAAGTTTTAGGGTGACAACTTTTTCTTCTAGTTGTCTCACTTTATTATAATCATTCTTAAGTAAAGTATTTTCCAACTTGGCTACTCTTTCCTCAAAAACTTCCTTTTCAGAGACATTTTGCATATAATCAACCTTAAGAGACATATCCTTAGTCACCAAATTCTCATTCGTAGATTCCAATGATTGTATCTTACTCTTCATAAGTGTATCATTACTCTTAGACTTTGAAACTTCTTTGAAATACTTTACTGTCAAATTTTTGTACTGATCATACAATTCATGATATGCATTTCTCAATTCATCAACTTAATATCAGAGTCAAATAATATACCTTATCATCTCTTAATTTAGCCATAAGATAAACACCGACTTCTTCAGGCTCTTCATCTTCAAAGCTTTCAAAATCCTCATCTGACCAAGCTGCTTTTAGTGTCATTCCTCTTCTGTAGGAGGATCTTTTATCTCGCTTAAGCTCAGCTTCATGGATCATCAAGTTTCCTCATAGTCAGTCAAGTGAAATTGTAACACCCCACTCCCGCATGACCCGAACCCGACATCGTTGGTGATATCAGAGTCCGTGCCCCGCGAGGGTGACGTGCTACATCAGTCAGTCGAAACTCAGTATCAATATGTTTTTTTTGTTATTATTATTTTTAAAAACATTCATTCGCGCGGAAAACAGTAGACAACTTGAGCCCACGGTAAAAAGAAACATTTTCAGTTATTACAGACAGTCAATAATAATTACAATAGCCATTTAATGAAAAAAAAGCCTTAACCATATTGGACTCACTATAAATACAGAGCATTCTTTTACAGAGATTTTGAAGTACAATTATGAGACACTAATGCAGACGCGAACTGATCCCGACCTCTATCTTTCACTTGCATACAGTAGACATACTCCCATGTCAAACGAGGTATATATGATCCTAGTCGACTTGCTTGAGAATCCTAGTCAACTAATGCTACTGTGTATGTTCTAGTCGACTTATCTGAGGGTGCAAGTCGACTTATGCTACTACAATGACAATTCTGGACAAACGTCCACCGACATCCCAACTTTCACAACTCATAACTCCTTGCTCCGAATTCCAAATTGGACAAAATTGGTGTCTATTTCATAGAGAAAAGAGAGATCTACAAGTTTTATGAAGGACACAAAAGCCAAGTTCACCTCTAAGGGTGTCAAAAATGCAATCAAAGTTATTACCCAGTTAATGGGTTCTAAAACAGTACAGTATCTTGTAAATTCAATAACTTCTCATTTTCTTTGTCACAAATTACACAATAAATATTCTCAGAAAGATCCCAATGTTATCTACAACTTTCATGAACAACCTGAAATCAAATTCATTTTCTAACTAGGCCAAACAATTCACCAAAGCATCTGCCCACTGGAATTTCCCAATCTGAACAGTACATTTCAAAGCAGCA
>JANZLD010000004.1:25302475-25316026 GCA_026413575.1 Erythroxylum carthagenense | reverse complement strand
TGAAATTGTTGATTTACGATCTGTGTATAGCCTTGAAATAGTATGTGTATGAGTATTTTAATTATTGAGTTGCTGTTAGGTTTTTGACTTTGGGAGAGCTCACTAGAAATTGCTATGATTTATATGTTGTTGTAGTGAGCTGTAGAGCTCTCCCAGGATGTTTTATGAGCTATTTATGATGTGTTAAATTGGTAGGTGTAAGTTGTTAGAATTCAATGCAAGTACTGTCTAAATGGTAGATGTCAGGCAGAAGCTTTGAGCCCACTTTTGACCCTTATAGAGATGGATTTTAGGTCGGTAATCTCATGAAAGTTGTAGATAATTCTTTAACCTTTTCATAGACACTAAGTTTGCTAAATTTGGAGTTCTGGGTCAAAAGTTATGGTGTTTATAAGTTTTGGTACTGTTTGTGAAGAGCTAGTCAATCGGTCTTAGAGTAAATTTTTGTTTCCTTTAGTGTTCGAACTTGCCATGAAGTCCTTCTTGAAAAATGTAGATTTTTCTCTTAGCTTTCCAACGAATCAAACCGTGTCTAATTTGAAGTTTTGAGTAGAAAGTTATGATCTTTCCAAGTGGAATCATTCAGGAGCAACAGTAAGATAGAGTTACTCTTCATCTTCCTCTTCGTCTGTGATAACGTCATCTTCGTCTGTGATGACGTCATCGCCATCTTCGTTTATGATGACGTCATCTTCGTCTGTGATGATGTCTTCGCCATCTTCGTCTGTGATGACGTCATCTTCGTCTATGATGACGTCACCGCCATCTTCGTCTGTGATGACATCATCTTCGTCTGTGATGACGTCATCGTCGTCAGCATCTCTGCTTTTGTTTTGGCCCTTCTTCCTTCTTTTGGCCATAACTTTTTGTGTAGACCTCCGATTGACCCCATTTTCGAAGCGATAGATTTCTAAGACATTTTTCTATCTTTTCACACCTGATTTATCAGTTTTTCTTTTAAATTGAAAAAGGTGGTTTAAAATAAAGTGTGATGGTCGGTCAATAAAGTCTGATTATACTTCAATATTTTTGAGATATCTTGAGCTATAGAGCTCCGATCGAGGTGATTCTTGTTTTAAATTAAACTAAAGACATAAACCTACAAGTTTTATGAAGGAACCGATTAGCAATTTAGCCTTCTAAACTTTCAATTCCTAACGCAAAGTCGGTAGAGTGTTTAGTTTTGACTGCTTTTCTTTAAGATAGTATTTTAACCATAACTTCTTCATTTCTAATCCAAATTGAGCGATTTTAGTGGCGTTGGAATCGTTAGATCAGAGGGAGCAAATTTTCTTGAAACGGCAATCTGAATTTTTCTATTGGAGGTTTCCCTTAATTATGGTCAGTATTATGTCAGTTTTGGGTCTTCCATGTTTTCATGGGTCCGAATGTTGGGCCTCGGAGACGAGGATCAACACTATCACTCCTTATGACTTCATTCTAGAGTAGACAATATGAAATTTTTTTAAGTATTTTTATGGACCTGCAAGATCATGAAGAATTTGGAGTAAGTGAATCAAATCAGATTTCAATTCAAAATCTACCTTAACATCTAAAAATTGTATGCATTAGGGTTGTTGATTCAAACTTGGTGCTGCTAACTCCCTCAACATTCTAATGTTAGGATTTGTCATCTCTTATTTAACTTCTTGGAAATTAGAACCTTCACCAATTGTTAGATCTATCTCAACTTTAACTTCTAGAGGAGAATGACCACTTCCTTGCTTAGTCTCTTTCCTTAAACGATGCATTATCTTCTCAATTTTTAGGTTATATTGTAATTTACCTGTCTGAGAAGAATGAGTCATATAAGACATGAGACTAGTAGTAAACTGTAAAATAACTCAAAGAAACTAAGAATCTAAAGTAGTTCCCTAACAATGGCATCAAAATTTTAATTGACCCTCAAAATTCGTTATGATTCCTTAAACTCTTGTATTAGTCATGGAACTAGATCGAATCCTAAGAGAACTAAAAACTAGTTTCTTAATTTCAATAAACTAAACAACGTAGGGGTTTATGATTAATTAACTAATTAAATAAAATTAACAAGGAATTAAAACAAATCGACCGAATAGAAAGGAAAAAATTCAAGATAATTCTGATTCAAGAGAAATATCTCATCTAATTGTAATATTGATATCTAGTATCAAAAGAATATTTTTTCACAATTAAAGTGATTAGTCCAAAACATATGAGGATAGTCATAATAAGTCTCAAATTTTTCTAAATTAATTGGGTCAAACCTATCATTTAAACTAAAATTTACCATCAATTGATTAGGTATCATAGTAATCCATATCAATTAAATGATAGTAACAAGCTTAGTGAAAAAGACTATACCCTAAATTAAATAATTAAGATAGCTAGAAATATTCAACTTAGTTTTCTAGTTTCTCATAAGTTAAATATTCAACTTCATAAATAACCTATTTGCTACTTATACTAATCCTTCATGACAATTACAAATTATTGAATTTATGGATAACTATAGAATAATCAACATTAAATTAGTTTTTCAAATCAATCAATATTAATTATTCATGAAATATACGAATACAAAACAAAAAATACTTAAATTAAAATATGAATATAAGTTTAGAACAAAATATCACAAGGTTATAACTAGAGTTTTGAATTCCCTTGAATCAAAATATTTGGATGTAGCCACATATGGCTTTAGTTCCAATACCATAAATAGAAGAAATGTTGAAAGATTAAGAGAAAACTCCTAAGAAAATGAAAAGAGCATGTTAGATATGGTGTTGGATGAGTTTTTGTCTTCTTTTCCTACACAAAACCTCGTTTACTTCTATCTTGCAAAGATCCATATCTAAAACAAATCTAAGTCCCTACATAATAGGGATGGAAATAAGTTCTTAACATTAGAAGTGATCTCGCAGCAATATGTCCATTTTTTCCAAAATTCATAATTTTGACTAATAATGCTTCAATTTGATGTCATCTCTTAAAACAAAACAAATATTAATTATTTTAATTAAGTATCAAAATATATTCAAAACAAAAAAGATAATTTCAATTAACATAATAAAATAATATCTTATCAAATAGTCTTGTTCATGCAGGCTTCATTTAGGGCTATGTATTGTTGGACAATTTTGTCCTTTCCCATAAAGTTGGACAACTATTAATTACATTTTTTAGTTTTTAAATAAATTATTAATTAAGTTATGCAATTTAATCTAGATAAAGATAATAAAGTGACCCAATAAATGATCTAAATTAATGGGTCAAAGTCTGGGTGAAAAATAGATTCCAATTAGTGTAGACCAGACCCATATCGGCCTTGTGATGGGGAAACCCGATACGGAAGCTATATAAAGGTTAAGGTCTCCTGCAGTTGCTCATATCAATCATAAGCATAAGGAATCCTTGACCCGTTAAGAGAGCTTATGTATTAAGAAAACTGTAGAAAGTCCTAAACCTCATGTCGGGAAATACTTTCCCCAAAGGTCCCGGGAGATTCATGATCGTTTGGAGCTTAGAATCGACAACGGAATCAAAGATGGAACCAAAATCAGGTATTTCGTATTACTTTTATTTTTAATCCTTTCATGTTTGATCCTAGGTACGTAATAAGGTATGTACTATGTATTACATGTGGTATCAGAGTGGTTACGTGATCAGATTGCCATAAACGAAGGTTTGTTAATTTATCATCTCATATGGTTTTCCTCAATTTTTTATTCGTTTTTCAAAATTTTTACATATATAATTACGTAAAA
Source organism: Erythroxylum carthagenense (assembly GCA_026413575.1). Lineage (NCBI taxonomy): Eukaryota > Viridiplantae > Streptophyta > Magnoliopsida > Malpighiales > Erythroxylaceae > Erythroxylum > Erythroxylum carthagenense. The sequence continues at coordinate 25,312,280 of JANZLD010000004.1, read as the reverse complement.
GTGGCATACATAAGGCTAACTATGAAAAACAGGTCAAAAACGAGCCGAACGGAGCAAAAAAACCTCTTGGGATGCCAAAAATTGCCTCCGACGTCGGTGGACGGAGGAGATGTCAGGCACGTGCACCCAACACTACTACAGTGCACACGAGAGTCGACGTATGGTTGGCGAGTGTGCTACACGCATCAATCGTATGCCGACACGTCACTCCAGCGAGTGACGAATGCGTGTCATGCATGCAGCACACGCTTGACCCGCGCACGCGCAGCATCCGTCCTTACACGTGGCACACAATATGGAGGGCACATGTCGACGCGTGTGTTGCACGCAGCATACAGTAAACCCGCGTCTGTGCGTGACGTGCATCCACCATACGCATCTGGCCACACGCGTTGCCCCGTGCCACGCGCACTGTCATGGTGCACCACATCAGCGACTGACGTTAATCATACAAACGCTACAATGATTTTTATAAAAAACAAAAAAACCAGATTTCCAATAAGGGTGCCCGGGATGTTTTGGATCAGCTTTTGGGTCCAAAAAATTCATAAAATAAGTTTTTCCATTTTCTGGATTTATTACATTGGTAATAAATTAAAGTTTAACTCTAGTAAAAAGAATTAAGGTATTCTAAATTCGATTTCGAATGAATTTTTATGCTTCAAACATCACATGAGAGATACGTCAAGTTTTGTTTCTTGGGTCTCATGCTCAGTGCTCGGGATTGCATGATAGTTGATCAAAAAAGGAATTAAGACATTCTGAAGCTATTTTTGAGTAAATTTTCATACAATGAACTTGTTATAAGGGAGATACATGAGGTTTTCATGTCTCGGTTGGTCGGCTCAGTGTCCGGTGATGAACAATAGTCACTCTACTAAGATTTTTCTTTTACGAAAGTCTCAAATGAAGTGTTCAGAGAATATCTTCAACACGAGTGTGTGACAATGAGACTATGCATTCAATTTTTTTACATTTATTGATATTACATTATCACATACTATATGCCCATAAAGAATATGAAGATAACATAAAGATGTATCCCTTGTGTTTGTGGACTTTTTGAGCACTGATGAGAATGTAATCACCACAGTGTCCTTTCGAGTAAGTATTTTGAATTGTTCTGCTTACACGTTAGGGGATGTCTCTGGCCTTATGTTTGGTTATTCTATCTAAAGGTGTTGGCCTTACATGAGATTTTGAGATGTGCATAAAGGCATTGGATAGAGGAAAGTCATTGCTTAAATGATCTATTCGCTCACAGGTGGTAGTGTCATGAGAGTTGATGAATTGTACTTCGATTGCTCTTATGTGGAGGTTTAGTTGCATATATTATATATTCAGCCCACAAGTGTTTCATAATATGTGTGACCGGATTTTTAGTCAAGATACTATTTAATGGCTTTGAGTATTGCTGTTGTCCTACATTTGTGCTGATTTAAAGATTATCATCTTGAAGTCACCTTTTAAGTCAACAAAATCAGTGTCACCATTAAAACCCTTCTAGTTTCAATACAAAGAAATGGACAGTGGATGTATTGAATACTATGGAGATAGCTGAGGTTGATATGACCATACGGGCGGATAGGCCACCTCCATTTACATCCATGACCTTGAAAACTTATAAAGCAACCTATAACACCTTAGATCGGTCAACAGATTATATCTGATGACCATTAGGAGATCCATTCCTAATCATCTGCTAAGTGGACTTTTAGACACAAACATAGTGAAGGAATTTCTTGATAATATCTCCCAAAGGTACACAGTCTCATCTAGTGTTGAGACAAGTGCCATGATGAAATAATTATTCTCCATAAGGTAGATGAGAAAAAGGGGAGTAATGGAGTACATATCGAGAATAATTCATCTTCACAATAGACTGAAGATGTTGGGACTTCAATGCTTTGATAGCCCATTGCATTGTTGAGGAGGAGAAACTCAAGCTTGCTACTCCTACAACCCTCGAAGCAACTTAAGGGAAGACAAAGATGAAGCCTCTCAAGTTTAAAGGTAGAAAGTTCAAATCTTCTCCACATGTTGAAGTTGGTCAAAACAGTGCTGAAAAAGGTCCTAAGGACATAAAGAAACCAGTATTATGAGGTTTAAAAAGAATTACTGTGACCATCAAGTTACTCGTTAGCTTGTCAATTTATGAATCTAACTTATGATAGTCGCATTAAGTACATGGTGACTATATAGTGAAACATCTTATCAAGGTGCTTCCATGATACAGTATTTCATATTAAGGATAAAGCCAAATAAAGGGAAGGAGAACTGATGGTTCACAGCAATAAAGAAGTGGAAGTACTATCTATAGGGGATGTATGTATTGAACTATGTTGTAAGGTTCATTTGGGTTTTACACACCATATTTTATATGTGATCTTTTGACCAATTTTGGATAAAGAGGGTTCATGTTCTGTATTTAATACTTCTTTTGTATAGTTGTTTAATGCAAAAGAAAATGGTATAAACTAACATAATGGTACAGCCTTCTTGTCATATGGTTTGTATAGAATGTGTCTTATCCCGAATTAGATAAATGCTTCTTTGTATCTTGCTAAACAAGTTATGAAATGAAGGACCCTAATGAATGAGATGTCATACATGGTGTGGCATAAAAGTTTAAGCCACATTTCTAGAGCTAGGGTTGAGAGATTGATCAAGGAAGGCATTTCTCAATTCTAGATTATGATAATTTGGGAACTTGAGCTGACTATTACGGGGGTAAGTTGACTAATAAGGATATTGAGATCAACTTATGCTTTTGACTTGTTGAGTCTGACACATAAAGATATCGGTAGACCTTATATAGTTGCATTGTGCAATTCCAAATGTTTTCTGACATTTGTTGATGATTATTCCTATTATAGTAATGTGTTCTTGCTTAAAGATTGAAGGTTGAGAACCAATTGGAAAAATTCATCAAGATAGTCAAATTTGACTGTGGAGGAGAATATCATGGCAAACATGGTATTTTAGGACTTTAAAAACTCTGTTTGTCAAATATTTAGAATCAGTTAGAATAGTAACTTAATTCACTATACCGAGTAGTTCTGAGCAAAATAGTGTGTTACCGAAAGGCATAACTGAAGACTTGAAGAAGTCAATGTAGAACAAGACTAATATACCTTATTATTTAAAAAAATTGAAAAACTTAGCCTTGCACACATTTGTGTATGGGGCTACCCTGCTGAGGTAGTATAATCCTTATAAAGAAAGATTACATGCTCGTTCCGTTCATTACTATTTAGTAAGATATCCCAACCATTTTAAGGCTACAGCTTTTACTGTAGGGAAGGAGGGACTAGAATAGTGGAATCGCAGACGATTAAGTTTTTGGAGTACCATGTCTATGATGATGGTGGGCCTATTGATCCTTCAAATGATAGCAAGGCAGATACTACAGTTATCATGTACCTGCTACTCATACAGTTAGATTCGGTAGATCTAGGTCTTTATACCATGCCTGTATAGAAACAGGAACCCATACTTATAGACACAGAGGTTCGTGGGGGTACAAGCTCTAATACAGTTAAGTAAATCCACTAGAGTTAGACGACCTACTATCCCATCTAATTTCATAGTCTATTAGGTGAATAGGACTAGACGACTTGCTATCCCATCTAATTTCATAGTCTATCAGGTGAATAGGACTATGATATTAGACATGTTACGAATCCAGTTACTTTTACAGAAGTTGTTTATGGACCCATTGTGAATGCGTGGTGGGATGCAATAAATGACGAGATGCAAGCAATGGAGTATAGTAAGGTTTGGGTGCTAGTTTATTTATAGTGGAACTACAAACTCGTCAGTTGTAAATGAAGTTTTTGGACCTAAAGGATTTCTAGATAAAGTTCAGCGGTTTATGGACTTGCTCAATTACCTAATGGTTTACTCAGAGTGAAAGGTTGACTTTAAGTTACCTTTTCTCTTGTATCCTTGTAGGATATATTTTGAGTGATTAAGGCAATTATAGCTCATAATGATATAGAGTTTCATCAAAAGGCGGTAAAAATTGCTTTTCTAAATAAAGACCTTTATGAAGTGGTCTATATGGTACAATTTGAAATATCCTAGGATCTAGAAGGAATTGACATAGTTTGTGAGTTATGTAGATCAATATATGGTTTACATCAAACCTTCCTAGAAGTAATACCTTATATTTGATGAGGTTGTGGTCTCTTTCGGCTTTATGGAAAATAAAGTTAAAAGATGCTTGTACTATGGAGTCAAGGGGAGTAAGGTTATCTTCCTACTACTATATGTGGATGATATATTACTCACGTTAAGTTATTTGACCATGTTGTATAAGGTTAAGCAACTTTTGGTTAAGAACTTTAACATAAAGGACCTTAGTGTAGCATCTTCAGTCCTAAGTATTCAGATTCACTAGGGCAGATCTCAACACTCATCAGACATCTCATAGAAGGCATACATTGAGTATGTGTTACAAAGGTTTAATACGGTTAATAGTAAACCTATCGTAGCACATGTTTCTCATAGTGAGAGATAATCTTTGGTACAGTATCCAAAGAATAAAGTAAAGAGAGAAGTTATGAGAAATGTTCTGTATTCTAGTACGGTAGATAGGCTAATGTATGTTCGACTATATACTAGGTAGGACTTTACATTCATTATTTGTCTGTTTGGTCAATATCTGGTTAATCCAATTATAGACCATTGGAATGCAGTCTAACGAGGGTTGAATACTAAAGGGAATCAAGGATTGTATGTTGACATATAGAAAAGTCAATAGACTAAACCTCGTAGGGAATTTATATTTAGATTTTAGCTATGTATCTGGATGATCGAAAGTTCACTTAAGGTTACAGTTTAAGTTTGAAGATGGTACAATGTCATGGAAGCGTGTCAAATAGAAACAGATAACTTCCTCAATTATGCATGCAGATCGCATGCTATAGGGCTGTTTCATATGCAGTTTAGCCCAGAAACTTGATTTTTGAGTTGTCTATGGTTGATTCAGTGCTTGACCTATTTGGTTGTACTATGACAATCTTCTTACCGTGTTATTTAATAACAACAAAGAATATCACAGGGTCTTAGCACTTAAAGGTCAATTATTTGGTCATAAAGGTGTTGATACAAAAAGGTGACATTAAGGCTTGGAGCATTTAAAGACTAAGGAATTGTAAGTCGATCTTTTAACTAAAAGACTTTGCCCACTTGTGTTTGTGAAACTAATATGCAGTATGAGTGTTTTGATGTCCTTAGACACTATTAGATTGGGGATCGCTATGTTTGCTCCATGTACATTTGTACATTTTGATGTATTATGACAGTATGATGATTCATCAATAAAGATGATCATCGTTTATCCTCAATAATACGTGTTGTCGTATATTGTCATAATACGTATAAAAGTCTTAATATTTGTGTCGATCTTAAGTATTTAAAGTTCATTGGTCATATATATACAGATTGACCTTATGCTTATGTCGTCTAAACGTATATAGTTCTAGTGTGGATATCCATGAAATTGACATAACACAGGGGGATATAAGTTTTTAATCTTATAAAGGTTCTCTAATATTGTTTAGCATTCAGTTGGAGAACATAAAGGTTTTCTCTATTACAGTTTAGTATTTGGTGAGAGGAAATAAGTTTTCTCTAATACTGTTTAGCATTCGATAAGAGAAAACAAGATTTCTCTGATGCAATTTAGTATATACCGTTTAGCATAAAGTTGGAGAAATTGAGACCTACAAACGAAGGTGATATAATTTAGATCATAAAGGTATCATCCTAGTTTGCCACACTCTATTTTCCTATTCATGTTAGTGAGGTATTAAGTATACGTGATTATATTAGATCTGTGTCACACATGACACATGCATTTGATACTTTCCGGTATCGAAAGCTTTGTAGGACAAAATGATAGACTTTTATTATCTTTGGATCAAATGTTTTGTTTTTAAAACTTAGTCGACTAATACGGTAGTGTGACTTAATCAATTTTTTAAATTGTTTTAAAACTAGAGTCAAAACTGCAATTAATGCTTGTCCAAATAGGAGAATGTTGGACAATTTTGTCCTTTCTCATAAAGTTAGATAACTATTAATTGCATTTTTTGGTTTTTAAATAAATTATCGATTAAGTTATGCAATTTGATCCAGATAAAGATATAAAGTGACTCAATTAATGATCTAGATTAATGGATCGAAATCCAGTAGAAAATAGATCCTAATTAGTGTGAATCAGACCCATATTGACCTTGTAATGGAAAAGTTCGATATAGAAACTATATAAAGGTTAAGGTCTTCTGCAATTACCCATATCAATTGTAAGTATAAGAAATCTCTGACATGTTAAGAGAGTTTACGTATTGAAAAAATTGTAGAAAGTTCTAAATCTCATGTTGGAAAATACTTTCCCTAAAGGTCTCGAAAGATTCGTGATCGTTTGGAGCTCGAAATTAATATCAGAATTAGAGATGAAACCGAAATCAGGTATTCCACATTACTTTCGTTTTTAATTATTCCATATTATTTTCATTTTTAATCCTTTCATGTTTGATTCTGGGTACGTAATAAGGTATACATTACATATAATTCATATGTCTATGAAATTTGTACTCCAGAAAATGCTCAAAAGTGACCCAACGTAGCATCAAAATTTAATTCTTTTTAATGGATTAAAAATACCTTGTGATTATCTATAACCAATTTTATTATAAATAATAAAAATAAGATTTTAATAAAATAATATTTTCTTTATTTAATAAAATTGACTATAAATAATTAATCATATAATTAATTCAGAAAAAAATATGTGGTGATCAAGTAAGAATTTCTTGGAATTTCAACTCGTATCAGTTAAGTCGATGAATATGCCATTTGGTTGAGTAATATCGCTTTACCTTTTGCCCTTTTCAAGCCACAATTATTAAGGTTTTCTTTTCACTTCCACTTCCACTTCCACTTAATGGTGTTACTATTTCAAATAATTAAAGTCACAAAGATTATGACGAACCCCACGACGCAGGGAATGTATATTTTTTTAGATACGATATACAAAACAAGATAGATGTACAGAGGGATGTATTCACAGAAGTAATAATTAAGAATTGACTGAATGGATTACCTTTTTACCATAGCAATTATTAAAAGCACCATCCTGAACACTATTTTTCGTAAAAGGGACTCTGGATGCTTGCCAATTCTATGTAGTAATGGCTGAGAGCATCTTTTAAGAATTTGGCGCTTGCCATGTACCTTCGGCTTCACATTTTGTCAATAAAACTAAAGCCTCTGTTCTTAATTAAGTGATTAAGGCAATGTATTCCTCGTGATGAATTGTGCCTAAATCATTGTTTGCACAATTGATGCCGAAGGAAATTCCCAATATCGAAGTTCTGCGACAATGCTAAAATTCGTCTCGATTAGATGTTGGCATAGCCATAATCCCTAATTACAAAATAATTTCCTATCATTTGAACGATTTATAAATCTATTGTAGCCCAAATTTACTGTCACCCAAATATATATTGTATGAATGAATAAACATATAACTGCTTTACAATTTATGCATTGAAATAAATAATATAAGAAACAGAAAATGAAGGTCGAATAAAAATAACAATAAAACCCAGAGTGCTCTAGAGGGATTATGCAAGTGTTTCAGTTTTCCCATTACACTCAATAATCTTCTCAATCCTACACCTTTCAACATATTCTGCACACAAGGTCCTTCATGCACCCTTATATCATGCCTTACATTTGTAATGAAATAACCACCACATTCTGATTTGATCATTGGCATGATTTGGATTTTCTCTGTAACACTCAATTCTTTTTAGCTTTAAGAGGTTCCATTCTTGAAGATACTAAAGTAAAGACACTAATTCGAAACCATAGCTAACATTGGTCTTTTCACATTAGTCGAAGAATTGGATTGATCGTAGAACCCTGGCTAGCACACTTTCTGAACGAAGCCAAAGAGGATGAAATCAAACAGAAACTTCACAAGTCTCATGTATTTACTACTCAGTCCTATAAGCAATTATTACTTAGTCCTATAGTCAAGTCCCCTTTTCATACTCTAATATACGGATCAGGTATATCACTAGCTCATCTTTTATCTTATGGTTAGTTGTGCTGCATAGATTGGTAACCAAAGATAGAATCAAATTCTTGATCCAAGTTGCCGTTTATGCTCTAAAGAGAATGAAATACTATATCACATATTCTTCAAGTGCTTTCAAACTAAATAGATATGGTGTGCGTTTTTCAACCTCTTTAACTACAAAATTTAAATCTTGGTTGAATGAATTGCTTAATTTAGGCCAATGATTTAACATGGACTAACAGGAAAGATCAAAAGATCTTTAGAATTGGCTTTGCTATGTTGGTACAATATATATGGTAGATGAGAAATACTAAAATCTTCAGAAAAGCAAAAGAGTTCAAGGAATCTGGGTAGATGCAATTTCACCTTAAGCTAGGAATGACAACCATGGTTACTGCTAATCAACATCTCATTTCCAATCATATTAAGAAGCAACTCAATTTATAAAAAAGTGTTATTGTTGGATTGCCTGTCATTGTAGTTAGTTGAATTTTGTATTAGCTCCTCCCTCTAGAATTGTAACATGAATTATTCTATAATTTTCACCTTTTTTAATGAATTTGTTACTTACTTTAAGAAAAAAAAACCATTTTACTACTCTATCAAGTGGAAGTAAAATTAAAAGAATCTAACTCTTTAGAAGTATAATAAGAATCAAGATCAAGTAAAAATTAGTTAACCATTCTTGGAAATTTTGTTATTGCTTTTTTGGTTGGTAAGATATATTTTACTTGTTTAATTATTGAATTGAAGGAATGTGTATATTTCATAGAATCACTTAAGGGGGTGCTTGGTTCAAACATGGGAATGGGAATGGGAATAGGAATGAATATAGTGGAGAATGAAAATGGATATAATCATTATAATAATGATGTTTGGTTAAGATGGAGGAATGATTACCATGACCTTTGATAGTGGTTGGTTTGTTAAAAATCTTGAAAAAATAAAAAATTATTAAAAATTTGTTTTATATCAAATTTTAAATATATTTTAATTAATTATATTTTATGCACCCTATTTATAATGACAAAATATTTAAAATCAAATATATTACGGTATTTCACTTCCAATAACTCTTGAAGAAAAAATACTCCTGTATTTTTTGTATCAACATATCATTAGTTACATAATATCCTCAAAATATAGTTTAATAATCGAAAAATATTGTACAATTCATCAACATAACCATAATATCCACCATTCTATTGCTATAGTAAAATCAAGTAACATAGTTTAATACAATTTGCATTCCTCTGATAAGGCAAATCATATAAAATATCTGTTGTATACACAATACCTTAACCAAAAGCCTTTAATTGATGTAAAATAACTAGGTTAATACTATAAACATTGTTCGCATTACAATCACAAAAGACCCAACTAATACAAAATAACTTGGTTGGGCAACATCAATTGCATCATAAGTTCATAATACTAACAAAAATATTAATATGTTGTTCTTCCTCAAATGATTCATAGGTTAGAAGATAGATAGAGGAATCCAAGTACAAAAGATTTTTTTAAATGACGTGGCAAAGCGAATAAAACCTGAACTTTGTCAAGATCATTGCAAAATAACAAAGCAGCCTTACCAACATCCATTTGAGATATGCCAATGTTAAGAAGCTCAGTCATGAGCTCTTGCATCTTCTCATCAGTTAGGGAATCAGATTTAGACTCCGCAATCAAAGCATTTGTAACAGCTACATA
>JANZLD010000004.1:25241777-25253053 GCA_026413575.1 Erythroxylum carthagenense | reverse complement strand
ACATTGGATAAGAAATAAAATGAGAAACTTAAATATGTAATTAATAAAATGAGAAACCAAAAAATTAAATGAAAAAATTCTACGAGTTAGAAATTCTAGTATATAATAATTTCATAAAGCACCTAAGCATTCATGGAATTCATTGCATAATAGGTTTAGGAGACATTCAAATAAAATATCTAAGCATTCATGGAGTTCATTACATAATATGTTAAAGATACAATCAAGCCTTATATTTTATTGACAATGTCCTTAACAATAATACCCAAAATCACTCCAATGGCAATGAGTAAAAATCCTTAACTCCATGCCATTTTTTTCTTCAAAGTTGCAACTTCATTTTCTTGTTCATTTGTTGGAAGTGAAAATTCATTCCGCAGTGATGAGGGTTCATTGGCGGTAGGAAGAATTTCTTCATTTCGATAAGTCCGCCTATTTGTGTCCATGACATAAGTACTATGTGTTTCATCCAAAGTCCGATACCCCTTGAATCTAGCATTAGGAAACCTCTCGGTTGCCAATTTGACATCATCCTAATTTGTAAAAATACCTACTTGACATCCAACAAATACCACATAGAAGTTGTATATGCCCATAGTTAAGTACCTGAAAATGAATCATATCCTCGTCATTCATACACGTACATAAATAACAAACATTAAGAAGTTAATTAACCAACCATTCATCATAATTAGTCAAATGTAAAAACAAAGTCAACAGTTCATCAAAACACAGTCAACATCACAATCCCAATTTCATCACAGTGCAAATCCTAGCTTTCCTATTAAGCTACTACAAAGGCAGTAGCTGCACAAAAATGGTCAACCAGAAAGTGACAGATCACAACGTACTAATTAAGAAATAAAACATCAAGTCAAACATCTTCATCTAACAGGCTCCTTACATAAGTCAGTCTCTGGTCTGCATTTAGATCCTAGAAAAGATTCCCATCCTGAACATTCTTAGAGAATATCCTTGCAGTCCTGACAACTTCTTTAGTGGAGAAACCCAAATTCCCAAGCTCATCACCTAGCTTAGACCCATGCAGTCCTACAATGGCATCAACAATGATCCTAGCATTTTCTTTACCACTGACAATGGCAAGAACAAATGAGGCAACAACGTTTTCTAATACTTCGATATCCCTCATCTTCCTTTTCCCTTTGTTTTGTCGGTTTCCGTCAGTGTTGGTGGAAGAGGAGACAGATTCAATGGCATGAGCTTAAGTAGTTAGGGTAGGAGTGACTGATAGGGCTGCTGAATCTAATTGGGCAGCAAACGTTAGTGGATCAGCTGGTCCTTCAGCTTCAGTTTCATCAGTGTCAAGCTGAGCAACAACATTTGCAGCATCCTGAGCACCTGCACCTACTGCTCTATCTTTCCCAAAGAAAAACTCAAGTCTTGGGTAAAGCAGGAAAGGCTTTCCAGGCGTATAATACTTGTTGTGGTGTCCCTGGAAAAAACATCACAATACATCAGCATTACAAACATATGATTATTACGATAATTTTATAAACAACCAATAATTAAAAAAAATTACCCTCATCCATTCATCCAGTACTTGCTTACTGTCTAACTCAACACATTGCTTGCCTTTATTCCAACCAAACCTACTGCAGTTTAACATGTCAAAGGTTATCTGATATTTGTCCTTCAACCTCTTGTGCTTATTTTTGACATGCCTCTTATCAATGCCATAATCAGGAAAATTCTCAACCATCATTCTAGCAAGGATTTGGAAAGTACCAGGCTTAAATTGGTCATTATCAGCTCTGTAACCAGCAACAACTACCTCCTCCATGAAGGTCACAAATGCATCTGTTTCAGCCTCAGTCCAAATTCTTGACATTGCATTTAAACCATGCAATGCGATTCCCAAACCATTCCAATCCATTTCCATCAATGATTAAGCAACATACATTGAAACTTTTATTGAAATAACAAAGACAATATTGAATTAAAGGAAACATGTAATGAAGTTAAAACATTAAAGATCAAGTTGGATAGAAGAGGAAGTAAGCACAACAATTAATTGAATCAATTAAACAAACAAATTTATATTATATGATATGTTAACAAAGTTATAGAATTTAATTTATCCACTATGTAATTATATGTTGTAATTGTTGTACATTAGTTGACATTCTCCGTTAATTCAAGTGATAAGACTTGTGGAGGGCTATGAAGTTAACATGAGAATGTGGAAAAGCCACAATTCTAAAAGGAGAGGTGGAATGAATCTCAAACCATTCAAAGAACAGCTTCCTAGTTATAAACAGTTTAGGAGTCATCTCATTACAAACCCTCAATTCAATAAAAATATCATAAACTAAATGAAAGTACACAATTTAATGGTTGCTTCTCCATTCCTCAAACATGTTCAGAGCTAAATCCTCTCTCTATTGACTCCATTCATTAGTTGTCACAACACGATCAACCATTTGGGGCAAAGACGCATCTTCCCCAATTGGCAGATCCTCAGCTTCAAGAGAAGTAAGCTCTGCTGGATCAGAAGTCATATACAACCTAATAAAGTACCCACAAACAATCCAAAGTACCCACAAACAATCAAAAACATGATAGCATAATGCAGATTCAATTCAAAACAACATACATACCTATGAAAAGAAACAGAAGAAGCACTTTGGAGATAACTAATGAGGTTCTCGGATTCAATCAGAAAACAATGCAACCTATCACCGATCAACAACAACCTAGGATTCCTACACAGAAACAAAGACACAAGTTAAAAGTTTGGAAAGAAAATGAGAGAATGATCCAAAACCCAGCAAATTTTTCAATAACAAATATACCCCAAAAACCTCTCAGGATTATGGTATAAGAACAAAAATAACCGAAGATCCAACAAGAAGAAGAGCTAGAACTGAAAATCCACATCATCCCATTCAAGATCTGCAAACCCCACTAAGGTCGAAGGTCTCCACAGATGACAAATCCACATATACAAACACCCAACACTCCAAAGATCTCCATTTCACAGAAACATCCTCCATTTCCAACTCTAGACTAGAAAAAGAAAAGAACAATACTAGGTGGACCAAATTTGCGCAACCAGAGAAATGGAGACCTTCAGAGGCAGCGACATTTTTCCAGCAAATAACAAAAATTTACTTTGGGAAGAAGAGTCCCAGCGTGCAATAAAGAAGCGTAGAGAGAAGCCCAGGGTGCGAGAGATGAGTGATTTTGGAGGCGAAGGAGGGCGTGCGAGAGACCGAAACAAGGACCAAATAACAAAGGAAGGGTAATCTGGGAGGTTGCGTCTTTCTTTGTTCCAGAGACAGGGACAAAGAATTTTTGTCCTTCGAAAAAAACAAAATTCTATCCCTATCTTCCGGAGACAAAGGACATAAAATTGGAGACATCAACCAAAGATGACAAGATTACTTTATTTTGTCAACTGTCCTCATTCATGGGGACAATAACCATACACATCGTTAAGATCGTCTATTTGATATTTTTTGATCCAGTGATCAGACATTCAAAAGATGAATCCTCATTATTGCAAAGAATTCGATGGAATTGTGTTTGTTCTTCAGCCGATATAGTCTGAACTTAATAAAGAACAGGACAAGAATCCTGGCTTATACATTTATGTCAAATAATTGATTACGTATGCATAGCCTAGACATATAGAACCCATTAGAGCTGTCTCCTGCTCTTAAATCTTAATACCTTGTAGCCACCTGCTTTATTTCTGACTGCCGCCTGTACAATCTGAGCAAGCGATTCCTTAAACCTTAATGTCTTTGACGTGTAGAAAGCGATTCCTTAAACAGAAACAACAGGAACGATACAAATATAAATGGGGTGGATGCTGTTGGAACAGAAAAATGGCAGAGGTGATTTGAAGCCCAAATTTACGTGTGGCCTGAAATGTACAGCAGGGTCTCTACACCCAAGGAGACGGGGACCATCTCTAAATAAACAAACAAAATATCAACTGTTTAGGTCAGCCGAACATGTCTATTTTGTAGGGAGGAAAATTATGCACAATGCAACTAAAAGCCTCAAAAGTTGGGTACTGAAAGCTGTGTCGATGAATATGTAATCGTCGTCTCAATCTCCTCTAGTTGGTGGTTGTACGCATGAACAAAATTTTCCCTTCTTCCGTGTCTGGGCTGCTCTTGTCCCACCGTAGAGATAGTCTCGCAGCAGCACTCTGGTTTTTCTCCCCATGTTTCTGGTTTTTCCTCTGCTTTGCTTTTCATCAAGTGTCAGTAACAAAAATTGCAATTTCTGAATCTCTAACTGCAATCTCCCAATTTTTTCTGATACCCTTTTCGCCTGTTCTGAAATTTTTCTTTTTCTGGTTGTACCATTCTCATCTGGTGCTAAAGCTGCTTTCTCATTGAAGGACGTTGTATTTTTTACTTCAATGCTCTTCGTTAGTTTGCGGTTAACCTCAAACAACTTCATGATGGTCTCTTCGGACTCTTCTAACTGTTCTTTCACACTCTCGAATTCAAAGATTTTGCCTTTTCTGTTCTTCTCCGTGACCTCAACCTTTCTCCTCAAATCATTCACAGTTATTTGAAGGTTTGCTAGCTTTTGAGCATCAGTGTCTAATCTTTCCAAAACTTTCCTCCCACTTCCTTCTAGATGAGGAAATTTTTTGGAGATCTCTAACTTGTCAACGCTCACCTCCTTCTCAGCCAGTGTATCAAACAAGGGATGCCTTCTACTGTATTTCTTCCCCGTCGGTGAGCTGGAGGACTTCTGAGGCTTTCCAATAGTCAGGCCGATGTTGCCATCCCTGTCAGAAGCTTCCCATATGTCCAGCATCTCATTACCAGACTCTGCAGCTTCTCTTCTGATTCCTTGTGAAGAACACTCGGATATCTGATCAAGCATTATGTCTTTAGTCATCATTTCTTCTTCAGATATTCCGTGCTTGTGTTTTCGAACCCTAAGATCATCTCCACCTGCAGTTTTTAGTTCCTTAGCCCCTGGTCTTGGATTGCGATGCTTGCCTTTTGCACTACCATGGCGAAGCAACCTGTTTCTCGATTTTAACTTTTCAATTTGTGTCATTGCAGACTCAAGTTTGGAATTACTATTTATGTTCTCTACCATAAGATGTCTCTCCCTTTCCATCACTGCATTCTCTACTGTTCTAATCTTCAGCTGTAGTTCCTGCAAGGCCACCAACCCACCAGCCAACATGACACTCTCTTCTTTGCTGATTTGTTGGCAGCTTTCAGCATTCACGATTGATTTGGCATCCTACAAGTAATGAATTTAGAGGTCATCCATTAATGGATGTGGGCAAATGAGGAGAAAAGAAGATAACGATTACAATAGCATTTGAAGCAGAGCAATTGTACCAATTTCACATCAGAAAGCAAAATTTTCAAGAATGAAAATACTAGAAAAGTGATACCCCTAGTCCACAAAAAATATGATGAGGTAACACAATTATGTCATTTTCTTTAGACCAATTAAAAAATCTAAATAATGACGCAGATTTATAATGTATTTAAGTGAGATATCACCTTTCCATCCTTGCTGTTGGCTTGGTTGCAATTTGCGTGTGGAAGAGTGTGACTTTCCAATGAAGTTATGCTATCTCTCAAAGAACTGAAAAGTGGGATATATGCTGTCATGTAAGCTTTTAGTTCGTCATATTCAGCTTCTAACGTATGTACTCTTTCTTTTATCTGGTTAATATCCACGGTTTTGGAGCAGTCCCTATCTTCGAGGGCTTCACATGCTGCAACAAGCTCATGCACCTTCCCTTCCAAAGTTGCTTCTGTAGCAGCACATATCTGCAGTTCTTCAAAATATACAGTAGCCTGAGACTCCAACTCTTGAACCTCTTGCGTTCCTTTTAGCAATTCATGATTCAAATTTTCCTCCCCGCTTTTGATTTCCGCATACTTCTCACGTAGTTTACACAGCTCACTCTTCAAGTTCTTATTCTCTTCATTGGTGCTCTCCAACTCCTTATGCTTCTGCTCATAATATCTAGATAATATGACCAAGCGTTTTTCGTGATCTGCCCGTATAACCTCAACATCATTATAATTGCATTTCAGATCCTCTACTATTTTCCTCAATGCTGCGTTCTCATTCTCCACACAATAAAGTTTGTCTAGCATTACTTCCATTTTCTCTACTTTCTGCTTTAGGTCATCATTCACAAGATTGAGTATATCCACATGTCTGTTAAGATCTTCAACTTCCAGAGACTTTTCGAAGATGATATCCCTGAGAAGTGAAGAATAGATACAGTGAGATATGGATTCACAAAAAGAAGCACAGCTTTCTTCTTCTAAGCTACATTTTTCTCCCTCCAAGTTTGAGACTGATTGCATCAAGAATCTCTGATCATAAAGCATCTTGCAATTCTCTTCTTGCAAGTTTTCATAAGCCAATTGTAAGTCCAATAACTGTTCATGTAGATTCTTTAGCTCATCCTTCATAACTTCCTCTTTATTGTGTCCCTCTGTAATTTCCAACCGCAAGCTTTCATTGCTCCCTACAAGTTTTTGGCTTTCACTCTGCAAAACTAACAACTGCTCCATCCTGGTCCTCAGCTCCTGATCTAGAGTGTCTTTATCTGCGACAAGACTACGTACCTCTATTTGGAGTTCCCCAAGTAGTGAAACAAAAACAGAATTCTCTATTGCCAGCTGCTGATTTTTGAAAAGCAGCACTTCTGTTTCTTCAATCTTGTCAAGCACATGGCTCAGAAGGTCTTGCTCAGCCTTATCTTCATACCATTGACTTGCACCAGGTTCAAGAGTCATCAGCAATCGGTAAAGTCCCATCCTCAGTGTTTTCATTTGGTCAAACAAGTTTTTCACTATTCCCTTTTGGGTTATTTTCTCAGATTTCAGTTCAGAAATTTGTTTTTCTGAGAGGTTAGATTCTTCAAGCAGTTTCTGATACTCGAGCAAAATGGAAATGTTCTTGTCTTCCAGATCCTGTACCCGCCTTTGTAAGAGGAAAATCTCTATCGCAGAATTAACACCTGTGTCCATTTCCTCTTCATATTCTTTCATTCTGTGATGAACTTCTTCTTCTAGCAAGCAGATCTTTGATGACATGCTAGCGAATTGGGACTCACTCAGCTGGGCAAGATTAGCATACTCTTTTTTCTGGCCATCTAGAGAAAACTCTAGCTCTCTTACTTCCTCAAGTGTTGGACCCTTCTCTTTTTCCAGACTGAAGTAATTATCTGTTAACTCTCTGAAGTTTTTCTCCAAATCTTCCATTCTTTTCTTAGTAGCATCCAATTCAGAAATCGAACTTCCTTTTGCAATAACCAGGTCTGACTTATCATTCTCCATCGCTAGGTATGATTCTTGTAATCTCTTTAATTTCAATTGTGAGCCTTCAAGCTTAGCGTTTACATCAAGTAGGGAATTCTCCAGAACAAGGTTCTTCTTAGTGAGTTTCTCCAACTGATCAGTTGCAATCTGCAACTTGGAGAACAGTGTAGTGTTTTCAGAAAGAAGAACTGTTTTATCTGCCAGGACAATTTGATAGGATTCTTCCAAACTTGTTAGCTTTTGTCTGAGCTCCTCTAGCTCGACATTTAGATCTGACATGGAATTCTCCAGAACTGCATTTTTACTGATAAGTCTCTCCATGATCTCCAACTTCTCTATGAGTTTTTCATTTTTGTCTCTCTCTTTTTCACAATCTTCGTTTAACTTTGTGTTCTCCTCTTGCAAATTCTTCACAGAAGAACCAAAGTTCTCTGGACTGTAACCAATTGATTCCACCTGACCCACTACAGCCTGGTGTTTCTTTTTAAGGTCATTTATTTCCTCCTGTAGACAGTATATTTCTTGTTGACAAGCATTCCTTTGGTCCACCCAGTTTACTATTGTCTCCCGCAAGCTTGATATCTCATCTTGCAAATTTTGGATTGTCAGAGCTGAAGATAAGTTGACTTCACTAAGCCCTTTGTTATCGGCCTTGACCTGCTCCACTTCATTTTGTAAAATCTGATTACGAGTTTCCAGGCTTTCAAAATTTTGAGACCTATTCTGAAGCTCTGCAACCATAGATCTCAATTCTTCCTGAGACTGGGAATGCAAATGTTGCAGAGTTTGAAAAGCAGTCTCAGCCTCCACAAAATGCAAATGCTCTTCTTGTATGCAAGCCCAAAGTCTTCCCATTTCCTTCTGCTTCTCAGTAAGTTCCTCACTTTGAGCTGCCACTTTTTGAGACATAGATTCCAACTCTAACTGCATAGTCTGATTTGACCTCTCCATCAAAAGACATCTTTCTTCAGAACCCTTGAACTTTGCAACGCCATCATCTCTCTCAGACTTGAGTCTTTGGGCCTCCTCCTCAGCACAAGTAAGTTTATGTTCCAGAACTGAAATTCTTTCCAGGCACTGCTGGTATTGAGCAACAGCAGCTTCTTTCTCATTTGTAAGCTCGGCTAGCGCTTGCTTTAGCTTTTCAAATTCCCTTCCAGCCACTTCAGCGTGATCATAAGACCTCTTAGCCTCTTCCTCTGCAAGCCGTAACTTTCCCTCCAGATCAGATATCTTATCCAAACATTGCTCGCCCTGTAGAAGAGCAGCATCTTTTTCAGCTTCTAATCTGTTTAGATCTTTCTTTAGTGCTTGTGCTTCAATTTCAGCCTTAATTGTTCGCTCATTAAGTTCCCCTGCATCCTTGTGGGCAAGGGAGATGCTATTCTGAAGATTCGATATTTTTTCCAAACGCTGCTGGTATTGGATAAAACTAGCTTCCCTTTCAGCCTCGATTTTGGCAAGGGCTTCCTTCAAAGTTTGTACTTCTAATTCTGCTTTGCTAGCCCGATCGTTAAGCCCCATGGAGAAATCTTTTGCGTGAGACACTTGTGACTCCAGTTTAGACAATCTATCCAAACATTGTTGATACTGAATTAGACCAGCTTCCTTTTCAGCTTCTAATTTAGCAAGAGCATTCTTCAAATTTACAATTTCTAGGTCCGCTTTTCCCACTCGTTCAGAATTAGATGGAAATTGAGCCTTGAGATCGTGGCTGCCCTCGTCTGCATCGCAAAAATTGAGGCTTTTTCTTGCTTTTCCTTCAGCAAACTTTGCATGGTACACACCTTGTCCTGTTCCATAACTATCGTTGAACAGTCTTACCATTCTTCCAGTACCAGTATCTGAATCTTCGGTAAAAGCACCAGGCATCTTGACAGTATGGATAATTGATTGTGACACCCCCAAAGCACCGTATTGTAACTTATCAGGTTCATCAAAAGCACGTTTTGATGATATGTCGGGTGTATGGGGATCGCCATCTGCCATGGAACCTGTAATTGAATCATCGTTAAGAACAAATGGAATTTGGTTGGGAAATGATTCTGCCATTGTTCGATGCGCCTGTCGTAGGACCCCAGTTGCATGATCGTATCTTTCAGCCAAGGCACGGTAAGCTCTGTAGAACTCTTCAACCAATTTCATCAGTTCTGGACGCTTTTTATAATACATCTCAGCTCTTCTCGCAAACGAATCTGCATCTTCTTCAATGAGTTTTATCATTTGTTTCACTTTGACATCCATATCTGCTCCACCAAAATAGAATAAAGGACCAAGTATTAATATAGGGAAAAAAGGGAGAGAGGAAGAGAATAAGTTCTACTTCAAGAAAATAACATTGAACATGACTTTTATGAAACTGTTAATCACAGCATACTGGGGAGGTTAATACCAAGCCACTATGTAACAATCTGGAAAATTAGTTCACACTCTAGAATTAGCAATTAGAATTTTTTAACATAAGTGAGGTTCTTCATTATCATTGATGTTCACAATCTTCTCGATCACAAGAGTGTCTTCCATGGCGACTCAAGTCAAGATTTGACTGCTAAATGTCTCACAAGAACGCTCCCACAGAGTCTAATAAGCAGAAATAAAAGACCAATATCTAAAACAAGCACAGAACAATACCGGTGAGATTTTGCTGAAGCCATTTGGAGTTTTTGGGGCTGATGTGACTGTCCCACCACCAGGAGTACATGCGCTTAGAATCTGCCTCATAGATGGTCCCCATGGCTCAATCCAATAGCACTGTCAATGAAGTCGTTTTGAATAGTGACAGATCAAACCAGAGTATGTGATGAAGACCTAGACAAGCGTTCAAGATGGCAAAAAATGAAGCTCCAAACCGCTCTTTTGTGTCAGGCAACAATTAGTTCCATAAACAAAACACGCCATAAATTATCTTCGGGATGAAACAGCAGAAGTTATAATTGAAAGAGAGCTGACCTTAAGCTACCTATCACCAGAAATTTACTCCAAGGCTTATGTATAAGAGAGTAACTGCCATCTCCAACACTTCTACCACAAACCTGATCGATGAAGCACCACTAAAACTGAAAAGGAAAAGGATGCAAAGTTAGAAACCTAGTTTTATAAATAAATAAAAAAAACAAAGTACAGGCAGTAAAACAAGTGGCTGCATGATCAGACTTGTCAAATCATACAATTACGTGAACTTGAAGTGCAATACTTCAAGGAATGAGTCCTTGAAAATCTCGCAAGGAAAGTAAAAACAAACGAAGGAGAATGTGAGGAATTAGAAGAAAAATAGAATAGAACACCAAAACCGACCCACGACAGGAGCAGAAACACGCGGCTTTGTGGATGGTAATTAACAAGAATTTGACCAAAAATAAGAATCTTACTAGAAGAGATCGAACACGCAGCTCCAAGTCCTTTTCCGATCAGCAGTTGCCGGAAAAGAAAAAAAGAACAAGTGTTGCAGCTTTCAGTTGTGTTCTCGAGTTTCAACCCATGTTTTTTCAGACATTCGCGAATGCGCGTGTTCGTTCTCTGTCTAAACGTTGCTGGTTTGTTTGTCGGGTAATGTTTGCTGACGGGGAAAGCAAACCCAGAGAAGGCTGTGAAAAGGTTAAAAAGTAGAGGAGAAATTGTTAAAAATACCAGGAAAGAACACTAATGTGATGTGACAGTTATTGTTGTCTTCTGTCCTGTGCTCTATAGTCTATACTATATCCATAGGGTTTGTTCTTTTTTTTTTAACACCTACAAAGTGTTACGGGAAAAGTCATTTTTTAATTATTTATATTTAAATTAATTTTCGTTTGAGTTAAATAAATTTTTATAAAAGATAAAATTTTAACTCTAATTTTTAGAGGCTATTTGTTTCTATTTTTTTCTCCGTTTTTTGTTTTCATTTTTGTAAAAAGAAAAACAAGTAAATAAAACGTGTTTAGCTTATTTTATTACGATTTTTTATTTTTAAAAATAAAAAAATCACAACTGTTTTATTAAACT
>JANZLD010000004.1:25203813-25232154 GCA_026413575.1 Erythroxylum carthagenense | reverse complement strand
AATAGGCATGCCTAGAAGGGTCTGTAGCGCTTCTGTGACACTTCGGTGTCTTCTGATATGGACACTTCGGTGTCGAGACTTCGGTCTCTACTGTGACACTTCGGTGTCGAGCCTTTGGCTTCTGATATGGACACATTTGTGTCGAGACTTCGGTCTCTACTGTGACACTTCGGTGTCGAGACTTCGGTCTTCTGTATAAGTCCCGTTACCCACTTCTGTTCACGGATTTGCAGTACTGATATGTGTTTTCTAAAAAGTTAATTATGATTCTGATCTGAAGGGTTTATACCCTCTTGCGTGATAAGTATGTGAATTTGTTCTGAAATGCATTGTGTCTGATTTTCTGATAAATGTTTCTGAAATGCATGCTATCTGTAAACTGAAATCAGTTAATATAGATTAGTTATTACTCACTAAGCTATATGCTTAGCACGGTGGATTTGCCCCGTGTAGGTTCAGAGCGAAGGGTTTAAAGACTGGGACGAGTCTACTGCACTGGCCAAAGGAGTCCGTTCATAAAGTTTAAGAATGTATTTTGTTTCGTTGTTTGGGCATGTACATATTCTTTGGATTTGGTTTCTGAAATTTATGATATGTAATATAAGTGTGTGGGTTTGAGTTTCTAAATAAAATAAGTATCAGTGTGATATTCTGGTTTATTTGTTCTGTCTTGGGTGGCATCCATGTATCCTCCCAGGGGGTATTTGGGTGTTACATCTCTAGCATAAAATAAGAGAAGCTCCTCTAGCTCCTTGACATAAAGGTTAATACTCATATCCTAGAGCCTCAAGGCTAGAAGAGATAAGTATGGATATAGAAACCTTGTATAAAACAACTACAAGTTAGAAAATCTATGGTTCTTAAAATTCAAAGTCTTGAAAGAGTAAATGAGCTAGAGTTCTTAAACCTGTCAAGTTCTATTTAATTTTTTTGAAATTTATTGGGGAAAATAAGTTAGACTCCTCAAGCAAAGACCAAGTCCTTCAATCTTTTACATTTCAATCTTTTCCTTTTCTTATAACAGCTGAATTCAAATATGCTCCAGTTCATTTCACACCTTATTATACTCATGCATTAACTCATAATTCAAACTGCAAATCTTTGTAATTCTAGAACACCAAACCTAAATTGTTCCCACCAAGTAACTATAAGACGAAAAAGTAATATTATAAATAAAATAAAATAATTATTAGTTTCCAAAAAGTATCAAAGGTGAAAAAATATATACCTGGATTAAGCTTGTCTCTTTGATGAATAGCAATGGTATCCCAAAATCACTAGAAACATCCTTACAAAACTCCATTTGTGAGCTTGGGAGATTTTACATCATCTCATGAGTAACAATTTTGTAATAGCTAATGGCAATCTCATATTAACTTCAGCTTTCTTTGTAAAATTTGATCTAAAATAGCCATTAGGATTCAAAAATATCCCAACTGTAAACAATAGAAAGTAAAGTTGTCTTTCATTGCTCAGTGATGACTACAAAAAAAAGGTGTTAACAAAGAAGACCTATTTTTCAAATTGGCTTTGATTGCTTCTTTTGCCCTCTTCATGGCATCATAAAAATAACTCATTGTTGCCTTCTCATCACTATCAGCTAGACAAAGTACTCTTACTAAAGACTTACAAACTTGGATTAAAAATTAACATTGAGACCAAATTTTATTATATCCTAGTATAATTCTAGAAACCTCAACTCCAGACCTGGTATACTATGATGCAACCCACTTATTATTTGTAAAGATTTGCCTTAACTCCTTTCTTTAGAACAAAACGATAAAGTGATAAGAAATTAGTTACAAATCGTATTACAGCAAGATGATACAAATTCCTACTATTGGTGAAATCTTTCCTTATCAAATTTGGTACCCATGCATGGTAATGGATAAACTTGGTTACTTTCTTTGCTTTTTGTATAACCTCATCAATGACAGGAAAATATCTAACATCTCCTATGTTTTTCAACATCAAATAAATGCAATGTGCAATACAATGAGATCAAAAAAAAGAATCATACTTGCTTTGCAATCTTTTTTCAGTAGCTTTGTAAACAGAATCATTGTTAGTAATGAACTAAACAATATTTTCTGACTTCATCAAATATCTAAAACAAAGTATTAATATTTGTAACAAGGTTAGATGTATCAATTGATTTCAAAAACATAGTCCCTTTAGTAAAATAAAATAAGAATTGATAATGGGTTCATTTATTCTATTTATCCAAACATTACTCATGATTGAACCTTTATAAGTTGTCCAAATAATTCTTCTTTCATCCAAATAATTCTTTATTTCTTAAATAAAGTTGTTTAGAAGTTTAACTCTATAGTCATTAATTAGCGGAGCCTTATATCATGGATTGTAAGAGGTAATAACATCCACTACAGGTTAGTAGTGATAAGAATGGGTGGCATTAAATGATAGACATTAATTATACCACCATCTAGCCATTATCATGTCCACATTATGAGCCACTTCTTTAGATTATAAGGTATTATGGATTGAAGGTTAAGCTCTAGGAGTTGTTTGTGGTAAAAAATTTAGACACATTTCTTCTTCTTTTCCTTACATCAGATTCAACATTCTCTTCTTATTGAGTAGTAATATCACCACCTTCTACATCTCACCATCATCCTTACCATTGGGAAAAGAACTTCCACAACCAATTTCGTTGTGTCTTTTATCTTTTTTCATGTTGATACTCTTCAAGTAAAGTCTTCATTTTTCATTTCATATCATGACTCAGTTTTTTTACAAAGATCTACTTCACCTTTGATCCCAGCTAAATGCTTCCTTAATTTGGCGAGTCCCTTACCTTCTAATTGCTTGTTGCAATACACATAAATGGTATAATACTCTTTTGTATTGGAAGTTTTGTGTTCCAACGTGTTACACCCTCTTTCAAAGTTTCAAATGGAAGTGATATTATTTAATAATCCTCAAGTTTATCATGTTATAACATTGCTTTATGAATTCACAATAATTAAATGTTAATAAACTATACACAATTCACACAACCAATTCCAACTTCCAAGCCCAAATTGCCTAATGCATATTTTATAAATTGTTCACAATATATACATGAAACAACCAAAACACAATGCAATTGCAATCCAGAGCAGAAACAAGCAACCTAAAACACAAAAATATCAAACAAATTGCAGCTAAGTTAATGAGAGTCATAGGTCAGGTCAAGTCGAGTTAGGTTAGGTTGATAATAGTGAGTAGTTCTTAATCCTAGTAAGGTGGAGATAGCAAAGACAATCCTTTACTAGAGGAAGTGTGAAGATAGTGAACACAATCCTAGTGAGGTGGGTGTGCGTAGGTGACTGAGAGTGGGATGATGGCCGCGTGAAGACAGTGAGTGGGTTTTGTTATTGAAGTGAAGGAGAGTGAACGTAGGCTTGATGTCTTTTTTTTTCTCAATTAGGTCCATAAACTTTTAAAATTGTTATTTAATCCCAAATTTTTTTGATATTTTTGGTAGCTAGTATCACTCGATACCAGCTAGTACCACGTAGTATTGATTTGTAACCAATACAATATCAACGTTTTTGGTATTGTTCTCTAGGTGGTACGAAATGGTACCTATAACATAGTAAGGTTTTATATTCTGAACTTGAATCCCTTACAACTTGTATATAATAGCTCAAAGCATCCGCCCACAGATATTATCCGTTTTGGATTACCCTTTGGGCCAAACCTTTTACTGTTTTGCTCTTCCCGCCATTAGGAAAAACACGTTTGTAGGGAAGAGGTATTCGTACCCTTATAAGGTGTACCTTGGTCTCTTCTTTAGTTGATGTGGGATCTCACATTCCACCATCTTAGGGCCTAGTGTCCTCACTGGCACAACAAGTCGAAAAACGACTCTGATATCATTTGTAACATCCCAAACTACTCAGCCACATATATTGTTCGTTTTGGGTTGCCCCTCGGGCTAAATCTCTCACGAATTTACTTTTCTCACCTTTGGAAAAACACGTCTATAGGGAAAAGATATCCGTATTCTTATAAGGCGTACTTCGTTCTCCTCTCTAGCCGATGTGAGATCACACATTGTAGCTAAAAATGTTTAAGGGGCAAAAGCTGAGTAGCTCAACTGAGATGAGTTGGGATTAGGTGAAGGAGTGGCACTGTCGGGTGAAGGAGCTTAAAAGGGGAAGATTTGGGAAGAGAGAAGTTATAGGGAAAAGCAAGAAGGTTTCAAACCTTATTGACATCTTGTCAAAAATAAAAAGAGAAAGATAAAGGAAAGAAGAACCTTAACAGAGTCGAGAAAGGGAAAGAGAGAAGCTGAGGGAGTGAGATGCAAAATTTATGTAGTTATGGTTCCGTGGCCCATCTATAGCCTAGTTAACTAGGGCCAAAATCGGGTTGGGCCAATTCAACGAGCCAAAATTGACGTCCCTAAATTTATGAAGCCAAAAAAAGGAAAATGAGCAAGAAGATGATTAGAAGGAGCTGAAAGAGAAGAAGCTAGGATGTTAAATGGGGATTACCATGTAAAAATTATTATTTTTAAAGTAAAGGTTATTATTAATAAGATATTATATACAAACTATAGCACCCAAAAAGTGCCAGTATAATACAAAAGATTAGTTACAAAAGAAACGTTCTTGATTTCCAATCTCATTCTATGAGATCTAGTCTAGTGCCTATCTCCACTTCATAGTTGCTCTAAGGTTATCAGCAACACCTCTAGCTAACAAGATTAGAAGAATTTGTAGGGTAATCTCCTGAAACAGTAGCTCTTCACTTTTGCTTTGTTGTCTAAAACTCTGCAGTTATGTTCTTTCCAAATATAGTAAGTCATAAATGCCCAACTAATCTTAAGTACTTTGTAATCCATATGACTTTTCATTTTACAGTTAATCGTTTCCTCCAATGTATCTATTGGTCGATTGCAACCAACTCCATATCTTTTTTGTATACCAAGAATTAATCAAAATATGTTCCAAATTTTCCAACTACCACTCAAAAGTTATCTTAATAAAATATTTTATTTTTATATTAAATTAATTAATATAATTATTTTATAAAATAAATTAATATAACATATTAAATGTTAATATATTTTTAATGTAAATAATAATATTTTGATATAATAAATCAATATTTTCAATACATAATAGCTTGTAATTTACTGATTCTCAATTGGACATATGAAATATGAATGTATCTAGAAATTATCTTATCGGTAGAAATTCGATTAATGCCTCTCACAAAAATGTTAAGATATTAAAAATTAAATTAAATTAATGAAATCACATAAAAAAAATTGGTGTGGTTTTTAGTCTAATAGGATCAATCTACATCCTACATGTGCATACCTCATACGAGATACGTGTACAAGTTTGTTTGCTAACATTAGTTGAGTCGAACAGATAGGAATCCTCTGAAATGATCATCGCTATGCTAAAACAAAATTCATACGGAAAGGAAAAGATACCATATTTATATAAAAAAAGCTCTAACAAATGTAAATAAATAAAAATATTGCAGATCTGGATAATGATTAATCAGCGCCACATCAAATGTTTACCCCCAAACGACCCCTGCCAAATGACCATACGCACCCTACCCATTCTCTCCTTCTTCTCTTCTTCATCTACTGTCTAGCTCATTCAAATCATTTGAAACATGGCCTTAATGGCGGCAATTCTCCGTCGTAAGCTCCACCGCGGACTGGTCCTTAACTCCTCCAGACTCTTCTCGACGGAGTCATCTTCTCATAGCGACAAGAGGACGTTGCAGCCAATAGAGAAGATTTTGATCGCTAACAGAGGCGAAATTGCTTGTAGGATCATGAGGACTGCCAAGCGACTAGGAATTCGTACGGTGGCCGTTTACAGCGACGCCGACAAGGACTCGCTCCACGTGAAATCCGCTGACGAGGCTGTTCTTATTGGTCCTCCTCCAGCGAGGTTGAGTTATTTGAATGCTTCGTCGATTGTTGAGGCTGCGATTCGTACTGGTGCACAGGTTAACCTTCAGAAACTTTGTTTAGCCACTAATTTGGTGCACTACTTGTAACGACTATTACTGTTACCAATATCAGATGAAAATTGTGGACTTTTTATAATTTTGGATGCTTTAGAATTTAGATGATAGTGATAGATAGTTGACTGCCTATTATTTAACGAACATCAAAGGACATGGTTTTCAGATTGGATATTTGCTTTGATTTATTAGGCCATCCACCCTGGTTATGGATTTTTATCAGAGAGTGCTGCTTTTGCTGAGCTTTGTGAAGATAAGGGTCTCACTTTTGTTGGCCCTCCTTCTTCGGCCATCCGGGATATGGGTGATAAAAGGTACATACTCATGTCTTTGTTAGTTCAATTGTTTTTTTTATTTGGTCATGTTAAGCTTTCATGGGGATTTCAATGAGGACGTTTGATCATGTATTATACAGAATTATATTACCGTTAATTCTGTTTTCCACTGTTTTTATTTATCACCTATTGGAGTTGCTGTTTGATTGTTTCTAGATATTTAGTTTTTAATGAATATCTTGTGTATCTGTTAGTGCATCAAAAAGGATAATGGGCGCTGCAGGGGTACCATTAGTTCCTGGATATCATGGTACAGAACAAGATATAGAGGTTATGAAGGCAGAAGCAGAGAAGATTGGATATCCTATCTTGATAAAGCCAACCCATGGAGGAGGAGGAAAGGTATGCAGAACTGTTGGAAATAACAGGGGCATTTTTGTGTCTCTCAACAGTCTAAAGATGCAAGGATAACTGACTATTGATTATTACAAGAAACCAAATTATATCTTAATTTGATAGGATGACCCATGTGTCTATACTTGACCAATGTGCATCCTCGCCCCTCGTCTGAGAGAACAAAGCTAAAAATGTTGAATTTAATGAAACTTTCTTTAAGATCTGATCTTCTCCTGTGAATATTTTGAAGTTGAATGTTACTCTCTTCTAGATGACTCAAACTGTTCAGACTTTTAGGGGATGAGGATAGTAAAAAGTCCAGATGAATTTGTTGATTCTTTCTTGGGGGCACAACGAGAAGCTGCTGCTTCTTTTGGCATAAATACAATCTTGCTGGAGAAATATATCACACAACCAAGACACATAGAAGTCCAGGTATGTCCATCTTGACTTATACATCAATTAAGATCAATTCACTGATGAGAAAAATTTTTCTGATTTCACTGACTAATAGTTTATACTTGAAAAAAATTAATTCTCTATCATCTTTTGGTATTGATAGCTTCAGTTTTTCACGTGCTTGTAGATATTTGGGGACAAATATGGCAATGTTCTGCATTTGTATGAAAGAGATTGCAGCGTGCAGAGAAGACATCAGAAAATAATTGAAGAAGCTCCAGCTGTAATGTTTCTTCTCTGGTTCTAAGTTAGATTCTTGTTTTAGATTGGCAGATTTGTAATTTATTCTCACTGGAGCAGCCAAATGTTACCAATGATTTCCGCTCCCACGTAGGCCAGGCAGCTGTATCTGCAGCCAAGGTGATGCTTGTTTCTTGAACTTGTTAACAAACATATTATCAATAGACATTCATATCCATGTGTTCCTTACAGGAATGGATCAGTTGTATAGACTGATTAGACTGGATAATATAAATTATCAATTTTCATATTAGTGAGTTGTTGCTCCATGAAGTCTTTTCTCCTTTATGCTTAATTTTTAGTCCCTTGCAATGAATATGGAGTCGTGTAATCAAAGTAGTGTTTCCTTTATCTTTTTGTTTGACAAAAGTGAAATGACCTTTTTCCGAGCAGTATCATTTTGGCATAGGTATGCTTTGACCTCAGAGTTGCAACTCGTAAGTTTCATTTGTTTGGCTATAGGCTTCTGCATGGTTCCTCTTAAATTTTGGTTAAATATTCTTGTCTTATACCTTTTAAAATTCACTAATATCTAGTTTCTCTCACACATTTAAAGGCAGTTAGGTACCACAATGCTGGCACTGTGGAGTTCATAGTCGACACTGTTTCAGGTCAATTTTATTTTATGGAGATGAACACTCGTCTTCAGGTGCTACTTCACTATATAGGCATGTTTTCTTGGATTCTGCAACATCAACAAAATAGTGTCAGAGATCCTATCTTCTTTTGTAGGTTGAGCATCCTGTCACGGAGATGATTGTCAGCCAAGATCTTGTAGAGTGGCAAATCCGTGTTGCAAATGGAGAACGACTTCCCATTACTCAAGCGCAGGTTCCCCTATCAGGTTAATATTTTACCCTAATAAAAATCATGTTCAAATAGACATGTAACAGCTGAAGAACAGTATTACTGATGAGTCATATAAGTTTTGTTCATTTTTTGGCATCTATGATACATTCTTTTCTTTTAATTTTTCCTTTTTGTTTGGAAGGGGTGGTGGGGGAATGATCTTGCAAAACTTAAAAAACTGTAGAGATCTGTAAAGTTAAAGCTTGCATGTAGTGTAATGTGGTATTGAAAATGATTTTTACTAAGGAATAAGTATGCATTCATTCTTTTGTTAATTTATTGTTATGATGTAATTTCTCAGTTTATGCTGCTATATCCTTCTGATAGGTCATGCATTTGAAGCCCGTATATATGCTGAAAATGTTCCCAGAGGATTTCTCCCTGCAACTGGAGTCCTACATCATTATCACCCCATTACAGTCTCATCAAAAGGTCAGCAGTTTTAGATCCAGGTTGCATGTACATAATGTTTATCTACCCCCATCTCTTTTTCACTGCTTGGAGTCTGTGCTGTCACTGCTTAGTCTGCTTTCTAAGTATTGCGGGCAAGAATGATCATTTTGCCATTAGACCCCCAATTAACATCCTTGCAGCTATTTTTACTATTTAAAAATGCATTTGTTATTAGATGACCAGGTAGTGCAAGTTTTGAGTGAATGAGTTGATAGAACATATCGTATTACATAGACGTACTAGTTTCTTTTCGCTTATTTTGCTTTTATTGAATTAGCAGTTCGAGTTGAGACTGGAGTGGAAGAGGGGGACACTGTTAGCATGCACTATGATCCTATGATTGCAAAACTAGTAGTCTGGGGAGAAAACCGTGCTGCAGCATTAATCAAACTGAAGGATTGCTTGTCAAAGTTTCAGGTACATGCTTAGGAGAATCATGTATCTACTGTGGCATGAACATTGATAACTTTGGCTTCTTTTTTGATATTGACCATTTCTGGTATTTTGATTGCTTTCTACAAAAATCAGTAAGATAGTAAATATCCACAACTGACTGCTAGGAAGTTCTTGAACGTCGTATTTGCATATAATGGTCTCATATTACTCGTTTCAATTTTTGTAGATGTAGATTCGATTCTTATGGAATAATTCTTCCTGTTAGCAAACTGAGCAATAATTATCTGGTTCCTACTTTTTCTTTATTCTTTGTTTCATAGCTGAGTTCCATTAAGACCAATGTATTGTTTGTTCACATTCTATTGGCAGGTTGCAGGTGTGCCAACTAATATTAATTTCCTCCAGAAACTTGCTAACCATGGGGCATTTCAAGATGGCAACGTGGAGACTCACTTTATTGACCACTACAAGGATGACCTGTTTGGTAATCCCAACAATTTAGAACTAGAAAAGGAAGCATTTGATAATGTTCAATTCAGTGCCACCTTGGCAGCAGCCTGTCTTTGCAAGAAGGAAGAATCTATTTTGAAAGAGAACTCCTGCGGTAGGTCTTAAGCTTATTCTTTATTTACAGAATGCGACTAGTTTCCTTGAAATCCTCATTATTTTTTATGCTTGCACAAATGTATAGGGAGTAACAGCTCATTATCCATATGGTATGCTCGTCCCCCTTTCAGAGTCCATCATCATGCTAGGCGTAATATGGTTCTTGAGTGGGAGAATGAAGATAATAGCAGCAGCTCAAAGCTCTTACCAATTTCTGTTATTTATCAGCATGATGGAAACTATCTGATTGAGGTATACGTTAGCTTATATGCCATTAATGGAAGATCTGAATGCTTAAGTTCTACTTGCAATTACCTCTCTTCAAGCTTCTGACTATACACAGATGGAAGATATTAGTTCACGGGGCCTGAATGTCAACGCATCTCACCTCCACAACCATGATTTTATAGTTGAAGCTAATGGTGTACGCATGACTGTTACTTTAGCTACTTATGTAAAGGTAATTACCTTACTGTACTGCATCACGCAGAGTGCAAGAAGTTTGTAATACACTCTTTTTTGCACTATCTTCTCACTTAAATTTCAGTATAATCTGGCAGATATTTTTATATGTTATATCCACTACTCTGTGTTGTGATTTAATGAGTGGGTTGCAGTGAAAACAGTGATATTTATAGTTCAATTTTAAGTGCTGGTTCATACTTGGTTTATATAAGAGTTATTGTCTTACCAAGTGTTTGAGCAAACCCTAGCCACCTTACCCACCTAAACTATTCTCTTGATGTCACATTCTCTTCTTTTCCCTATGGTACGGCAGGATGGGACTGAGCACATTCATGTATGGCGTGGTTCACACCATCACCATTTCAGACAAAAATTGGGACTTGAGTTGACAGATGATGATGAAACCTGCCACAACACCACTTCTGAGTCTGCACCTCACTCTCCTGATTCTGTGGTAGCTCCAATGGCTGGCTTGGTAGTTAAAGTTCTGGTCAAAGATGGAGGAAATGTTGTGGAAGGGCAACCTATACTAGTCTTAGAAGCAATGAAGATGGAGGTTAGTAACTACCACAAAATTTTGCTTGTATGCCTTCTTCTGGTAGCATTGTTTATATCATGAACGCAATTTTTTGTTACTAAATTCTTTCAGTATTCCTTCTCATTATTCTATAGCATGTAGTAAAAGCACCACTATCTGGCTTTGTTCGTGGGCTTCAAGTTAAAGTAGGAGAACAAGTTTCAGATCATAGTCTTCTCTTCAGTGTGAAGGTCAGTTAAATTATTCGATTAAGGACATGTATTCACCTCAGTTTTACGCCATTATTCTGTGTTGGTGTTCTACCAGATATGCATTGGCAGCTGTCCTTTCAATTTGCCTTACTTTTTGACATTTAGGTCAAAAGTAATCTTCTATGAATTTCATGTTGTCATAATTTGTGGTGATAGTTGAACAGTAAATACATTGAATTATAAATTCGCAATCATGACTTTATGATATTCCTAGATTAAAAGTGCAGCTTAGTCACAAACGTGGTTTTAAGTGAAATTGTATGTAATCTTTTACACTGCTAAATCCGCGAACAGTACCTTAGTCTAGACATTCGTTGGCTTGGGAATCGAGCAGTTTCATTACTGATTTGTTAGTTGCTAATTGCTAGACTGCTCTAACTTCCGGGCAGATTCTGTGATTAGGAGACTACAGCAAAAGTTATCTGAACTTGATGAAGTTGGTCTACTGAGCCACATGGAACTTGTTTGAAATGAGGATTCTGTTGTCATTTGGTTCTGTGTTTCTTTATTTTCCTTAACTTTCTACAATGTAGGTTATGTTTTTCTATTCATTAAAGTTGCACAAAGCTGGTTTTTTTAATTCTCAATCAATGTGTGAACTAGTGATGCAGATCTTAGAAAACTATATACATGTTCCTTAGAATAACTTGTTGAAGTGATCCTTGAACCTGCAGGGTGAATAGAATTACATGGTATGGCCTGTAATTGCAAAAACGTTGAACAAGTGTCAGAGATGTGAACACAAGGGTTGAATCTCCAACAGTGGAATACCTTTGACACCGGTGCTTCGAAAATAACTTGCAAACTTCTTCCCAAAATATTTCTGGTCAATGCATAGCCCACTCGTACCTGTTCTCGTCTTTGGGCAATGATAAGCTTATTGGTGAGATTTCTTTGGGAACAAATAAGTCATCATTTCTGAATTTCTAATGCGAAAAGTAGAACTTTCTTACTATTGTGCGCGAATTTTTCTTCCCTCGATTGGTCCAGGCATCTAGTAGTTGACATTAAATCGAGTAATTACGCGTAAACCGTAATAAGAATGTGGAGAAGTAAGCGTTGGACAAGAATGTTGATGAGACAACAGATTCTGGCAAGTGCCAATGCTTTCTTGGCAAGGAACATTTCCGTGGCCCAGTGCCGACCTCGCAAAAGCTCCAGGCCGGAGAGATACGTTCGATTTTGAAGTCGACGGCCCTGAATTATTTCCGAAGAAAAGGAAACTTGTGTGAATGGGATTGAGACAACTGCCGTTGCCATTTCAATTTCACCTAATAATATTCAATTGCACTATATAGAATATGTCAGGAATGTAATATTCCGTGGATAGGCGAAATTTGACAAGGGAACATCTTATCGCTAAGTAGAAGGGGACTGCTCAAGTCAGCCATATTACTATTCCTGAGAAGGATCATAATATATTTAATTAATAGTAAATCAGAATATGGAAAACAGAGAATAAAAATTACTTTTTGAGAGAAATCAAAACTAAAAGTAGAAATAAAAAACTCAAACAAATAGGTGTTTTTATTAAATTTAAGACTAAAAACCAAAAACAAAATAAATAAATACAATCAAATTCAAACCCATGCTTTTCAATTCAACGGATGTCTTAATCCGATAAGAGTTATAGAACTTTGAAATTCCCTTTCACGCAAACGCGAGCGTGGAATTCCTAGAACTTCTCTCCTATTATAATAAACACTTACTTTATTGGCGTAATCTTGTGAAAAGTACAAGCAGTTGGGACGCTAACCTCTTTAGACTAATCTTTCCAAATGATTATCTTTTGAGATTGCCAATGTATGAATTCACTTTATCTTTTATTTGATTTGTTATTGTAAAAAAGAATCCATCAAATTTGAAGATATTTCCGTTTTCAGTATCTGCTAAGTTTAATTGATTCATGTGAGATTCTACAATGTTATCTCTTATCTTATCACGCAAATATAATCCACCATTGAATTTAAGTAGTTTCCAAAACTTGCCCTTTACGTACGAATTTAACATAATTCTTAACAAGCTATTAAAAGATGACAACAAATAAGAATAAGAGAAAGTGTGAGAACGAGAGATGAGAATCTAACAGAGACCGGTAAGTCCGTTAAAAAGGTACATGTACGGAACAGCGTAACGATGAGTTGAAGCACAGATACATGTCTGTCAGTGTGGGATTGGGTTTTTTGTTTTTGAAACAGTCGCGCAGCTATTTTAGGCCACAATTCTCGCTCCAACTCTCTCTCTCTACCTAAGTATTTCTCTTTTTCTTTTGTTATACTGTCCTCCACATATCACTCCCTCTCTCCTTTGCTTCTTCCCTTTTGTTTTTATTTCTTGAATTGGTCTAACTTTGCTGTTTTATATTTCTTCTGATAAGTAAAGCTTTGGCCTTTTTCTTTTTTTTTTCCATTTTTGAATTCCATTATTGTGAAATGCGACTAGGTGTTATATAGACGGCAGAAAGTGTTATATTTTTGGCTTCTGTTTCCTTCTTTCAGCTTCAATTACTCTTGTAATTCCTTCCTTAAATTTCGCCGAGGAAGGCAGAGAAAGGGGTTATAAACATGGAATCAAGCAACGGGACTGAAGTTGGGGACGCTTTGAAAGCTGGAACGTTCAATACCCACGAGACAGATGCTGAAAGAATGAACTTGGGTTCAAAAGTGAATGATGTGGGTAGTATTGGCAATAAAGGATTGTTCTTTAGAGCAGATAAGATAGATTTCAAGAACTGGGACATCCAGCTAGAGAAGCACCTGAGTCGAGCTTGGTCCAGAGACAGGGAAACGCCTAAAAAGAAAGAGGAGTGGGAGATTCAATTGGGCAAATTAGATATAAAGTATGTTATAGCTCATGGGACTTATGGAACTGTGTATAGGGGCAGTTATGATGGCCAGGATGTTGCCGGTAATCCTTTTATTCTTCTTCTATCATCTATCTATAACGCTTGTGTTTTGTTTGTTTAAATTCTAGTGAAGAACTGGGTAGGAGTTATTTTCAGTTACATGCACTTTGGACGAGGGGATTTGTTTTTTGTTGAAGTCTGGTGACTTCGAGGAATTCAGGTGGGTGGCGTAGGATCGAGACCGTGGGTTTTTATAGCTTTATTTATTCTATGGAGAAAGTAAAATTTAGATTTAGTTGTTTAAATTTCCTACCTGTGATAATAAAAGGTGATAAGTGACATTAAGCTATTGACACAAGCTCCAACAAGTGTTCTCTAAGCATTTCATTTGTATGACTGAAGAATAGATTCATTAAGAAGTTAGGAGATTTTGCTTCTGATAGTCTCCATTCAACTCATTTCCCTGGAGTGAATCAGGATGACTAAGTGAATGCTGAAGCTGGACAAGTTTAAACATTCTGGTTGATGATCAAATTCTAGCTCTGGAGGAAATACTCAGTTTTCGTGGGTTGGCTAAATTAGAAGTCGATTGGTTTTGCCCTCTTTCAATTGAAAACCTTCGCTGTTGTATAATAAATTGATAACATTAAGATATTTAATGAGGTTTATCTCTCCAGATTCATCTTTAGGTAACCACAGAGACAACAAATTGGCTTGCAACTGCTCCGTATTTCTACTTAAAGTGCATGTCTGGGTCGCTCAACCTACCTTTTCTGATCTCTGAAAATTGCTGACTAGTATATGTGTTGCCTTGTAAACCTAAAAATATTTTCTTTGGTGTGAAGAATGAATCACCTTAGTTCCTAGTTTCATGAAAGGATTGCAACATTAGTCATTCATCATTACTTTTAAAAAATATCTCAATTTCATTGAATGTTACTAGACTGGACATTACTTTCACTGTGATTTGTGAATCATAGTTCATTGGACACTTATGCCAAAGGTCAACCCTGTTATAATTAATGATATCTCAATTTGGTTCTACATGATAATATCATATACTATAACTTTTACGTTTTACCATTTACTGTAAGATTTTACTTACATCCCTAGATAACATTTTTGTTTCCTATATTTCCTTATCCATCATTCTAGTGAAAGTGTTGGACTGGGGTGAGGATGGGATGGCCACTGCAGCCGAAACTGCTGCTCTTCGAGCTTCATTCAAACAAGAAGTTGCTGTTTGGCACAAACTTGATCATCCAAACGTTACTAAGGTAAAACATATCTTCTGTCTCATCATTTCTCATGGCATACCATTTTCCTTCCTTGTGCACATTACATCATTGGTTCAAGCAGTGGATTTCATGCTCAGTGATTACTTAAATTATCCCTGATTAGTTGTCTACATTTTTGTGCATTCTTCTAACTCTGGGATTCGGGTTACGGTCTTTCTCGATGCTTAATTTACAGATGATAACTAGAATTGTCTATTACAGTTTGTTGGAGCCTCGATGGGAACTTCAAATCTTAAGATCCCTTCCCAAAGCCCTGCGAATGACTGCCATGATACTCCTCCTTCCAGGGCATGTTGTGTTGTTGTTGAGTATCTTCCAGGTGGGACACTAAAGAAATATCTAATCAGAAATAGGAGAAAGAAAATTGCCTTTAAGATTGTGATTCAACTTGCTTTGGACCTTTCTAGGGGGTACGTATAGATTTTTAATTAAGACACTTTCTCATCCAAGCTTAATTTAAATATTCCATGTTGCTTGGTCTGATTTTGCAGTTTAAGCTATCTTCACTCTGAAAGGATTGTACATCGGGATGTTAAAACAGAGAATATGCTGCTAGATGCTAGTCGAAATCTGAAAATTGCTGATTTTGGCGTTGCTCGTGTTGAAGCTCAAAATCCCAGAGATATGACAGGGGAAACTGGTACTCTTGGTTATATGGCGCCTGAGGTAACTATTGCTTCCTCTTTGATCATATCATTGCTACATCTGAAAGCTGATAAAAGTGGTAACGTGTTTAGGTCCTTGATGGCAAGCCTTACAATAGGAAATGTGATGTTTACAGCTTTGGCATATGCTTGTGGGAAATCTATTGCTGTGACATGCCTTATCCTGATCTCAGTTTTGCTGATATCTCATCAGCTGTTGTACGACAGGTTGTATCCGCATCTTAATTTATCATGTGACATCCCACCCTGGACTAAGTTCTGTCTTTTACCCTAATTTATGGACTAACAGCTATTTCTGATCTTCCCAAGCCTTTTATTGGCCTACTCTTGAACTGAATAAGTGCAGCACCGGGATGAACCCAGGGCTTAATGCCCCTATCAAGTATCTTCATACAAATAAATTAACCAAAACATAAGTAACTAAAATATGAGATCTTCTCTTTTTAGCTCTTTACCATGTTAAAGAAGGCTTAGATGTAATTTCTCCAAAATGAATGAGCTATTTCTGATACTTATGTGCTTGTATAGGAATCGTAGCATTAGATTTGGAGGGTGGGTGTATACGTTCTAGTTTGAATGTGCCAGTTTCTTCTAATGACATCAACCCTGAAACTTCCTTTTACAGAATTTGAGGCCTGAAATTCCCAGATGCTGCCCAAGTTCATTTGCAAGTGTGATGCGAAGATGTTGGGATGCCAATCCAGAGAAACGCCCTGACATGGAGGAGGTAGTAAGGCTACTAGAAGGCATAGATACAAGCAAAGGTGGCGGTATGATACCTGAAGGCCAATCTACTGGCTGCTTCTGTTTTGCCTCAGCTCGTGGTCCATGAATCTGGTTTCCTTCAGTTTCCAGGAGCACAGAAGCAGTTCACTATTGTGTTCAGATCTTGTCTCATCAAGTTCTTGAATGGATCCCAAGTCTCTGTGGTGGATGAAGGGAGTAATTCTTGAGTGACAGGAAATTCTGGTAGTAGTTTAAGTTCTTGATTGTTTCAGACTGTGGAAAGTCAAGACCTTTTAACAAACCACAAGTGTTATTGTTTCTGGGAAGCTGCAACTTAGAAACACTGTGCTCCATAATTGCTTTGATTTAACAATCTATTATGTAGTTAGTTGTGACTTGTGAGTATAGGGGATAGGTACTATTGGGTCCTGTAAATCAGGAGCCTATGTAGATGGAGAATGAATTAAAATTTGTGTCTAAATGAAGGAAATCTACTTGCGGCAGGATCCCATCCTATGTAGATAAAAACAACCTGTTGTTAGTGTTGTCGGATGCAATAACTACAAAACTGCTTGAGCTTTCATATTAGATAGGATCGGAGGTTTGATGGCTTTAAAGAGGAAGGCAACTAGAAACGTTATATTACGGGTAAGGTTCAGATTCAGTTGAATTGCGGGAGAGTGTAGCGGAAAATGCTACGAAATTGTGGGTTCGTAACAAAGTTTGACAAGCCTAAATGAAATGGTTAAGAACAATGGAGATGTCAGTCTCCATGAGAGTAAGAAGTATTAGAGAAAGGGCAGGGCATACCACTCCATGGAATTGCCCAAACTGAATTGAAGGTAAGGGAAGAACATAAAAACAAAATCAAGCCTTTTGAGTGCCTCGTTACCCTAGAGAAACAGAACAAGACATTGAATGAATATGATAAAAGGATGTCAGGATAAGGTAGAAAGATTTTGATGTTATAGGAGAATCCCCTATTGCCCTCTCCATAAACCAATTCACTCCAGGGCCCCCATACCATTGCTCTTTCAAACACACTTCCTCCATTGCTGGAATTTTTACTCCGTGACCCCTCAATTTATGGTCCTCCTGTTAGCCACCTATACAGGTGTGCCTTACATCAAAATGCTCGTGTTCTAAGACAAACTTACTGTTTATGCACATGACATTACCCCTTTACCATTTTTAGAAATACTCCACAATCAGTTTTCAGATACATCCAAGTTAATTAAGCAATGATATTCCCTTATCTTATACATAGAAATATTGGTATCGGAACTAGCTTTTCAGATATCCACAATCCCAGGTCGTGGAGTTCAACGTTATTTATGTTTTCTTCGAATCATTTTAAGGATTCAGAAAATCTGTAGTTGGTTCTATGCTTTAGGCTCTATCCTCAACCAACAAGAAAAAACAGAGAGATCATACAAAAGAAAATCCAACGTTCAACCACCTAATAACATTGATTAAGCTTAATTATGTGCAAAATGGAGTGCTTTCAGGCAGCCAGGTTGGTGAAAGAAAAGAACAGAAGGAACAAATTAGACAAGCTTATAATGGGAGCCAAATGGCTTGTTGTAATGTGAGTGGAAGAAGTAGTTGGGGATTCCCTATTTGGGGGTGATGGATGAATGAAGAAGCAAGGGGGCGTGGGTTTGTTGCATTAGTTTAATACTTTAGTTAATGGGAATTAAGACTAGGCTAGGTGAATCTAGACACAGTCTCCCACATGTGGCATGTGGTACTAAGCATAAACCAAGAAATCACTTTGTTGTAGCTAGGCAATTAACAGAGAGATGCACTAAAACCTATGCGTGAGTTGAGTTGAGTTGAGCTAGGATCCTTAATGGCCTAACAAGATCCTACTAAATTATATGCATGTGTGCATGTCCGCTCGTGGGGAGGCTACAGAGCACAAAAACCAGCTTATAAGTTTAAGAGAATAGAGTCCCTTGAGATGAAAAGCATTAAAAAAAAATGCCACATCTGTCTTGTATCGCTTGGACAGCAGTCTTGATTGAGTCAAAAAGAGCCTCAAAACCAAAAATTGTATAGCTGCACACCGCCACATGGGCTACTAAAAAGCAGCAAAGAAAGTTCCCAAATGGGATACATTTGCTTCTAAAGTAAAATGCTACACACAAAATCCCCCCAACCCCAAGAGGCAGCCAACATCCTCTTGCATACAAAAATTCCCTTGATCCTTTTTAGTTTTTATCATCCACATCACCTACTAGGAGAACAGGATCCATGTAGGCCTAAAGTATAAGCAATTTGTCTTGTGAGGGACATTTATAGAGAACATAAACGGAGAAAGGGTAAGCCATGAACTCCCACACGGCCTACACCTTTATTTCTTGCATTCCTGCTTTAACTGCCCTTTCTTTTACAGCACAACATTTGAAGATAATAAGAAAACCTGCCTATCTGTGCTGGGAGTGAGTTTGGATTGGAATGGAGAGGCTTGGCTGACTCAGATGAAAATCTGTTTGCTAAAAGGGAAGAAATAAATATAAAAAAACAGACTACTTCTTATTAACTGGCCTCATTGGACTGCTGTCCTTGGGGCTTGGAGTAGTAAGGGTGAAAATTTGAAGGCAGAGGACTCACTCTTCCACTTGCACTTTATTCTCTCTTCAAATTCGATACTTTGCTCTGTACCCAGAACGAGGTTTTTGGTTACATCGAGAGAAACTCTGCTCTTTCTCTCTCTCTTCCTCTGCATTGTCTTGTTTTACTATCACAATCTCACATTGTCTTTACTTCTACGCATCAGTTATTACTCTCCCTCTTGTTCTTTCTGTTTTGAATTGCCTTTCTTTCTGTTTCACTTCTTTTCCTCATTTTCTATGTTTTCTCCGGACGATACACACTGACGAGAAGAGATAGAGAAGATCCTAAATGGGCAACTTGGTCTTGTAGGATTTCACCTTCCTTTATAAAATGGTTATGACCTGTGACTCTCTTTGTTTCCTCTTCATTGCCTTAGCTAACTGACCATTTCCTATCTATTTATCTTCTTCGCACTTTCTTCAGTCATCGGTTCCATTTTCTCTTTGGTTTTGGTCTTCGCCCAAACTTCTGCTCATTCACAGCTCCCTCTCTTGGAAACAGAGTAAAAGAAACAGAATCTTGCTTTGAGGGCAATTCTTGAGATTTGTGTCTGTTTTGATCGCTCAACTTTAACATTCAATTCTATGTGTCATCAGGAAAATCTCTGGTGATATTTTAGAGAGGCAAACACTTCTTCATCGTCCTTGGAATATATTTTGAAGACTATATGAATTTGAGAAAAAAATGAGAGATGGGAACTCGAAGAAAAGCAAGGTCTGTGAAATGCCCAATCATAGTTAAAAGGCAAAATCTTTACTTCGGTATTCTCCATAACTAACTGTGTCTATCTTGTTGAGAAGCTTTCATGGCCCAAGACATTGGTCAAGAAGTGGTTCAATATCAAGAGCAAAGCTGAGGAATTTCAGGCGGACGATGTCTTTCATGGAGGTGATTACTATGTTCATCTTCTGGAAATTGAAATTTCAACCTTTGGATATTGAAGAATAAAAAATGGGGTTTCTCACTGCAACTTGGTAGATACTTGTAGCGCCGGAAAACAGTGCATTTTTCTACTCTGAATCTCTGCTTGTTCTTCACGTACAAATAATTTTGGATTTAGTTTGTTCCCGCTACTTTAGATTGCAGTGCAGGATCTCCTAAATTGTTCTTTTCTTCACCAGAAGTTCTTTCATTCTCTTTTGCTCTAGTTTTTGTGTGTTTAATCAGAATGTTTTTGTTTTTATTTGTTCATTTTCGGATGTGTATGCCTGATGCTTCAGCAGTATAAAGACCACA
Source organism: Erythroxylum carthagenense (assembly GCA_026413575.1). Lineage (NCBI taxonomy): Eukaryota > Viridiplantae > Streptophyta > Magnoliopsida > Malpighiales > Erythroxylaceae > Erythroxylum > Erythroxylum carthagenense. The sequence continues at coordinate 25,211,831 of JANZLD010000004.1, read as the reverse complement.
GCTTTAACCACTTTATTGTGTTTCTTTTTCAGGTGGTGATGAAGATTGGAGGAACAATTCTTTTGAGAGGGAGGCATGCACCATCAAGAAAAGTAAAACAGGTTCAGTACCAGGCAACCCAGTTCTACTTTGGACCACAATAATCTTTCAACTCTCAGAAATGTTTGAAAAGTTAACTGATAATTAAAATTGTTACTCTTCTATCTCATTTTACTCATTCCTCCTGATTTCCAGAAAAATCTCTCTAAAATCTCTATGTTTATGTGCAGAAAGATTAAACAAGAAACACTCCGATCGATTAAGGCGAGGGAAGATAGACCTTGACGCTGCCCAAGTAACAGATTTGCACAGTTACAGGTATGGTCAGTCCTTGTGGAATTTTATAACTTTGCTTCTTAACAAGAGTTGGATTTGACCGGAGTTTTAATTGCTGCTGAGGCAGGATTTTTGTAGCTACATGGAATGTGGCTGGAAGGTCACCTCCGAATTATCTGAGTCTTGAAGATTGGCTCCACACCTCTCCGCCTGCCGACGTATATGTTCTTGGGTTGGTGCAGTTTTACAAAATATTTCCTTTCTCATTTTTTAAACAATGCAACCGGTTTTGGATTGAGACATATCTCTCGGACTACTGTGCTTCAGATTTCAAGAGATTGTTCCTCTGAATGCTGGCAATGTCTTGGGCACAGAAGACAATGGCCCAGCAAGAAAGTGGCTGGCTCTCATAAGGAAGACTCTGAACAGCCTTCCTGACACTAGCGGTGGTTGTCACACTCCATCTCCTATCCCTGATCCACTAGTAGAATCTGATGCCGACTTTGAGGGGTCAACTAGGCAAAAGGCTTCATCTTTCTTCCATAGACGATCCTTTCAGTCTTTAAGCCGTAGTATGAGAATGGATGCTGAAATGTTAGCGCCAGAACCAAGACTGGATCGACGTTTCAGTGTTTGTGACAGGGTTATGTTTGGAAGTAGACAGAGTGATTACGATCCTAACTTCAAATGGGGTTCTTCTGATGATGAGAATGGACCTCCAGATTCACCATCTGCAACGCACTATTCACCAATTGAATACAGTGGACCAGTTACTGCGGAAGAAAGGCAAACTGGGCAATCGAGGTACTGTTTAGTTGCTAGCAAGCAAATGGTTGGCATATTTCTAACAGTATGGGTGAAGAGTGATCTGGGAGACTTTGTGCGCAATATGAAAGTTTCTTGTGTTGGGCGAGGATTGATGGGCTATCTTGGAAACAAGGTATTCATTTGTTGAGTAGAGACTTTATTGGCTTTTGAGGTCAGAAGAGTATATTAAATAGCAGCAATATTATGCTGTTGATTTTGCAGGGTTCGATTTCTATTAGCATGTCATTGCACCAGACAAGCTTTTGCTTCATTTGTACTCATTTAACTTCTGGTCAAAAGGATGGAGATGAACTGCGAAGAAACGCCGATGTCATGGAGATTCTTAGGAAGACGAGGTTTCCAAGAGTTCATGGGATAGGGGATGATAACTCGCCCCAAACAATTCTTGAGCATGAGTAAGGCCTTATACATTATGTCCATTCAAGTTCCTTTTTTCACTTTATGCGTCTAAATTATGACTATGTTGGTGGCAGTCGAATTATTTGGCTTGGAGATCTGAATTATAGGATTGCTTTGTCTTATCGATGTGTAAAGGCTCTAGTAGATATGCGCAACTGGGGGACATTACTAGAGAATGACCAAGTATGTCAACAATTAAACCTGGAATTTTATACTTTGTATGAAGAGGTCTTGAAACTGATGTTTTCAGTTCTCATATTCAGCTTAGAATAGAGCAGAGACAGGGAAGAGTCTTTGAGGGATGGAATGAAGGAAGTATATATTTCCCCCCAACATACAAGTACTCCAACAACTCAGATAGATATGCAGGCGATGATAGGCATCCAAGGGAAAAGCGAAGAACTCCCGCCTGGTAACCTTCTCCACAACATCCCATTTTTGTTGGATTTTGGTGTGCCGTATAACTTTAAGAGAAAATAATCTGTAGTAAGGTGAATATTTTAGGTGTGACCGGATATTGTGGTATGGAAGAGGACTCACTCAGTTATCTTATGTTCGTGGGGAGTCCAGATTCTCGGATCATAGGCCAGTTTACAGCATATTTTTAGCTGACGTTGAGTCTATAAATCGCAGCCGAATTAAGAAAAACACGAGCTGTTCCAGTTCCAGGGTTGAGGTAGAAGAGTTGCTGCCACACTCGCATGGATACACTGGCTTCAATTTTTATTGAGTCATCCACTTTCTTACTCGCACCAGAGAGCCAGTTCACTTTAGATATATGAAGCAGGCATTGCTGCACTATCCCCCAGGTACCTGATGAATTATCTGCCATATGTTTCTGGTTCATTTTATTAAGTAAAGTGACATTTCGCAAGATTGGTTTTTATTTCTGGCAAAAAAATTTAGACCTTGTTCTTGTTAATAGGCTTGTCTGCTCTGCGGAACTGTTTATTTATCTATGACTGCAATGGAATAGATAAAAGAAGCTGAGATACAAAAGAATATAAGTTGGAGATGAGTTTTGAGGCTTTACAAAGTAGCATGTATATATTGTAGCCGAACCAATTATTGACCTTTTGTTTGGTTCCAAATGTGTTGAATAGTAGAAGTCAACCGAAAACAGCTAAAAGGATATACATGGCGCATTTCTGGAATTATTGACGTATCTTACCTTTCACTTTCCAGTGAAAGTTTTCGGCTGAGAAGATCCCTTCTTGTTCTTGGTTCTTATTTCCTGTATGTTGCAGGTGGGCACAGCTGCAGTGAGAAACTCTGCGTTGTATCTCGCAAGATATTCTGTTTAATGAAAGGTTGGCCCCCCTGTAACTTTTCCATTCTTCGTTCGCCATTCCCTTTTTTCCCCTCAATTAACTAGTCTAAATCTAATCTTCCTCATCTCTTTTCTATCACATTGGTACAGGTTATGCAAATTTTGTCCTTTAATTGTTGACTCCACAAGTTTGCGGCTTGGTTTACTTTTTGTACCCATCCTGACGAGAAAATTAACCATTCCTTAGGCTGATGATAGTATGAGGTAACAAAAACCGAAGTTTAGTAACTTAAAAAAGTTGTGTTACGTAAATTGAAGAAGCTAACAGCATTCCTTTATGCAGGGCAAGGGAGCAGTTGGCAGATATACCACTAACAATTCAATTCAATTTTGGGAAGTGAAAATAAATATATGTTGCCCCGTAATGTAAGGAAGGAATCAGCGGTGTCATTTTGCAAGCGTTCATATCTTCTTCTTCTTCTTCTTCTTTCTTTTTTTGTCTGTATAGCAAGTAACTAAAGTTGGGATGTGATGGATACTCACTCAGTAGGTGTTCGCAGAAAAAGTAAAGCACAATTCTTGTGTATATATTCTTTCTCTGCTGTGGCTAATGATTTTCCTGAAAAGCAGCTCGGCTGCTCATTTTTCTTTGTGCTCTTTAGTTTTTAAAATCTGTGTTCTCAACATAAAGCACAGAATTGAACAGAAACACTCACAGCACATACTGACAAGTGAGAGTCAGAGGGAGAGGTGTTGGTCTTGGGGGTTTGTGCTCTTTCATGGACAATGTCAGGTCATTTTCCAGGTAGCCCTTTGTCAAATTTACTTTCTCCTGTCATCAATCTTACCTTCATAAAAATGCCTGACCTCTCCCTCCCCTTAGCTAGAGAGCCTGTGCCATTTACATAATAGAGGTGGACAATCCTATGAACAAAAGGGTTGAAATTTGTGAGCCCCAGGTCAAATTTTCAGATAAACATTGGAAATTTGGTTTAGCGATGTAACGTTCTTGGCCAAACAACCCTATCCTCCCTCCCTACTTGTCAGAAACAAGAAATTTATGACATAGACGTGCAAGTTCAGACCAGACAATTTTGACAGGGAGGGACTAGAGTAGACTACTTACTTAAGTGGATATAATTTACTTAGTGAAATGTTAAGAAATCGAAAACCATTGGAATTTCCAATGTCCATTATTTAAGAAAAACAGCTTCAGACGCTGTCAGCCCCAGACTACTAGAAATCGTACACCATCTGTACTCTGTTACAGGCTTACGCCTCCAGTTTATTCAACTGGCTAATGGTTGTAAGCTTCCTCTTTTTCTTTTTTTCTCCTTTTTCCATAAGACAAATTAAAGAGCGAAAGCGAAACAGTAAACACAGTGCATCAAAGCAAACGGAGCTTTGGTTTTTAGGACATGTCACCGTCTCAACTCACTCGCTAGTTTTCCGTGCCACATGCCTGTCTTTTCACAAATTCCTCTTTTAATCTCCCCATAGGAGCGTCATCTACACTGTTCCAATCAATTCACATCGTGTTCCATACGCTCGCTTCAAATGATTCTTGGCTGATAAATACTTTTAATTTTTGTGTTAGCAAACACGTGGCACGCTGGTGGGGAAGTGAAGTGGTCAGTGGGACAATATTTTGGGACAAGATCTTCTGTCTAATATTACTCTGTTTTATTCTATCTTATATCTTAGTCATTTATTTTGCAAGACTCATGCAAGGTCTACGTGCGATCTATATGAGACCCACATAAATAAATAGTTGAGATTTATTGAACACAATAAAATACTATAATATTAGACAGAAAATCTGAACTCTAATACTTTAGCCCAACAAGCTGTACCAAGTGGCATCAACTGCTGTCTGTCTCTGTCTACTTGGAAATACATACTACATAATATAAATGGCGTGAGGACAATTTCAACTAAATAGGTTGCAACGGCGACTGATCCACGGAAACAAAAATGGACAGAAATGCCCAAGCCATGAAAAGTGTCAAATCAGAACAATCAGACCGTTCCATGAAATCACAGCTACAGCCTACAGCTGTTTAAGAGGGGCCTGGCTGAGAATGAAAGGAAAAACGAGCGTTGAACAACTTAAGATCAGTGAAAAGCTTTTACTTGTCCAGAATTTCGGGATATATTCAGAACTTCATTTTACCCTTTGCTTCTTTTGTATATTATAACTCGTTGTGATTAAAATGAACTTCCTCACGTTCCATCCGTAATCACTAAACTAACGCTTCCATTCTATCACAAGAACCTGATTTGGACAGACTAAGTTTGATGCGCGAAAGTTAAAGAGAATAGTATCTGAATGATAGGTTGCATGTAGCTGCACAGTGAAGCAACATAAATAATCGAACGAAATAGATTTGAAACGGCAATCTTTGTACGTTTATGGGTCCTAAGAATCCCGTAAAGCCTGAAACCAGACAGATGTGACAATTGTCAAGCGGCTTTTCTCCATGGGGACACGAAAATTGTCACCTGCCAGACTGCCACTCTTCTTCTTCTTCTTCTTCTTCTTCTTCTTTATCTGCTTCTGTTTCTAAATTTTCCTTTGCTTATCATTATTTACGACAAGAAATGCCTTGGATGTCTATTTCATTATGATTAATATTTGTAGTGCTTAACTGGACAAGTTCAATATATTCCAAGGTTTAATATCTTTATTAGCTTACTCAACACACATGCACGCAATATTTATCTTCAAAGTATGCCTCTTGTATACACGAGTAAACAGACTACATTTGAAAATGGCAGGCTTCAAACACTGGAATTCAGGAGTTGGCGGACCAGTATGTTACATAATCTGTTTCCTAATTATTCAGGTTATTTTTAGTATTGGAGGAACAATCATCAAGACAGAAAACATATCCAATGTTTGTGGCCGGTCTTTCATAGACCCAATCTAGGATTCTAAACCTACGTTTCTGTGATAGCAAAAGGTAGTTGCGATTGTTTCTCTCCAGGGAACATGATTGAATTTTTTTCCGCATAAGAAAATAAATGAGACAGATTTCATCAGTCTGCGAGATGGATATGGTTCGTGAACCTATGTGATCGCTTGCTAGTCATTAGAACCTGAAACTGAATATTCTTACAATCGTTTAAATGTTAAATATGGTCATAAACCTCATAAACTCTACCAGGACATCAATGCATTGATACGAGTTGAGGAAAATTTAGGGGCATAATATATTGGAGAGAAGAAAAGGGTAACAAACTTCACTACATTATCGTTGTGGAAAGGAATACATTTTCATCAGAAAGAGTTAAAGTCTGCTGTCTGCAATAAAATAAACATAGGGGGGACAAGAGATGCAAATGGGGATGGGAGATGGGGCTCTGGTTCCTGTTTCCTGAAGCAAACATTCAAAACTTTTAAAAGTAAAGGAAACAATTGCTAAACGAAGAAAGAAGCTAAAAAGAAAGTAAAGAAGAATGTGTAAGGCTCGACCTCCAAAAATCTATCAACCAGCGTAATCTGAACCTCCATACAAAATAATAAGTACAGGTATTTGCATGTTGTGCGTACCACCTAAAGTTGAATCAAATTGTAACATTAGTGGAAAATCTTGGGCCTGCAAAGAAGTTCCATCCGCCATATTCTGAACCTTATGGGCTTTCAGTTTTAGGATTCCTTTTCTTCCACTTCCACAGAGAATCGACCTTTACGTACTAAACTAAAACTTTCTACAATTTCCCTTGTTTTGTTCTTTTTGCTTTTTCCCCTTTCCACTTCACATCCAAAATGAAAACGGTAGATGGGATAGGGTTAAAAAGAACACGCACTAGCCTCTTCTTCCCTAACTAACTGTAACATATGGACCATCCACACGGCCTAAGGCATATCTGGCAGGAGGACGAGTTTCCTTACTTACTTTGAAGTTAAATTTATGGTGTCATTTCCTTGTACATTTGACATATTGAAGTATTAAATGATTAAAATAAACTATATGAATGGTCTTCAACGTGGCAAGCAGTGACTGGGTATGTACCTGTAGAATAATAGAACGTCAGCCTCGGAAGCAAGCGCAGTCGCTGCTGGCTGCTGCTGCTGCTTACGCTGGGACTGGGAAGAGGGAATTTCCTCTGCCAGGCGATGACCACATGACGTGATGGGACGACTCCTAATTTGTGAAACTGGACAAGCATCGCAAATTTTAACAGTTGGAGCAGAGCAGAAGCATGAGTTGCAGGAAATTTGAAACCTGATGGGGTTGGCCGGGGATAAGGAAGGAAGCAGATCGCGCTCGTGTTGATTTACAAGCATTTTGATTTTAAGATAGGTTCTGACTCTTCTGACACACACATACACACATAAACAACTAAAACACTTCTCAGCCTTAAAAAAAAAGAAAAACACGTCTCAGCCTAAAATGATTATAACAGTCTTGACCTTTTTTCAACCACTTTCATTTCTTCGTCGTTGCTCACTGGAGAAAATTAGAAAAGAACGGAACTTGCGTGCAAAAGACACTTCTCTTCCCGTAGGGTAGGGTAGGGTAGGGTAGGAGTGATAGTCATACACAGAAGAATAAATGAAACAAGCAGCGTTATTAATTAGTTCCAGTTTTGCAGATACATACCAAAATAAGCAAATGTTGTTTGCAAGTGATGTCACCGATTGGTTTTTACTTGTTAAACAAATTGTTGTGTCAGTGGCAGTAATACTTAAGAGATCAGAGAGTGACGGACGCACATGTATACACACACGAGGGCACTGGGGCCTTTCCTGGCTGTGATAAGATTAGTCAACACTCACTAATTTAGGTTGTTGTGATCTCATTGTATTTAATGTTTTTTCTCTGCATCCAAGCCCGTGCTTGGGTCTGTCAAGGCTTCGAAATTCTAATGTTATAAAAATCGACAGTTAAATTAGTAAAATAAGATATTTACTGTTTAAAATATATTGTATTTTAAATATTGAATAAAATTAAAATTTTAAAATATGAGTTCAAAGTCAAAAAATATGAAATTTAATTAAAATTTTAATTAATTTATTTTAGTTTATAAAAATTAACTTATTAATTAATAAATTAATCAATTTTTAATGACTAATGTGAACTGAAAAATTGAAAATTAAGTTGACAATAGTTAAATTGAGGGGCCTGTTGGGCCCCAAATTTGTTTTCTTGATGTTATTAAGTATGAATTATGTTAGTTGTATGATTAATGGCATAATTTG
>JANZLD010000004.1:25109513-25127399 GCA_026413575.1 Erythroxylum carthagenense | reverse complement strand
GCTAGTGGCACGGAGCTCCTTCAAGGACTCCCTCAAGTTTACGGCTACACAGGACCATTATATGGGAATGTGTAGTGTGCCATGAATATGGATCTACCCAAACCATTTTGATGTGTTATGTGCTTATGACATGTGAACAAGTTGATGCCTAAATATTTTGTGATTTGAAAATGTGACTATATGATGAGAATTTGAGAAACAAGTATTTTATGGATTTCAACAAGGATTTTCTATGACAATAAACTTTTGAATAGTTTTGCTTATTTTTCCGTTATAAGCTGTTACCTACGAGCTTTCGAGCTCACCTCCCCTTTCATCCCCATCTCCAGGTAACGAGCAGGGATCGGATGAAAGAAAGTTAAAGCAACCGTTTATTTCTGTATTTGATGTGTTTTAAGGTAGATTGCTGTAAGAATAAGATTTGAGACTTTTGATGAGAAATTATTTGGGTTTTGTATCTTGTGTATTTTGGATTTTGGTATTTATGTTGTATATGGCTTAAAAATGCCATTAACATGTTGTAAGCATGTATTTCATGATGTAAATAAATTATGGAATTGTGTACGGATATGAAATGTGAATTTGTTTATGGATGAGATAAGATAAATGTGATTGATTGTGTTGGGATTTCGGATAGGAGGTCCGATGAGTTGTAATGTTTGATTTGAAATATTGAAGTGCTTATTGTGTATAAATTGTGGGTATATTGATATGTGTGTAAGGTGCTTTATGGCAAAAGAAAGAATAAGATTTTGTTTAAATGATGAGATAAGAATGGATATGAAGAAGAAAATGAAATGAGGTTTGAGTGTGAATGACTTCAATTGGATATTGAAGTCACATTGATTGGATTTGCTTTGATTAAAGAATGAAAAAAAATTATACCGAATTTGATTGGTTTAGATCAAGTGTCTTTATGGTTTACAACGCGACATTTCTTTAAAGTACACGTTTTCGGATGTCGAAAATTTGACCTTCAGTTTGATTGAACCGTTTGGTTTTCTTTGATTCCGAGCCATTCGATTTGCTTTCGATTTCTTCGCTTTTGATCCGATTTGATTTCATGGATTCTGCTTTTAATTTGTTTCCGCCACTTTGTTTTCGATTTATGATTCCGAGTTGGATTTCAGAAACGGGATTCAACATTTGTGGTATCAAAGCAAGAAGAGATTTCAAGGAACCGCGCTTTAGATGTTTGATAATCTTTTGTTATGAGTTGGGTTTCGGACCCAACACATTTTTTGTCGATAATTTCTGTTATTAAACGACCTTTTTCTTGTAATGATAGTATCACAACATCTTTTGAGGCCTATGAAAAGTATATGTGATGGATAACATACAAAATGGAGTGAATATTTCACAACTTGCAATTCCAATTTTTTAAGACAACAACTATGACGTTTGCAGTACAAAGATGAAGACTCTCTTCATCTCTCAATATTTATGAGAGTTGATAGAAAAAGGCTACACTGAAGAAGGTGTAGCAGTTGAAACCTTAAAAAAAAGTGCAAAAGAAAGACACTAAAGCTTTTTTCTTCATTCAACAAGCAGTAGATGATGTAAGTTTTTCTTTTTGAATTTTTGGAGCAACAAAACTGAAAGACGCATGCGATGCACTAAAAAATGGATACCAAGGCACAACAAAAGTGTTTACGGTTAAGCTTCAGACACTTTGTAGAAGGTTTAAAAGCTCCTTCATGAAAGATGGGCAGTCTTTGCAAGAATTTTTCAACAATCTTATGGAGATAGTTAATGAAATGAGGAAGTATGAAGAGTAGGTGTTAGATCGAAAGGTTGTTAAGAAAATTTTGAATATGTTGTTGCCATAGAATAATCAAAAGGCTTAAATGTCTAAACAGTTAATGAATTGTTAGGTTCTTTGCAATCTTATGAAGATAGGCAGAAAAGCTATCAAGAGAGTTTTATAGAGAAGGCATTTCACACTAAATTTCAAGTTTCCAAAGTCAATGAAGCATCCACTAGTAAAGGTGAAACGCAAAACTGTAAGTTCAAATATTATTATTGTGATCAACCTGGTCATATAGAGAAGTTTTGTCAATTTAAAGAAAAAGATGAAAAACAAGCAAATTTTGTAGAAGAAAAAAACAAAGACGAGTTTGAGAGTTTACTTCTTGCTTGTTTTACTTCAAATAAGCATGATTTAGATGCGTGGTATATGGATAGTGGATGTAGCAATCACGTAATTGCCAAATTGGAGGCCTTTGTTAGCTTGGACTGGTCAATCAAAACATTGGTGAAGATGGGCAGTGGAACAATTCCGTAAATCAGAAGAAAAAGGAGTTATGAAGCTGAATGACTGTGTGAACAGCTGCATCAAAGATGTTCTTTATGTGCCAAACTTGGACTCAAATTTATTTAATGTTGGGCAATTTTTAAGGGAAGGTTACTCTTTGGTTTTTGAAGATTTCTCATGTGTTGTTTTTTTTTTTATAAGACTAAGATGGTCTTGTTGTTTAAAGTTCCCATGGCCAGAAATAATATGTTATCACTTATCTTGACAATGAAAAGAAAGAATTTGCAGTTTCATTAGAAGATGACTATTGGTTGTGGCATCATAGGTATGTACATCTCAAAAAGCTTGAGTTTGTTATCTAATCCAAAATTTGTGGAGGGTTTGCGTATAATAAAACAAGTAGATGCGATATGTGAGAGTCGTTTGATGGGAAAGCAACATAAAGACTTATTTCCAAAGAGTAGAAGCATGAGAGCTTTAAAGCCAACTGAATTAATCCATGGAGATGTATGCGGACCTTGCACACTCCTTCTCTCAATGATAATAGGTATTTTGTAGTTTTGTTAATGATTTCAATAGAATGACTTGAGTTTATTTTGCAAAAGAGAAATCAAAGGTGTTCTCAATCTTCAAGAAATTTAAGTCATTTATTAAAAGGCAAAGTAGAAAATAACAGTATTGAAGATAGACCGTGGTGATGAGTTTGTATCCATAAAGTTTGACAAATTCTATGAAAAGATGGGTATTCAAAGACAACTAACAACTAGCTATACCACTCAACAAAATGGAGTGGCAGAGAGGAAAAATAAATGTCTTGTTGAAATAGCAAAGAGCATACTTACAACCAAATGTCTACTCAAAAGTTTTTGGGTTGAAGCAATTCATACAATAGCTTATGTGCTCAATCGTAGTCCAACTTCAGCACTGTCTAATCAAACTCCATTTGTGGCCTTTCATAGGAGGAAACCAAAGGTAACATATTTTATACTTTTTGGATGTGTTGCTTATGTTCTTAGAAAATTTGATGATAATGGATAAAGAAATGAAGTCATTGGAAATAAATAAGACTTAGGTGATGCTTGACTTACTAGCAGGAAAAGAAGTCGTGGGGCTGAAATGGGTGTATAAGATTAAACTCAGACTAGATGGATTGATTAGAAAACACAAAGCTTGGCTGGTTGCTAGAGGTTACATGCAGCGTGAAGGTATTGACTTTAAAGAAACTTTTTCTCCAGTTGCTAAATTTAATACAATCCTTACTATTTTATCAATTGATGCTAATTATAAATGGAAGGTTTATCAATTTAATGTTAAGTCAACATTAAATTGACTTGTATGTCTAGCAAATATCAAAAACTTTAAAGAAAATTTTAAATGGATTTTTGGAAGAAGAAGTGTATGTTTAGCAACCCACAGGCTATGAAGTTGAAGGAGGAAAAATGAAGGTCTACAAATTGATGAAAACACTCTATGGACTCAAGCAAGCCCCGAGGGCTTGGTATAAGAGGAATGATGGATATTTCAACAAAATAGATTTCAAAAGAGTACAAGTGAGCCCACTTTATATGTTAAAACCAAAGGAGCTTATGAGATATTACTTATATGTCTCTATGTGGATGATTTAACTTACACTGGAAATAATTTGGCCTTGGTTAATGATTTCAAGAAGATTATGGTACCTAAATTTGAGGTGACTGATTTGGATTCTATTAGCTATTTTTAGCGGTTAGAAGTGTAACAAAGTGAGGTTGGAATTTTATTTGTCAGCAAAAATATGTCAAATCAAAAATTCAATTTGTATGATGGAGTAGCAAAGGCAGATGCTTAAGTATATTGAAGCTTAATTGGAAGTCTGTTGTATCTCACAACTAGTCGCCCTAATATCTTGCAAGCTACTAATATGTTGTCCCAATTTATGCAAAATCCAAGCAAAATGCATTATGGTGTAGAAAAGGCGGTGCTTAGATATTTGAAAGGAACATGTTCTTATAGGTTATGGTATTTTAACTCTCACAACTTTAAGTTTTTTGGTTTTTTAGATAGTGATTGGGCAAGCTCTTTTGACGATCGCAAAAGTATTATTGGTTTTTTGTTCAAGCTTAGATCAAATGCTATCTTTTGATGTTCGAAGAAGCAACCATCTATTGTATTATCATCATTTGAATTGGAGTATATGACCCTCACTTCAACGACATGTCAAGCATTATGGTTAAGAAGAATTTTAGGTGATATGAAACATCATCAAAATGAGGCTACAATTTTTTTTTTTGTGATAATCAATTCACCATTACAATAACTAAAATTCCAGTTTATCATAGTTGCACAAGACACATTAAAACTCAACACCACTTTATAAGAGAGATGGTTGCAGATGGAAGCATAAGGATGGAGCATTGCCATTCTCAAGAGCAAGCTGTTGATCTATTTAAAAATTTGCTCCCTTTAAAGAAATTCATTTACTTAAGAGATAAATTAGGTGTTGTAGATTTTTGCATTGAGCGAGAGCATGTTAAGAACTAATGCACAATCTAGTATGTTATAAGTTCATTATGTTTTTCATATGTTATTATTACTTAGTTAGGTGCCAGTTAGCTTGATTCCTATTTTAAAGGTTTTTTTTAATGCAATGTAAAATACCTATTTTAATGGTTTGTTATGATAGGTAGTTGATATTGGAAGCACTATCTAAATATGGGTTGTTATTCCTTTAATTTCGGATAGTTAGTTATCTTTTACTTGTATTTAAAGAAGTTTTTAGTTGAATAAAAGGTCCCTCTTATTCTCTCTATTTGTGTATGCCTATAAATTGGTTGATAAAATTCTTGTGAGAGATTTTATGTTATGTTCCTATTTAGGCACTCTCCTTTTTGACAATTCCATCCTACTTGGGATAATTGTCACTTTGTCCAAATCCTCTAACATGGAAGATAAATTATATTAGATTACTGCATTTTGATGCACAACTTAATGGTTAGAATGAACAGAATTTTGTAGTATTTACTTGTCATATGTTGCGCCAATTTAAACAAGTACAAATACATTTTTAAACATAAAGAGTTCCAATGTTTGATCGATGCCCAATAGTCATAAGATGTATGCGCCATTCCTAGAACATGATTTTGACCAAGTTGATAATTTTATTGGATTCTAAATTCTGCTTCCAAGTCCAAAAAATACAAAATTGGGCACAGAACTAGAGAAGTAAGCAGAAATCAAACTTTAATCATCGGTAATGCAGTGGTATAAAAGGTTAAAATAAATTCAGTTTTTATATAGGTAATAGAGGATTCAAGTAATGCTTACAAGTTTTTAGTTTACCTCTACTTTTAACTAATTATTCTTTTTAAAACTAATATTAACTGTAGGTTTTTTTCCACTGTTGATTTATCGCCTAATATTTTTGTTCTCATCTTGTTGGATCATACAGAAAAGAGACTTGTATGATCCATTACACAATCAAATTAATGATAAAGCCATAATTTTCATTATTTTGACATAATATCTTTTCTATTTTTAATTGATTTTATACTTAATTTTGGGGTATCAATTTCATAATTATCTTTTAGGTCCAAAATCAAAGATTTGGTGAAGATTGAGTGAAAATCAAGGATTTGGTGAAGATTGAATCAAAATCAAGGAAATTGAAGATTAAGGATTGGCTACTCATTATTCTTTAGATTTTTACCAAACCACTTTGAAGATACATATCTCCATCTCAACGAATCAATCCCTCAACCACGATAAATGGGTAATTATTCTCAAAATGGTTAACTATTGGGGAGTATGAATATGGAGCATAATTTGTACTATGTGCTATGATAATCCCAAAAATCTAAACAAGATGAGAAGATATAATTCAAGAATATGATTTTGATAAGATTTTCTTAAATTTATGAGATTTGTTTCCCATTTTAGCCTAGGTTTTACCCTCCTCCTTTCTTATAAATAGGAAAACCTTATGTTAGTTTAGGTATCTTTTAGCCTTTCATAATTTCCATAATGCTTTTTTTAATTTTGTTATTTTTGTTTCAAGTCATGAGTGGCTAAAATCTTTGTTCTAGTTAAGATTATCAAAGTTTTATTCAATAGCATTATGAGAATTGTTCTTCAATTATTTTTCTCTTCTTGAATGTTTGAATATTTCCGTACTCTTGAGATTTTAATTGGTTTAAATATTGACGTCTTATTTCTAGTAAATAAATACTTTTATTTGGATCGTTAAACCCATTCATGTTTATTAGATCCAACAAAGTAGAAATCCAGTGTATTCGATGAAATTAAATCGTTGGAATTACATTTATGAAAATATTCAATCCATTTTAAATAATGCAATTCGAGTATTTTTTAGTGAAAATGGTGGCTCAAAGTCTAAATCCCAAAAGTTGATTTAATTACAATCAAGGAAAAGCAGAGTATCTGAACTTGTTAATACTCCTAAACATTTCCTTTGAGAAGGAAATTTATTTTTTTATTCGATGATCAATTAAACAGAATTAAAAATGAGATATATCTTGGCTAGAACTTTTCTTATCATCTTCTCATATTATAATTTTTGCAGTTGTTTTATTTTCAATTATTAAATCATTCAATCACAAAGCCCCCCATTTTTACTTACTATTCTAAAATTTTAGATTATATAACTAATTTCTTTGAATTTCGACATACTCATTATTTCTACAAAATTAAAGTTTTTAAGAGTACGAAAATATTTTTGTTAGTTTCGGCACCTAACAATTAACAACATAGAAAGTATTGTCATCTTATAATTTCTAAAGAATATACTAATTAGTAATTATTTGTGGCCATTACATTAGTTGGTAAGTAGTTATTATTAGAGACCATCACTTGTAAATATATTTTAATTGATGTAAATGTCTTAGGGATATTTTTATAATATGACATTGTAATAGATAAATCAGTAATTTAGTTGGTATTTAAATTTGTTTTAAAATCGAAAAAGAATTTCTCCTATTTATTTCATAATATAGAACAATCTTGTACGATAAGTTTCTATTTTTTCTATCCATTTAATCATACTTTATATATATTTTTTCCATTACCAAGTAGAGAAAACCTAAAAACAAAGAAACACATTTCTCTAGTCACTTTTAGTTAATGATTTAAAAACTAAACCAGTTGATTTGATCGGAATAAATACAAATCGTCATGATTTCTGTTCTGATTTGTGTTTATAACCTTATGAGAAAAAAGTGGCTGATTTTCTTAAGAAAAATCCTAGACTTCAAAGCTCCTTGGGGATGCACTCAAATGCAGGAACTCAGGAACGTTGCTTGCTTTCCTTCGTGACTCTCGAAAGATGCTCTCTTCTCAGAAGATTTCAAACGCGCTTCCATCATCTCCATCATTTGCTTGAGCTATTGTTTTCTCACGACCAATTCATCCTCACAGCCCCATCTTCACTAGCTTACGAAACCACAGTTCTCCCATTAACGTGCCCGAAGGTTTTCACTAAGAGACTATTCTTAAAACTCCTATAACTCATGCTTCTTGATGAACGAAAGTCTCTCCTAGAAAACCCCTTTCCTTTTGTTTCAACTCTAAAATCCATATCCTCTTATTGTTAAAGTCTTCAGTCTGATTCGTGCAAATCAAGAAAACTGGCCCTTTCCTTCTATTTCAACTTTGGAACCCATATCTTCTTATTGCTAAACTCTTTGGTCTGAATCATGCAAATCAAGAAAACCAACCGATTTTCTTGAACAATGAAGAACCAAAATTCTGAAAAAATGAATAACACAGAAAAAGAGAAAATAAATTTTGTTATTTATTGGTTTTTCTCAAAAATCTGCTTATGTATTAATTAGGCAATTCATAAACTTTCTTTTTTCCTAGAAAGGATATACTTCTTTCTTTGATTCTTTATTAGTTTTAAAAGTCTTTTTATATATTTTTTTTTACTTTTCAATGAATTTATTGTCTTTTTCAAGTCTCTCACACAATCTAACAAATAAATTATGTTTTTCAAAAATTTTATATATTATCGGTTTATCTCTTTATATTTTAATTAAAATTTTTGTTTTAAATTATTATTGTTAAAAAATGATTTACTATTTTATCCTTAAAATGACTAAATTTGTTTAATTTCACTAATAAATTATATTTGCCAAAATTTAGGTTCTTTATTTATCGCTTTATACTTTAATTCAAAATTTAAATTATTATTGTTAAAACTAATTATTATTTTATCATGAATTTGTTTAATAAATTGAATTATTAATTGGTATATATAAGTAATTTTCATTAAGATAATTTAAAAATGTGTTTAAAATAATATTTAAACTATAAAGAAGTATATTTAAAGAATATTTAAAAAGAAGTTTGAATAAAGTTAGATCATTTCCATTGACTTTCTTTAAGCATATTTCAACTTTTATGAGTATTTAAATAAATGATAATATAGAAATACAATTTTTATTTTAAATTTCATGTTATATTAAATCTTATTTTAAATTATTGGATTTATTATATATTAATAGGTATTATTAGCGCATTTTTATTTCTATAAAGCATTTTATTTTATACTATATTTTTACTTATTCTTATAATTTTTACTTCTTATTTATTATATATCGAAAGCATTACTTCTTATTATATGTGTTGCACAGGGACACACAAAATTATTTGTAGTCAATTAAGATTAAGATTATTGACTTATTGACTACAAATAATCTTAATCAAAATTTGGATGAGAAAGTTATTGTCAAATAAGTTAGACTTAATTTAGTCCAATATATAATTAATATATTTTGATTTGATATAAAATATATATTTAAATTTTAATAAATTTAAATCTATTTGAACTGATTTATTAAATTAAACTAAAATATTATTAATTATATATATTAAATTAAATTTAGTTAATCTAATATATAATTTAGGCAATACTTCTTAAACTGGAAATAAGTTTCTCATCCAAACTTTGATCAAGATAATTCAAAATTCTATAAAAAGCTTCGGAAGAGCTCTAAAATTTTTTATGTTTTAAGCTTTTAAGAAAACGTGAAAAATGATTGGGAAAACAAACATTTCTTAGAGTATGCTCTTTAAATAAACAGTTATATATAGGTCACGCTAGGGACATTGGCATGTCCTAGACTGTATTCTTCACTTTTTAAAAAATATTTAAGAGAAAAATATTTTTGAGCACTTCCTGAATTTTTCGTAGCACCTTAAATCATCTCAATTATATATTGAATATCAGAAAAGTTGGGCCTTGCTTTCAATTGAGCTATTAAAGCTCCATCAGATACAAATTTCCATTCCCTATGCTTAAATGATAATGCTGAAATGGTCTTCCGACTCAAGTCATCAGCTACAACATTAGCTTTACCCAGATAATAATCTACAATACAATCATAGTTCTTAAATAATTCCAACCAACGTCGTTGTCTCAAATTAAGTTCCTTCTGAGTAAGCAGATACTTCAGACTTTTATGATTTGTAAAAATTCTGCATTCTTCACCATACAAGTAGTGCTGCCAAATTTTTAAGGCAAACATTACCTCTGCAAGTTCTAGATCATGTGTAGGGTAATTCTGTTCATGAAATTTTAATTGCCTAAAGGCATAAGTAACTACTTGTCTATCCTGTATCAAAACACAACCCAAACCATTTCTCATTGCATCAGTATACATAACATACTCCTTACCAGTAGTTGGCTGAGCTAGTATAGGTAATCAAAACTATTCTGACATCTATCAGACCATTCGTACTTCACTCCTTTCCGTAAAACAGTTTAGTTAAAGGAGATGATATCATTAAAAACCTCTTCACAAATAGACGGTAATAACTAGCTAGACATAGAAAACTTCTCACTTATATCACATTCCGTGGTGGCTTCTAGTTAACAATCGCTTCTATCTTACGAGGATCAACTCTAATTCTTTCAGAAGAGACAACATGCCCTAGAAATAATATCTTATGAAGTCAGAAATCACACTAACCCAGCTTAGCACACAACTGTTTTTCCCACAGGATCTGTAGCACAATTCGGAGATGCTCAGTATGATCACGTTCATTCTTAGAATAAACCAGGATATCATCTATAAACACCACAACAAACTGATCCAAATAAGGCCTGAACACTCTATTCATCAAATCCATAAATGTTGTTGGAGCATTAGTTAACCCGAATGGCATTACGAGGAATTCATAATGTCCATAACAGGTCCTAAATGCAGTCTTTGGTACATCCACATCCTTTACCCGAAGCTGATAGTATCCCGATCGCAGATCTATCTTTGAAAACACTCCTGCATCTTTCAACTGATCAAATAAGTCTTCAATCCTTGGAAACAGATACTTATTCTTCACTGTGACTCTATTCAATTGTCTGTAATTGATGCACATCCATAGTGTGCCATCCTTCTTTTTAAGAAACAACACTGGTGCTCCCTACTGGGACATATTAGGTCAATAAACCCTTTATCTAGAAGCTCTTGTAACTGCACCTTCAACTCCTTCAGATCAATAGGAGCCATTTTGTACGACGCTTTAGATATAGGAGCAATGCCAGGCATAACTTCAATAGATAACTCCACATCCCTTTTAGGAGGAAGTCTAGGCAATTCCTTTGGAAACACATCTGGAAACTCATTCACCACCGAAATATCTAGCAATTTACCAACCTCCTTCTTAGAATCAAATACAAAAACTAGATATGCTTCACATCCCTTCCTGAGAAGCTTCCGAGCTAGGGCCTCCTAAACATGACTGTTTTAGCATTACAGTCAATTACTGCCCGATGCTTAGACAACCAATCCATACCCAGAATTAAATCAAATTCATAAAAAGGTAATCTGATCAGATCTGTTATATAATCATTGCCTTGGATCATAATAGGATAGTTCCTATACAACCGATTAAACGACACACTACTACCTAGAGGATTGTTCACATACATGTCATACTCTAACTGATCTATAGAAACCTCCATATCAAACATTTCTCCAACACAAATATACGAATAAGTAGATTCAGGGTCAATCAATGCATGCATTTCAAAATTAAAGAGAGAAACAATACCAGCAATGACGTCTGGTGTATCCTGATCCTCATGAACTTTCAGTGCATAAACTCGAGCCAAAACAAAAGGCATAGCTGGTTGATTCATAGTTTCTAAGTGGGAACTCGAATTCGGTCTGTTTTGATTATATCCTCCTCGACTCTACCTCGTCCTTTGTTCCCAGTAGATGCATGAGAGACCTCCCTATTGGCTTGTGGTGTCTGAGCCTATTTGAGAGGGCAACTGGCTATCTTATGCTCAGTATTGCCACAACGAAAACATGCACCTGTAACCCTCCAACAAACACCCTAATGATGTGCAAAGTAATGAGGGTACTTTAGGGCACCTAAACCTTGGCCCCTAGAGGAACCCTTACCAGAAACAGCCGATGAGGGAAAGTTTTGTCTTCTTTCCCGAGTCCCAGATCCTCGAGTAACTTTCGATGCAAAGGAAGTACCTACTCGACTTCATTTACCTGAGGACTGACCTCCTCTAACAAAGCCCCTCCGTTGACTTTTTTCTCTCTTGACCATTTCTTGTCTCTTTATTTTCATTGTAGCCTGTACTAGCTGATGGTAAGTTACTCGCTACAACAAAGTAAACGCCGCCAGATGCTCCTTGATGGAGCCATGCAAACCATCCTCAAACTGGTGATACCGGAACTCCTCAATAAGGCATACTTACTAAGTCGGTTGAGTTCCCGATCATACTTAGCAACTGATAAGTTTCTCTGCATCAAATTCAAAAATTGCTTCCACTTATCCTTTCTGTAAGCCTCTATCACATACTTAGCTTTGAATTCTTGGGCAAAGTAATCCCAAGTCAGGGGCACAGGTAGCTGCGGATTTCTCAGAACGAATTTCTACCATTTATAGGTCGCTCCCTGAAAAAGAGAGACAGCACAGTGTACCATCTACTATGATGGATAGCTAATCTCATCCAATACACTCTTCATCTTCTTAATCCTGAATTCAGCTCTCCCTGATTCCTCTAAAGATGTTCCAGTAAATTCCTCATCTCTGTACTTTCACAACTGATCAATCGAAGCCTTAGGTGCTGTCATCCGATGCAATAGTGTCATCATATCCTGCGACAACTTCACTAAAGCCTCTCCCTGAGTTAGAGGAGGAAGTGGCACCTCAGCTTCTCCTCCATTATCTCTAGAAGGTCCAGACATCACTGGACGTGATCGCTCAGGAGTATTACTCTCAGCGACCTCATTAATGACTTCACGAGATCCGTCCATCTTTTTTTTAAAAGGTAAATATGTATTGCATAGGAAAAAAATGTACAAAATCAAAGGGGCATACCCCTAGCCTAGTACAGGAGAAAGGCAGCAAGCACAAAAAGCCCATTCGAAAAGATCATAAATTAGACTAAACTAAAGCCCAATAGAGTCAGTAGGAAATACAAAAGTAACATGGAATTCTGGAATTCAGACCATAAGGCAAAACATAGGACACCGCACGTTTAATTCTATAGACAAAACATGGGACACCGCATTAGGCCAAACACAACTTGTACACTCAAATAACAATAGTTATCTGCTAGTTAAACCAGAATCACCTAAACTATGGCTCTGATACCAAAAAGTATAACGCCCCAATACCCCCTAGAAGGATATGGGAGTGCCACATCGGACTCACAAATAGAAACAAATAACAGACTGATGTGGAAGTATTTCAAAACATACTAAACATTCATTACATATATTTTCAGAAACTAAAGCAAAATACGTTACAAATCATGCCAAACTTGTTCAAAACATGCATACATTATATCACATGAACATAATACAAATTTGTTCCAAAAAAAATGAAACTAGCTTGAAACATAGTAATTACAAAAACTTACAACAATTCAAAGTCATGCACTCTCTATGCAAGCCAAGATAAACTCCAAAATACATTTTTATGAAAACAAGACTCAGACTCCATTGGCCATTACGATTGACTCATCCTAGTCTTTACAATCCTTGCTATGAACTTACATAAGGCAAATCTACCTTGCTAAGCATATAACTTGTTGACTAATAACTAATCTATATATAAAGTGATAATTCATCATACTGAATCATGTAATAGCATAAGCATGCATTAACATATTGTTTAAGCATTTCAGAACAAATTTTATAGTTAACAAAGTTCAATATCCAAAGAGGGTATAAACCCTTCAGAATCAGAACACAATGTTGTTTATGTCAGAAACAAACATATATCAGAACAAAAAATTAGATGGCTGCTAAGCTATTTACACAAGCGGGTAACGGGACGTATATAGGAGAGACCGATGTAAAGTCTCGACATCGAAGTGTCATAAAAGAGACAGAAGCCTCGACACTGAAGTGTCACAGGAGTAGCTGTATATCTTTCTAAGCATGGCTATTTACCCACAACTAGGACTCAACAGTTTTAAAACAAAACAAAGTCATTGAACATTTCATGTGCAAAGCAAGTAGTCAATCATATTCACATGAAAGTAGTACTTCCAATGATATAATCATGCATCAAACTCCTAGGACAAATGCATGTTCATGACAAATTCTTGGGTATATTTCCTTACTAAACTGATGTAAATATCAATTGTACTTCAAAAGTTCCTAAATTCATACATTTAATTACTATTCCAGCTTTTGCTGGAAACACCTCTTTCGGGTCAACTTTGCATAATTAATAAGATTAAGAAAATGATGTATTTCTGTAACACTCTCTTCTAGACAATTGTTCTTAAGTGTCTTAAGTTTCTAATGATACTAAGAGCATACAATTGAGATTATTATTCTATGAGTTATGCTCAAAATACCACTGGCTATGTACATTTGAGATTTTGGCTAGAGCATGATCATGCATCTAGGTTGTACAACCCATATCTCTCAATTCCAATATCCAAAAATTTCAAACTTCATATCAATTTAAAGCTAAGAGAATAAGCTACAACTTTGGTGAGGACACCTTAGTCTAATTCTACCTATATCAATATAGTTTCTCTGATAAACTCAGGCCATAATTTCTATCTCGGTTAGTACTATAGCCTCAATCAAGATTCAATTTCAAACCAAAAATTTGAAAATCTTAGATATATAATTAAAACTCGACTTCCTTAAGAAAGTTGTAGAAATATGTCTCTACTTTAATCTGAACTATGAATCACCTCATTTGGACATCTACAGATCAAGATATCATCAAAATACCAAAGCATGTTCAATAAAAATAATAAACCTATCAATTTTCCATATTTTTCTTAAGCAAATTTCGGTTTTGATTTGCATGACCATTTTGACTCGACAATGGTGTATATTCTCCTAATCAAATGTTCCTCAATGCTTTGAAAGTCTAATGACACCGATATAATGCATTTTAGTTTAGTATCCTGCAAGTTATAATTAAAAATCCACAGACTGTTTTCATACCTCGACAGAACACCAATTTCAACTTTAAGTCAAATTTCTAGACTCTTAAGGACAGAATTCAAATTCATTTTCTTCTTAATAATTGCAGCCTCATGTATCTAGTTTAATATAAATCAAAAATCATTCCATTTGAAAATCTACAAATCAAGTTATGGTTAAAATACAGAAGCTTAATCAGTAGAAACTGTTATAGCTATGAAGATGAAGAAGACTTCTCTTACTTGTTTTAGCTCCAAAGTTGCAAATCACATAACCCTAACTTCCAAACCTCCTAAGATCATCGGTTATCAAAGAGAGATGAGGTGTTTTGTGTAACAAGATGAAGAGCACGTTGATACGGTGGGAAATGATTGTCATGGATGAGAATAAATGAAAAGGAGGAAAAAAGGTGAGAACATGAAGAAGTCAAATGAAAGACCAATTAAAAGATGGTCTTTCCAAAATTTATGTGGGTATAATGCTTGGCTTGGCAAGTGATACTTGTTACTTGCCACTTGTCCAATTTCTAAGGCTTTAAACTAGGTCCTCTTATTTAACTAGTTCAATCAATTCCAATTTCTACTTCAATTGTCTCTCAATTTTCGATGACACTTATCAATAAATCATAAGGTCATTTATCAAATTGTCCATTGCCTTTTGATAGTAATTTCTACTATCATTTATCAATTGATTTGCCACTTGATATTTTTCCTAGTCCAAAAATATCCAAAATTTTAGAAATTTCCTAAATTTCACCAAAATTATGAAATAATAACTATTATCACCAAAATAAATTTTGTAACACAATTAATCCAAAATTCACACTTTAATCACATTAAAAATCACTTATACCCGGAAAAATGTTAATAAATGTATAAACAATTAGTAATGTAGCAAAAATAAATATTCACATGTGCATGAATATACTATGATGCATGAGCATGAAATGCATTACTAATTTCTCACTATACTCTCAGTTCACTATTTTGGGGTCTAGCCTCGAACATGGGATGTTACAATATCCTTGAATTGGAAAGAACATCAATTAAGTATGTCTTTATAGTAAGTAATGCGAAGAATATGGATTTCATAATGATAACTTAGATAATTTGTTTTTTATTATTTTAAAAACAAAATTATTTTTATTGAGAAAAAGAAGGATATTATTCTATGTCGTACACTATTGTTAAACTCACTAGTGATCGAAAAATTAAAAACTATTCATATTACTATATTTCTTGAAAGTAAACTATATAGAAATAAACATAATGTAAAGCAATCACCTTCAATTGTTAGGATAATGCACTCAATTTTTTTATCAGAAGGATAAGTACATCACGCTTAAGTAACTAGGTGGGGAAAGGATACCCCAGTGACATCCTCTAGGAGGATAGTAAAACAACCTACAGGCAGGTTTTGATACCAATGGATGCCAAGTTCAAGAGAACTGACATAATTAGCTAACCAATTCGTAGCTCTATTGGCCTTACGGTAGATATGCCTAGCTTTTTATGATCCACTCACGATTTAGTAATTGTTGAATACCCAATAGTAGATAGTTGAATGGTACGTGTGGTTCAGAGGATGATAGTATGTTAATGACGATCAATGAATCCACGTCTAACTCCACTCTCCGATACCTAAAGGTCCATGCAAATTGCAAACCTAAGAATACGCCCTAGAGCTCAGCACAAACAGATGTACAGAAACCTATATTATGCGCAAAACCCCCTATCCATGTTTCGGTGCTGCCCCGAAGTACTCCTCCTGCTGTAGCCCGCGATGACGAGACTTTATAGGCACCATCTGTATTCAGATGTATCCAGTCCTACAGAGGGTTTCTCCATCCAACAAGAGTCTCCCCTCGTATCCTTGGTCGTAGTAGGGCTCTTCCCACCATTTCCTAAGCATGGACGATCGAGCGTACATACTTGAGAACTATCCCCAAGGGTTTACGGGCATGAAAACTTGGGGTCAAAAATAGTTTTGTTTCGCCAAAACTAGAGGAACCAGCAAGCCGTTCCAAAAACTATCGCCCAGTCTAGTCCTTGTATCTTCAGATGTTGTTGCAAATTTCCTAACAACCATCAACTTTTTCACTCCTGAAAAAAAATCCTCGGAGATAACTGAGTTGGGGAAGCCTCTCCAGAAGATGCGAGCGCTACACCCATCCCTGATAACATGCAAAATGGATTCGGTTTCACCACAGCACTGGCAGTAAAGGTCCGTGGATTGATGTCTGAGATGTCATTGTTGATTAGTGAGGAGTTTTCTATGAGCAAGGAGCCAAAGAAAAGCTTTGATCCGTTGCGGTCCTTCCCATGTTCATATCTTTTCCTAGTACACGTTTCTATTGCTGTCGTCTTGCCTATCTATCAAATTATATGCAGACGTTGTGGAATATAGACTATTCTTACATGCTCCCCTAATCAATTGATCTGGACTAAAATTAATGCATGGGCGAAGAATGCCTACAATTGCCATACAAGCCGAGGTAGGTAGTATAGCTTAAAAGAGGTTCCATCACCATCCTCCATTGTCATCCACAAACGACTTTACTGGTTGACCCACCAAGTGACTTGGGATAGGTTGTATAGCTCGCTCTCTAAGTGGCCCAAGATCATGCACCCATGCATCATGCCAGAATTTCATCGTTGCACCATTGCCCACCACCCATTTTATACCTTGGATCACATGCGCTCATATCGAAGCTATTCCTCGCCATACCATAGAGCCGCCAACAGTTGAGATGGAAGCAGGGCCGGCCCTGGGCAGGGGCCAGCAGGGTACCTGCCCAGGGCCCTCTATAAGAGGGGGCCCCTCAGCCCCCTCTTTTAATGAGCCATCTGCAAGCCTACACCGTTTGGGAGATTCTCTTCTCCGTGATGTCTGAAGGCTTCATTATATGGCTCATTAAAAGCCATGAAGTGTTTTAACATTGTAGATGGCTACAACGTTAAAGCCAATAGATGACTATAACGTGACTATAACGTTATTGTTGACTATAACGTTATAGTCATTAAATGACTATAACGTTATAATCTAACATTATAACCAAAAAAATTAAAGTAAAGATAATTTTGTGGTCCTAATGCTTATAAATAGTCTTGAAATATTAAATTATACTTGTACCTTCTAATTTCTTTATTTTTATCAATATATATATTTAAAGTACTCCAACTCAAAAATTAGCAGCAAAAAATTTTACGATTCTGTCTT
>JANZLD010000004.1:25055525-25070402 GCA_026413575.1 Erythroxylum carthagenense | reverse complement strand
ATTGATTATTTAGAAGATAATTTTTAGTTTTTATATATTGTAAATATTTTAAAATAATTTTGTGGTTAGAATAATTGTTTATTCATAATTTTTTCATAAAATTTTTATTTTACTAGTTTAAATTTTAAGTATTAAAAATGTAACAATATTTATTGTTAAATAAGATTTAATTATTATTATTTTTGTTAGAGTAGTGCTCTAAAGACAATCACCTTTAGCATTTTTGTATAAACTTTATTTTGATTAATAAAGTAAAAGGCAATTTTCATTAATTTGATGTTCATTTATTTATGAATTGATGTCGTTCTTATATCGAATTAATGAAATCCATGTTACAAAATATAGCATAAAGGAAATCATGATGAGATTAAAATAATGAGATTCTTATTATGCACAATTATGTTAGTATCTAAATTATCTCTAGTTAGGATTAATGAGACAAGACATTGTTAATCCGGATAGACTAACACATGTTATACTCCTTAATTTGATCAAACAGTCGATCTCATAAACTGTAAACATAAGATGTTTAGAGTTAACATGAGGATGCTTACTAAAAGTAGTAAGTACATCAGATGACCCGCTATAAGATCATCATATGGATGGTCTATCAAATGTTAGTGATTAATCTTATCATAGCAATAGTGCAAATATCCTTAGACTTGAGGTACTTAAGGATATCTTAGATATTGATTATGTGCTCTAACATAATTCCTTGTTGCCTCAAGATGAGGTCGCTCATAGGGTGGTGATTAGGTATAGCTATTGATATTCGAAGGTAATGGGTAGCTAATAAAGGATTCACCACTCCTGATAGAAGGTAATGATACCCATGATCTCTTATCGACGTTATTACTTGAGAGTCTCTGGCTATAGTAATTATATGTCATGAAAAGAGTCTTCAATGATACATAGAGTAATGAGATTCTCAGAACAATAACTAACATCATTTGAACTAAATCTATCATAGTCAGTCTAGTAGGAGTTGACACATAGCCCTTACTCCAAACCAAGTGGGGTATAGGATGATGAAGGGACAAATTGCACAGTAATTGACTATGGAAAGGTTTATAATTCAAATAATTAACTATCAAAGAGTTCGAGTGTTAATCCACTTACATCCTAGTAAATTGACATCGTGAAATCCTTCATGATTTGCTTGGATTAAGAGTTAATTCAAGATATCAGAATTATTAGGAACGTAAGGGTCACACGCATAAAAGATTGGATGAAAAATAAAGTGTGTATGTCTATCAACTAAGTAGGCCACGATCGTGACCGACTTAATGACAGGTGGTACATGAGTAAGTCTTCACTTAGGTACACACGAATTTTTAGCCATAAAACACACTCAATAGAGAGACTAAGGGTTTAGAATACTGATGGAAGTTGAGATGAGTGATATTGAGATTTATTCATGCAATCTTAAGCAATTGTTGCATGGGATTAGTTACAAGAAACTTGGTCTTGATCTAACTCTAACTAGAGCATCTACTTGAACTCATCTTGTTTAGTGCTCTATCCACCCTTACATAATGATTTTTCTTCATCTTTAGGTGCTCCCTAAAGGCCAAGGAAGGTATTTGGTGTTTGATACAACTCAAACAAGGAGAAGATTTAAGAAAGGAGGAGTATTTGTAAGGTATATATGCTATAATTTCATGTTCTTATAATCTATTTATACATGCACATAGATTCTAGATTTTCTGGGGATGTTGTGGGGTTGGAATTTTGATTTCGACACTTCTATTGCCTTGCCATGTATGTGATGCATGGATCCATGGCTCCCTAATAGTGGTATCAGAGCAAGTTATGCATGTATAAGGTGATCTATTGAACATGTGCAAATTGTTTGCTGGGTTGTAACTGACATTAATTTTGATTTCAAAAATTCGTATAAATTGTAGAAAGATGATTTTTCTGATTTTCTTTCACAAAATTGTTTATAAGATGTTATATTGTGTTTTTGTGAAATTAAATATCAATTGAATTTAATTTTCTATTTTATTTCAAATTAATCTACAGTCAGTTCATATGTTGGTTTTAGGGATTTTCCTGAAAACAAAATGTATATGCTAATTTTAAAAATTTCTTAATAATTACAAAAAACTTGTTTTTATAATTTTCTTTCACAAAATCTTTATAAGGTGTTATTTTATGTTTCTATAAAAGGAAAATGCAATTAAATGTCATTTGCTATTTTATTACGATTTTAGTTTCAACCTGATCAATGTATGAAGTTTTGTTACGAAAATTTGATGAACATGCATGCTTGTAAATTCCAGAATAATTTTATATTTTTTTTAATGAATCTTCTTCATGAACATGCACATATGATGTTGCAACGTGTATGAGATGCATGATGCCTATTTTTTAAGTGATTGATTATTTATTCTTGACTTTACATGCATGCTGATGGTGTATAACAAGCGTTAGCAGACATATGATGTGCTAGCAAATTCCATTTAGTTTATAAAGAATTCCTAGGAATTAGATTCTGGAATTTTTTATTAGGTACATATAGAATGTTTATATCACTCTGGAATTTTTCCAGAATTAATTGAACTTGATTCAATTAATATATCAAGTCAAAGTCAAAATTGGACATCTTTTTGAAAGTTGATGTTGTTTGATGACTATGTGTATGTGTTTCGGTTATAATACCTTGAAATTATTTTTATGAGATAAGAAATGTATTATTTTCATGATAGTAGCATGCTAAGTCCATGTTCTTGAAATTAGAGTTCTGAAAAATTTCTAGACATCGAATCGGTCTCTTTAGTGTCTGGTAGGTTAACTCATTTATCTTGATAATTTTGGTTGTTAAGATATTTTTTGGCTTGTGCCGAAATATTCTTGATAAAATTGAGATGACCTAGGGATGTTTTAGATGACTAATTGATGTTCATAAATTTTGGTAATCCTAGGAATTAATTTAGAATTAATCCAAATAGCGCATAACATTCCTAGTGTGACTAAAAAAAGGCACGTTTACCATAATTAAAGTGTTTAATTTGAACATCAAAATAATTAAATTCTAGGGTTCCTAATTGATCCACATTCATAATTCGAATTGGCCGAGTCTAACACTAATACCTGATTTGGTTCAAGAGTTGAATCAAATCACGAACTTTAGATGCATAGTCAAGTCACAACCTAAATTAAACCTCCTTTATGTGATGCATGCATTAAATGCATTTAAAGGGTGGTTATGGGCATAGGCTCAATTTAATTGAGTTGTCCATAATCTAAATATATATATGTGATATATGTATAATATCATCCAAGCATTAATGAGACCTAAGAATAAATCCCTCATCCAAAATATTAGGACTTACGCCTTCCATTGATATGGTAAGAACCAAAATTCTTTTAGTATTGGGTTGTTAGGCAAACTTAAGCTTCCACTACACAAATATGTTCAAAACATGAAAATTAGATTTCCAGATTAATGGATTAGTCCTAACTGGAAGTATTGATTTGTTAGGCAAACCCAAGTCAATATGGATAGAGGCAGAGTTGGGTAGTATACATAGGATGTATATGCATCAAAAGTTGATAACCCAATGAGTGTGCTCAATCAACAGTTGATGGCACAAGTCGATAGTTGCACAACTAAATGCAATTAATGATACCTACCGATTGACCTAAGGTGGCTTGTTGGGCAAATTCAAGGTTATTCTTAGTGATATTGGATACCAATCCATTAGGAAAATTATAATTTTTCTCGGGTTCATAGTGAGGGCTATGAATTTGGATAAAATATTAGGACCTATAATGCATGTGATTAAAGTCCTTATCAATATACATTTATATACATTCTAACGCTTTCTCTCATTCTTCTAGGTTATTGAATCGCTGCGATGCCTTTGTCCAGTGTGAACTTACAGTCTCTATTTGACTCCAACAAACTCACGGGACCAAACTTCTGAGATTGGTTACAGAATTTGAGAATTGTTCTCAAGTATAAGAAACTAAGATATGTCCTCTGATGAGGATCAGAAGCTTACAGTAAGCTACTGGATGATAGTGAGCTGACTAGCTGTATTATGCAGACCTCTATGTCACCAACACTACAAAAGCATTATGAGGCTATGGATGCTCATACCATAGTCTACCATCTAAGGGAA
Organism: Erythroxylum carthagenense; assembly: GCA_026413575.1. NCBI lineage: Eukaryota > Viridiplantae > Streptophyta > Magnoliopsida > Malpighiales > Erythroxylaceae > Erythroxylum > Erythroxylum carthagenense. Next base: position 25,066,272 of record JANZLD010000004.1, on the reverse strand, counting down.
TCGTTTGATGAGCAAGCTTGATCTAAAAGGTTTGAGACCTCAAGGTTACTTTTTCACTCTAAGATGACTGAGGGATCGTCTCCAATGTGGTACGCACTGAAGATGAGTGGATACATTGAGAGATTAGCTAGTTTGGGTTTCATAATAGATCATGAATTAAGTATAGACTTAATTCTGAATGGTTTAACTGATAGTTGTTCACAATTTGTGCTTAACTATTAGATGAACCAAATATCCATTTCAATACATGAGCTGATTAATCTACTCAAAATAGCCGAGCAAACTGTCAAAAAGGACAATAAGGCTATGATGCTGGTGGACTTTGCTTCTAGTCCTCACAAAAGGAATCAAAAGAAGAAGAAGAAGTCCAAGAAGCCAGTGGGGGGTGTAGTTAAGAAGATAAAGGACAATGCACTAAAGGGAATATGCTTTCATTGCAACAAAGAAGGGCATTGGAAAAGGAAATGTAAAGCCTATTTAGAGTAGCTAAAGCAAAAGATATGTTATTTGTCATTGAGGTTAGTACTATTTCTGATCATAACATTTGGGTATTAGATACCAGATGTGGCTCACACATATATGCAGGGTCTCAGGGATAATAAACTATTAAAGAGGGGAGAGATAGGCCTATGTGTGGGAAATGGAGTAAGAGTTGCTACATTAGCCGTAGGAACCTATGTTTTGTATCTTCTTAGTAGGATATAGTTAATTTTGGATAAGTGCTTATTATGTACCCGTTGTGACAAAGAACATTGTATTTGATTCAAGTCTTAATAAAATGAGACTTCATTTAACTTTTTCAAGTAATGGTTGTTTAATTAAGTTGAATGAAATGTTGTATGGTAATGCTACATTGTGCAATGGTATTTACATATTAGATATATGCAATCCAATTTTAAATATCAATGACAATAAAAAAAGGGATAACTTAAAATCATCTTACTTATGGCATTGTCGACTTGGCCATATAAGTGAGAAATGCATGGCTGAGCTACACAGGAGTGATAGCTGAGGGTCATTTGATTATGAATCATATGCCACATGAGAATCTTGCTTGTTACGCAAGATAACTAAATTACATTTTAAAGGAAAGGGTGAACGTGCGAATGAGTTATTAGACCTAATACATTCTGATGTATGTGGTCTAATGTACAAGGTAACTTTAGAGACCTTATGCCAAAGGATCACTTGTATAATCATCAAAGTGAAAATTTCTATAGATATATAAGTAATGTTCTAAATGAATTTCTCATATGAGGCCAGTTTAGTAAACTTGTTCTCTAACAAGCACCTACGTATTTGTTTAATTATCTCTCTACTTTATTCTACTAGATTAACTACTTCCTTCGTAAGGAAAAAATAACGAGTGCTAGTTATTTTATGTTCTATTAGTGTCCAATCTTAATAGAATAATTACTAGAAACAATTTAGGGATAATATATAAATGAAATATGAATCTTATAGTTATAATCTCATTATAATTTTATTTACAATGTATAATTATCCCATAAATTTTATCATATACATCTAAATATTTCTAAAATAAAGAATGTCTTTAAATTATTTTTTCACTAAACCATGACTAATCGATTGGCTATAGGGCATAAACTGACACCTGCTTCCTTGGTTATTAGATTCCTTTTTTTTAACCCACACTTTCAAGGGTTAACTTATACCATTTTTTATCTAATAAAACAAAATATATCAATATATCCAAAGTTAACATAAAAAAGACATGATATTATATAAGTGATGATGATGCATAAATTCATTACTATATGTGTATGTATAATAAGAAAATTCTTTTGGACATTAAAGGTGTTAAACATTTTTTCTTGGTAGTGAAATGAGCTGCCATGATTATATGTATGATGTCTACTATAAATGAAAGCCTGATAAATGCTTCTTTAAGGCCTAAAAGGTGTGAGTGGGTTTGTATATTATTATAGAAATTATGATTAATTTTCCCTTGATAGTATTGAACTTTATGCCTAGATTATGAGCTATTTATAAAAGAAAGATGCTTGGTTTTAAGATTAGTCATGGTGGATGTGGAATATGCATGCATATGGTTGCATATGGATGTTCTGTACTTATTAGGCAATCGTTCTTCATTATGCAAATTTTTTTTTAACAAATGTGGTTTTATAATTTCTTTCACTTTTATAGTTATATATTATTCCATGCCTATCATTGGAATTCTTTTAAGCTCTTAGGATTTCACTCCTTTTAGTAAACTTGGAAAATGAGCTCTTAAAGGAATCTACCTCTTTTTTCAAAGTTCCATTCTCACACTTTACTTCATCTAAGTCATAATTATAATCAATGATAACATTTTTGGATTCATTTATGTTATACAATTCACTATCATCTTTTCATTTTCACTCATACATGCATTTAGCACCTTTTAAGCCTCTATGAGTTTGGAGGATATCCTTTTCTTTTTTTTTATGCTTATGTCTTCAAGGCTTTTAACTAATCCATTATATGTCAAGTCAGTATCATCATCATTATCACAATAATTAAGGTTAGATGTTACCTCAATATCGTTTACAAAGGTAAAGAATATATGAGGTATCTCTTATTCTGAATGTTAACTTTTTGATTAATTTATATCATCCCAAGTTGATGCTTGAAGTTCTTTCTTAATGTCTTTCTTCTCCTTCTTATAGTTTCTCCCATGCTTCTCATTATCTCTGAGTCGAGTACATTTTGACTTTATATGACTGAGTTTTCTACTTCTCAAGTAAGTAAATGTTAGAGGATCTATGTTTTAAATCAATCTTACCTTCCTTGAAATCCTTTCTTTTAGGGAATATATTCTATAAGAGAACTTCTTTAACTTTCTAGTGTAACCATTATCTTCTTCATTACTTTCAGTGGTTAATGCCTTTTTTTCTTTACTTGATTATTTATGTGAAGCTTTAAAAAAGATCCAATAAGCCCCTTCAATTGTAGTGTTATAGGACTACTGGCTTCTTGTATGATCATTACTTTAGCTTTCCATGTCTTAAGAAGTTACCTAAGCTTCCACGTCTTAAGAAGTTACCTAAGCAAATTTTGTTACCATTTTAGCATTATAATAGGTCTTTACAAAACCTTTAAGAGCAGTGATAATATCAAAAAATCTAGTATTCATTTTGATGTCTTAGCATGATTACTTTTCCCTCTTTTACTTAATTAGTTCCCTCATATGTAAGTTCTAAAGCATGTCAAATTTTATGAGCCATTTCATGGATATAGACCTAATAAACAACTAATTGACTGTAATTATATACCCATATTGATCATTTTTCTTGTTATTTAATAATAGTATTTTTGATACTTATTTCACTTTAAGTGTATTTGTAGGTAATAATTGCCTTTATAATCCAAAAGGAGAAGAATTTATATGAAATTAGGGCATAAATGTAGATTTGAAGCAACCTTAGAGTTACATGCTTGTTTAAGTCATTATAAACATGTGAAGCTTCAAAGACATTGTTTCTGCCCGAGTGAAGAAACATAAATGTGTATGTTTATATAAACGACTGTGTATGTTGATGTACATGACCGTGTATGTTGGCCATGTAAATCACTATGCCCGTACTGTGTAAGCGACTCATAAAACCTTATTTTTTTATTATAAAAGTATATTATTAAAGTCTACATAAAGAGGAGGTACTTTTTAGTCGTAAGAAATATGAGAGAAGAGGCAATTATGAGTAAAGGATGAGGAAAATATGAATATTACGTCACAAAATTTAATAGAGAGCATCCTTTAATCTAAATTGTAAGAAGATTTCATTAGATACAACAGGGGGATATAGAATATGAATTCTTTCATTTCTTTTTGTTCTTTTAAACATTTGATATTAGATTTGTTTTCTATGTTTATGAAGTAAATTGTTTAGTGCCTAGGTGTGATGACCTTAAATTTGGATGATAATATGATGTGTGATGACCTTAAATTTGGATAATAATATGATATAATATTTTATTCAATCCACTTTTATTGATTGGTTCATTGCGATTCAATTATGTGTTGTATTATTGAACTAATATATCCATAATATTAGTCTAATATTTGATTCCTTATGATTAAGATCGAGAGATCCTCTTGTGTGAATGGATTTACCATAATTTGAAGGAGTTGCATGCAAACCTAGAGAGGGTCAAACTTAACAGTGAAATTTATGAATCAATAATACAATCTTAAGGTTATAACTAAAAAGAGATTTCGATTAATCAATCGAGGATTATTTGTTAATAATCATAAGAAAGATATTAATATAAAATAGGATTTTTCATAGTCTAATAATCAATATTTTAATTGCATGATAAAGGGTTCGTGTTTAAGATATCTTAGGGGGATTCATCACCTAAGTACTACTTATTTGATATAGACTAATCGTAGTATTTTCTTTATCTAAGTTCATTATTGTGTAAACTTTAGTTTAATTAGTTTAATTTAATTTTAAATTAAATTTGCATCTTGATTTGACAGTTAGGTAATAGAAAAAAGGTTAATACAAATACTTACAGTCCTTGTGAGATCGACCTGTACTTATCAGTGCTAGTTACAGCTATACCACATAATTACAGTTAAAACATATAAATCTTCGTAAACACATAAAATCAATTCAATTAAGTTTTTGGTGCCATTGTTAGAGAATTGTAATATTAGGAAAGCCCAGCTTTTATTAATCTAACCAATATTTTTTATATCTATTTTATTTTTATTTTTATTTACTTATACATTTATTTATCTTTTGAATTTCTATATTTTAACTTTGTATTTGTGGTACATATGGTTTCCACTTCCCATAAGACAAATTGTTTGAGTCAACTGAATATTCAGGGAGTTTTATTACTCCTTATTTTATTAATAGTTTGTTATCGAAAAGGGCATTAATAGAGCTAACAGGATTTATTAATTTAATATATTATTTCCTTATTATTATCTTACAACATATGGTTTATTCACAGGCTGCTTAACTGCTATGTGGAGAAATAGGTAAAAGCAAGCCATTAATTATAGACTTAGATTGATGATAAATATGAAGGGTATGTTGAGCTAACGACATTAAATAAGCGCTACATGGGAGGCAACTCATAATTTAAGATATATTTCGTTTTATTTGATTGCTTTATTTAATTTTATTTGTTTCCATTTTAGTGTTAGTATAGGATTCTAATGATTTTTTATGGTTTTATTTTAGGATATAAAGCATCGTGAGTTGATTTTGCATATTTATCTTGTTTATGGTACGTAGGTTAAGTTTTGTAAATATAATTGACAAAATTTAAAGTTTTTCAAACTATTTGTCTATATTCACATAGTAATAAAGATCTATATGGTCTCTGGACATGGTCGTAAACATGTGACGCTTGTAAAAATTTGTCACTTATGTTCACAGAGACCTATATGGTCCTTATACAAGGTCGTGTAGACTTACATAGTTAGTCACATGTAGTGATTATGGTTTTGTATCGTATTAACTAGAAATGGTATGAAACGTAGCTAACAGGTACCAATCGTCGGTAGCAGTCAGTACCAACAATTTCACCTAATATCGGCCTGTACTTAAAATACTGACCAAATATAGGTCGATATTGTATAAAAATGAGGGACTATTTTGCAAAAAAAATTTGGAAAGCCCCCTAATCGTTGCACCTTACTTCCACAAAAGCACTCTCCCTCTCTAAAAAATTGCTTTCTCTCGTTTGAGTCGTTTATCCTCTTTGTCTCTCCTCTCCCAATTGCCAGCGTCCTAGCCTTAGGTCTCTCCCTCTATTATCGGCCACCATCACACTGTTACCCCGCAAGCGATCGTCTCCCTTTAAGGATGTTGTCGCCTTACACCTGCTGCCCAACCGCCTCCACCTCTAATCCTCTGCACCTTCAGTCACCAACCACCATTACCCCATACCTCTGGGCCTCTAGTCTAGTCATTGTCCCACACCTCCAAGTACAAATCAGATCAAATATGGAATTTTGCATATTCATATCAGATATGGAGAGAAGGGGGCGAGGAGGAGCTTATGTTTGGGTTTTGATTTGAGTTGATGGTTTAGGGTTTTGCAAATTTAGATTTTGACGAGTTTTCTCTAAAATGCTTCAAGAACTTTTACGATTTCATCACTACTTAATGTTAGATTTTTTAGTTTTAATTGAACATCTTGGCTTTTTAAGCGGTTTTGGGGAATAAGAAGCTTGGTTTATATATTTTTTCATTTGTTTTAAATTCTTGATACTTGTGTTTGGAGTTGTTTGCATTATAGCATTTTCACTTTCTTAAGAAAGTGAACATTGGCTTGCTTCTGGGTTCTTACCCTGTTTCAATTGTTACTTTAATGGACTTAGTGATGACTATTTTAAGTTTCACAAAATATAAGCTTTCTTTTGCTTTGATTGGTGATTTTTTCAATTTGACATGCATGGATGGTAATAAAAATAAATAAAATTTTGTTAATGATAATAAAAATAAATAAATGGATGTTATTTTAGATTTTATTATTATAATTTTTGAAGCTAGGTTGATGTAAAATTATAAAGTATACTGTACAATATATTTGATGTATTATTTTAAAATTTAAAAATTTAAGAACCATTTCATAAATTTAAAAATTATCTAAAACTATATTCAATGTTAACTCAGACCAGCACAATATTATACGAAAATCAAATCTGATACTAATACCGATACAATATTTATAACATCAGTCACATGACTATGTATACAACTGTGTAAGTTTCCCTACAAGAAGTTGCATTTATAGAGTAGACGGAGAGACGAGAAACCCATGATAGAGGGATGGATGAAGTTTTAATGCAGATGGCAAGGCATCTTAGGATACATATCCCACCTCTACTATCTAAAGTGGTTGCATCGTCTTCAACATCGTAATAGTATGAGGCATCACGACCCGAGTATCCTCCTTCGATGAACATGTGGATTCACAGAGGAACTGATGGATGCCTATTTGGGGTTTTTTCTTTCTCTTATTATTTATGTATTTTTCTTATTTTCTTTGTTATGTTATTTTATTTTGTCTAAACATTAGTAAAATGTTAATTTTGTTTCCATGTTCTTTATTTATTTTCTTTATTTTTATTTTATTTTATTTTATCTTTTTATCATTTTATTTATATTTTGCAAGGATGGATGTATCTAATATAGGATGGATCTTCCTTCAATTCAAAACTTTGCATATCTTTTTGTTAGGGCAATACCAATTCAAACCTTTCTCATGTTTTGTATTTTATTGTTATTTTATTTTTATATGCTTCAATTATGTACATTAGAGGCAATATATAATTTTAAGTGTGGGAAGAGAATTCTTAACTTTATTAAAAAAATTATTATTTCTTATTAATTGACATCCAGTTAGTTAAAAGTTGTTTAAAATACTTTAGATCATTATTGATTATTAAATTAAATTAGTATGCAAAAGGATAAAAGTTAAAATAAAATTGTGTTTGTAAGTAGTATTTTTAGTAATTATTGAGATAATTAATTTGAATAACAGTTGCATATTATTTACACACGTACATCATTATTTAAGGCTCTTTTATTCTTTCATGTATATTATCATGCATAGTTGGATAATTCTAGAACTTGCTTTTATAATTCATATTAAGATCACATTTGTTAAATTAAAAGAATTGAAATGATAAAGACATTTAGATTGAACCTTTGTTTAGCCTATTTTCTGTTTTATTATCCTACCATATTTTATTCCCCATGAGTAACTATTTTTTAGACTTAGCCTTTTCATTAATTATAACCACATCATTAGCCTTTACCTTATTTTCTTAGAGCCTTTCTATTAATTTGAACCCTAAAGGCTATTTACCTTTACTTGATTACTTGAAAAATAAAATTTGAAAAGGTTGAATATCTCTTTAATTGTTGGTACATGATGAATGCTCAAAAAGAAAAAAATGTTATAAGCATTGAAAAAGTAGTAATAATAATAAATAAATACATAAATAAATAGAGTAGGGTTAAAGTTATGATACCATTAGAATTATCGAGTGAATGACCTATATTATGAAGAACTAAGTTGTATAATTTTGTTTTTGTAAATTTCCTTCAGTATTATCACTCTTTTTATTATTCCTATCGTACACTAAACTAAGCCTCATCAAAGCCTTGTAATAAAACCTTTTGATTTTTGTTTCTAGTTTACTTATAAGTGGTGGAGATATGATTTTATTGTAAACTTATGGTTAAGAATCCTTCTATACATTAATTTAAGAGTACCTACACTTTCCACCCTAAATACCTTGAGTGCAATGAGTGAATCCTTAGTAAGTGTAGAGATATTTAAAAATGATTAATTGACTCCAATTATATAACCATATTTATTATGTTTTGCTTGTTATTTAATAAATTTATAGTAATTTTAGTACTTATTTCGCTTCAAATGTATTTATAAGTAGTAATTGACTTTATAAACCAAATGGAGGAGAATTCGGATAAAATTAGGAAAAAAAACGAAGATTTGAAGCAACTTTGGAGTTATATAGTCATGTACAGTGATCCTGTAAGTCACTGTAAACATATGGAGCTTCTAAGATATTGTTTCTACTCATGAGAAGATACAAACTCGTGTATGTTGACATACACGACTGTGTATGTTGCTCGTGCAAGTCATTATGCCCATGTAAAGTCATGAATTGAGGTATTTTTGGAGATACGCGGTCACCCACATGATCGTGTAAGTAATCATGTATATCCTAAAAATCGTAGTTTTTACTATAAAAGGATATTATTGAAGGCTACATAATGAGTAAGCATTTTTTTTAGTCATAAAAAACACGAGAGAAGAGGTAGTTTTGAATAGTGGACAAGGAAAACATGAATATTACGTCACAAGATCCAACAAAGAGCACCTTTAATCCAAATTGCAAGAATATTTCATTAGAGACAAAAGGGGGATATAGAACATAAATTCTTTCATTTCTATTTGTTCTTCTAAATATTTGATATTAGATTTGTTTTATATGTTTAGGAACTAAAATGTCTAGTGCCTAGGTGTGATGAACCCCAAGTTTGGATGATAATATGATATAATCTTTTATTCAATGTAGTTTTATTGATCAATTTATTACAAATCAATTAAGCGTTATATTCTTGAACTAATATATCCAAAATATTAGTCTAATATTTGATTTCATATCATTAAGATTGAGAAATCCTTTCAAGTGAATAGATCTGCCATAATTAGAAGAAGTTCCATGCAAACCTAGAGATAAGTTGACATAAATCCTCCAAATTAGGGTCAAACTTAATAGTAAAATTCATGAATCAATAATATGATCTTAAAGTGTTTTAACTAGAAAGAGATTTTAGTTAATTGACCAAGGGTTAGTTATAATAATCTTGAGAAAGATGTTAACATAAGATAGGAATTTCTATAGTCCAATAATTAATAATTTAATTGTATGATAAAAGTGCTAGTGCTTATAGTCTTTATGGGATCATCCTGTATTAATAATTTAATTGTATGATAAAAGTGCTAGTACTTATAGTCTTCATGGGATCATCTTGTACTTGCCAATACTAACCACAACTATGTTGTGCATGCCATTTTTCTCCTCCTTCTCCTACCTCTCTCTTCTCTAAAACATGGATGCCTCTTTTTATTTCTTTCACCCATTCACTTCAACTCACTCTCTAAACCTCACACACTATCTTCTTCTCCATTGGTCTTCTTTCTTTCCCTGTTGAAACCCACCTTTTAACCCAAGTGAAATATCACCTGGTTCATCACCGACCCATTCCCAGTATGCCTCTCATGCCCTTCAGCCCCTTTCTACTTCCCAGAAGGAAGAGAACCAGACATAGAGTAATTGTAGGAAAATCCCGATGTGTGCATCACATGCCCACGGTGCGGAAAACAAAAATTTTTGTTCCGAGACCTTCCCGAAAGTCAGGATCCATATGTCTATATATCGAAATCAAACCATAACGGCCAAAGGAGACCGTCTCTAACGGTATCCACGCAGAGATCGGAGAACCTAACCGGGGCAAACCCTTTGACCCAAGAATAGCTAGAACAAGTAAAAGAGTGCTAGCTCTTACCTTGTTCTTGGAAAGCTTGGAATAAATGATGGAGAAGGAGAGAGCTTGGAGAAGAAGAGACTTGAGAGCTTGATGATCGTGTGTCTTCTTCCAAAGAAGCTTAAAAAACTCTTTTTAATTTAACTCTCTTATATATCAACGACCATCTCACTCTCCTTTAGCCTTTTTTGTCTTTTAGTCATTTAATGGCATTTAAAACCAACTTTTGACTAAGCTTAAAAGAAGCTTCCTCTCCATCCTCTTCATCCACGTAAGTCACACACACACACACACATACACACACACAGATATATATATATATATATACACACACAGATATATATATATATATATATATTACTTAATTAATTAATATGATATATATGTGTATATAAATGCTGAAGTGGTCCAGTCACATTGGGGTCGGTCCTACCGGGTCCTGGTATAGGAAAAAACACCGAAGACCTGTTTCAGCAATGTCAATGTCGCGATCTCATCGAGACATATCTCGATCTCATCAGGATCCATTTAATCCTATTGCTCTCCATATATTGGATCTCTGTCCAAAACTATTTTACGAATTCTTTGAATCACTCTTATGGGTGTGACCCATTAGGCTCTCGATTATGTTGGCCACTTAGATTAACACTTAATCTGAGCAAGTCATGAGCGGTATCTAGCAACACATCATGACC
>JANZLD010000004.1:24992409-25002990 GCA_026413575.1 Erythroxylum carthagenense | reverse complement strand
ATATGTACCCTACAATAAGGGGGCGCTACAACATATCCCTAAGTTAAGGCTAAATTTGTTATCATTAAACATCTTAGATCGAGAAGGATTCAAGCACACTTTCGAATATAGAAAGTGGAAATTGTCTAAGGAAGCAATGACTGTTGCTCAAGGAGAGGAGTGTTGCATATTATACAATACAAATTTAAAGAAATGTGGTGGTGGAGAAGCATATATAGTCAAAGAGGAAAATTTTCCAAATTTGTGGCATCGATAATTGGGGCACGTGAGGGAAAAGAAAATAAAGTTTTTGGGTGGCAAATCCCTTATTTCAGTCAAAAACACTTTACCCATTAATCCTTGTGATCATTGTTTGGCAAGAAGCAACATAGAAGCTTTTTCAAGAGACGATCTATAAGAAAGACGGAGTCACTAGAGCTAGTGCAATCAGATGTCTACAACCTAATTGAGGAGGAGTAATTGGGAGGGAACAAATATTTTCTTATATTCATTGATGATGCTTTGAGGAAGATAGAGGTGTACATGCTGAAAGTAAAGAGCCAAGTATTTGGAACTTTCCAGAATTTTCATCTCATGATAAAAAGAGAAACTAAATTGCTAGTGAACAGATAATGGAGGTGAGTATACCTCAAAGATGTTTGAAGATTCCTATACATCGTACGACAAATACATGAAAAATTGAACCTAGTACTCCACAACACAATGGTGTTATTAAGAGAATAAACAGAACTATTGTTGAGAAGGTTCGTAACATGCTCAAAATGTCCATATTGCCGAAAAAATTTTAGGGAGAAACAGTCAGAACTGCATCCTATTTGATCAATCGATCTCCCTTAGTTTCATTGAATTTTGAGATTTTTCAGAGAGCGTCACTACAAGAGAAGTTGAAATTAGCGTCAGGCATGTTTTGATGTAGTAGGTGGTAGGAACAATCGTGGAAGGATCTTCAAGCTAGACTCATTTGCGAACACATGTTATTCACATTCTTCGAAGTCCAGTACAGCAACATCAACTAGACGACCGACAATGGAACATATTCCTCAGCTTGAGAGCACAGTGCAGAGATTGGCAAGTCAGTTGCAACAGACAATGGAGTACATGACTAAGCTCCAAAATAATATGGAGCAGTTGAAGGGGAGGGCTAAAGACTCAGACCATCTGCGCTCACTAGGACAATAAGATTGTTGTAGTCATTTGATTTAAATTTATGTACAATTTAATGTTTTTATTATCAATGAAGAAATTTTTAACTTTATATGACCAATTAATTTTCTGTTTAAACAAATTAAATATATAAACAAATTAAAAAATTATACACAGATAATTTATAGTTGTTGAAATTATCCATTAATAATAAGATTATGAAATAAAATTTAATGTCGGGATTTTAAAAAAGAAAATTTAATACCTTTATGGTAGAGTCATTACCGACGATTTATGATAAATCATCGCAAAATATTTATGGTACTTACCGATGGAATACCGTCGGTAAATTGAGATATATTTACCTACGGCTGTTCAAGAAATCATCGGAAAAAATGCACATATTCGCCTTAAACTCATCGACGGAATTTTAATTGTCTATCGATACACTAAGCCATATTTATCGACTGACTGACATAACCGTCTATATATATACCGATGGTAACAATTTTTTTCATCGATAAATATACCGACGGAAAGTATTTTCTGTCGGTATTTTTCTCGACGGATAAGAGTTTTCGTCGACAAATTTTTCGATAGCCAATTTTATGACGCATTTTTCTGTAGGTGAATATCATTGCTAAATTGAATTACCGACGATTTGTTAACATTGTCTGTTGATAATTTCTATCAATAAACGTCCTTTTTCTTGTAGTGCGTAGATTGGTCAAGATCTCACGTATTATCATCTGAGAGTTTTTGGCTATAAGATATTTAAACACGTACGTATATAAGGATCAAAGACAGAAGCTTGACTCAAAGGCAATACCTTACATCTTTGTTGGCTATGGTGGTGATTAGTTTGGCTTCATACTCTATGACCCAGAGAAGCAAAAGGTGGTCAGGAGCATGGATGTGGTATTTTAGGAGCATAAGAGAGGTGCAAATCTTCTGAGAGGAGATAAGGTTACTCAAAGTAGCGCATCTTATGATGAAGTTAACTCTTCTTCAATTTCTCTTACTAATGAGTAGTTTACAAATAAAGGAGATGAAGTGTGTGACCAAACACACATTGATGGTGAGCATATACAACCTGATATGATGACTTACGTGAACCATATCTAGACATTGCTAAAGATGAAATCATTAAGGATGATGAGTGGGGGGAGCAACCAAATCCAATAGCCAACAATATATAGCTTTGAAGGTCAATAAGGAAGAAAAGACCTTCTATAAGATATCTGAGTTTAGAATATTGGTTAGTTACTAATGAGGGAAAGCTTGAGAACGTGTAAGAAGTTGCATCTTGTAATGACAAAGATCTATGGTTCGCTGCTATGAAAGAAAAGATGCACTCTCTAAAGAATAATGATACATATAAGCTTATGAAGCTTTTAAAAGGGAAAAAAGGTACTAAAGAATAAATGGATGTTCAAGATAAAGAAAGATGGTGACAAGGCGGTGAAGTATAAGGCAAGGCTAGTGGTGAAAGGGCTCATGTAAATGGCTGTGTAAGTTTACGAAAAACACCTCGTTGATGTATCAATCTCAAAATTTTCATTATTTCACAAATTCAATCTTCAATCAAAACTAGAATACAACGAAGGATCTTTACCTTGGTGAGTGGGTGATGAAGAAAGAAAAAAACACAACAGTGGGGTAAGGAAGTGGGACAGTAGGACAACAATGCGAAGGGACAGCTAGGCAAAGGGGTGGTTGTGATTGGAGAGTGAAAGGGTGGCGATTGGCGAGACAAAGGGGTGGCTGACAGTGAGGGATGATGGTGGCGATAAGAGAGAGAGAAGTATGGTGGATAGGGGAAGAAATGTTAAACTAGTGTAAAACGACGATGTTTTGTTGCTTCGTCTCATAAAAACTACATCGATTTGCTTTAGAAGAAAAATGATGTTGTTTTTTTGTGAGTTTGTAAGGCCTCAAACTGGGCTCAGACTTAGACTTGAGGCCCTAATCGAGGTTCTGTCAACTCAAGCCTAGCTTGAGATCAGCCTTAAATGCCAATCTTATAATTGAGCTAGAGGGGGAGATTGATGAGTATTAAGCCTTATTTTGAGGCTTTCAGTGATCATCGATGCTTTTATAATTCGCATGAATGATAAATGAGTGAAGACAAAATGAATGATGATTCAATGAAACTCTTATAGGGGGAGACACGTCCATATAGCGTGCTACACATCTGTGTCATTAACTTATGCAGTAGCATAATTGTGCACGTCTTTAGAACCTTGTGAAAAAAGAAGTGAAAGGCAAAGACATACGCGATTGTGTATACACCCGTATCCATGAGATACATAATAGTGTGTGATGATCATGTAACTGTCTGTAATTGTGCATATCTTGACTTAAGTGACACTAGAAGAGACAGTCACTTATATGGTCATGTAAGAGATTGTGTATAATGCAAAAAAACCTATTTTGGGATATAAAAGAGGAAAAGGCACAGATTAGAGTATTGAGTGGTGGCCCCAAAACCCAAACAGGGAAGAAAAACAAAGAGAAAAATAAGTAGTATAGCATTTTCATTTTTTATTATTTTTGGAATTAGTTTGAGAGTTTGTTGATTGATATATCAACTTCAGGTTTCAATCTTAAAACTTTGTGAGACAACTCGTAGTTATGGATTGAGATTTTTAAATTTTGTAAATCCTTATTTAAACTTAATAAATTTGCTTGTCTGTTTGGATTGTAATTTTTTTCTTCACATTGGAGGAATTTTCGCGTACATCTCAGTATTTATTTCTCTATGAAGCCTCTATTCTTATACTGATATTTGTTGATTGAACTTAAAGAATGTGTTATTATTCTTTGATTGATCTTTTAGAGAGTTATTTTTTTTGTCTCCAAACAAAAGAGATACCAAACTCCATTGTTCTAGGATCTTGTAAAAATCTAAATTTGCTAGGATGTCCAGTTAATTAACTAAAAGGAATAAAAGGATTGTTTGCAGCTGTGTTACACTGTTACTGTATTGTTTGCAGCTATGTTACTATATTTGTAAAAGTTGGGGTAGAAAGAAAAGATATGATACAACATTTTTAATTTGGTAAAGCATGATCATAATGATCCAATTTAAAAGAGGAAAGAATAATCAGGGCTTTAGGTCATATGTTCTTCGGCCTTTGAATAAAGAAGACAATGAATCAGATTAGGTGGGCTATTTAGGTCCGAGCTCGGCCTAACAGCTTCTGTCTAAATCTCGACTTATCTTAAGGCCTGATCAAGCCTGAAATAACTCGAACTTGACTTAATCTAATTTTTTTATATTTTAAAATTAAAATATATAAAAATGACATTATTTTCTTATGATTTTTGGACCTCAAGTTGAGTCAGGTAGCTCGAGCTCTGGGCTAGTCCAAACTCAAATTTTATCCTTGCAACAAAGTTTTATTCTCCGATTGAAAGAGGAGCTAAAGAGGATGTTTAATTTAACGCATTGGCAAATTGTTATGTAGAAAAAGCACGACATTCTGATTTTAATTTTAAAAAACATGATCTTAGGGCTTCATGCGGAGAGCGGGTAATTGCTCCTTGTTTGAAGGGGCCAGTTACTTTAATTTCGTAGATGACTTGGAATGTCAAAAATATGTTGAAAATGATGATATAACGGTGACGGGACTAGAATGATCGAAGAAATACGGGCACAGATTATCTGAAGGAATAGACGTTTTAATCAACAGATAAAAATGCAGAAATGCGATTTTATTAATTCTAAAAAATATAAAATATTTGCTAATATAATATTTAATTAACTAATTATTAAATTATTTTCACCGATACTTTGTGAAGTTAATTATTGCATATGTGATAAAATTTGTAACTTAATTTTAATGATATTTTGTTTTAAAATGAGATAAATTTAAAATGTATATACTATTAAAAAACATTCAAATGAAAAATTACATAATTTTTTTAATCTTTTACATAAATGTTATTTTGAACCATATCAACAGCAATTACAAAAGCACTGGACAGTACGAAGTTGAGGTATAAGACGGAAAAGAACCATCGTCTTTTGGTCCAAAACACAGTCAACATACTCAGTCATGCGAACCATAGCTCTCGATTTTAAGGAAAATAACCACAACCAAAATCATGTCATTTGCCCAAAATTTTCCCGGAGAATTAGACAAAATTTGCGAACTAGTCCACAACCATTACATTATCTTCAAAGTTCAAATACAAAAAATGTCCAGAAACAGGCATCCCATGCATATTTATACAGGTACTAGCCGAATAATTAAGCACACGAACGGCTGACAGGTGCAAGCATATTATGCCTTTGAAACCTGCCTTGTTGACCCCGACCAAGCCAACGACGCTGTCATGCTTAGAGGCACATCCGTATCTGAAACAAATTCCGGCACAGAACGTATCATTACTGAAACAGTTGCAGAGCAGGTTCAGTTAATAATTCATTCTCTACTATTGCTGCAAATTTATGTCTGTTTTTATTAGAATTCTTGCAACATCTCCTCTATCGCTAGCATTACATCGTTAACCACTACAACAAAAGGATGAATTAGAGACGGAAAATATACCGTTATAAATTACCGATGAAAGATTTATTTTTATAAGTAAAATTGATGAGAAAATTTTCGTTTAGTAACAGTACTAATATCTATCGTTAAATATGGAGGGAAGCGAATTAGCGAAGAAAAATATACCGTTGTAAAGTACCGACAAAAAATTCATTTCCTTTGGTAAAATTGATAGAAAAATTTATTAATTAACGGTGGTACTAATATCTGTCGCTAAATATGGAAGGAAGCAAGAATAAGCAACAAAAAATATACCGTTGCAAATTACAAAAAAAATCTATTTCCGTTGGTAAAATTGACAGAAAAATTTATTAATTAGTGGCAGTACTAATATCTATCGCTAAATAAGGATGGAAATCATCTCGAAAAATTTTCTGATGAACTTTAGCGACAGAATAAGATTATTGTCGGCAAAGGATTTAGCGACTGCATAAGATATCCGTCGTTAAAAAGACGAAAATTATTAGCGAAATAAATTTTTTTTGAGTTTGCCTACGGAAATTTCTATCGGTAATTCCGTCGGTCAATTCTTTTTAAATTTAAACTCACCCGATATCTCCCTCTCACTTACATCTTCTTCTTCCTTTCTTCTTCTTCCTTCTTTCTGCGTCTTCTCTTTGGTTTTTTTGAACCCATTTCTCTGTTGTGGACTCCTTTTTTGTTCGTTGGTGTTGTCTTCTCCGGCCATTGTCGTCGTGTCCTTTGGTGGAGGTATTTTTGCAACTACTGTCATGTATTTTTTCGTATATCAGATGAAAGTTAATTTGGGTATTTATTAATTTCGTTTATTTGTGTATTTTGTGATTGGAAAACAATTTTAAGATATAAATGTTAGTGATAGAAGGGACAAGACATGATTTTAATTGTGATGTTAGGATAAATTTCTAATGCATGTAAGGTGTTTGATGAAATGTTTGTTCTTTGAAAAAATGATTTCAGTTCTTTATTTTCAGATCTTTTTTAGTATGAATTTCATTATTTCAATTTTTTTTACTTGACAGGTAAATTTTAAAAAATAGTTTTCAGCAAATTTAGGAAAAAAATTTTGTTGGTAAAATATATTGGATTTACCGACGGAAAAAAATTCCGTAAGTAATTACCGACGAAATAACCAAATCCATTGGTAATTTTCTGATAGAAAAATCTTTTTTTTCAGTAAATTTATTAATTGAACAAAATAATCGTCGGTAAAATTTACCGACGGTTATTTTATACTGTCTGTAAATTTACCAATAGTATATAAAAATTTTCGTTAGTAAATTTACCTTCGATAGATTTACCGATGGTCGTTTTTTCGACGATTTTTTTTGTCAGTAAATTTTGTCGCTAAATAAGCTTACCAACAAAATGTGAATAAATTCTATTGATAATTTCCGTCGCAAAATTTCATTTTTTTTTTATAGTGAACAAAGCCGATTATTTGAATTGATTTGGTTTAACTCCTGTCTGGTATTGTGCAGATAGGTTGCGCAATATATTGAACCAATGGTGACAACGACTACTCTAGGAAGGGCTCTTGGCCGTGATGCGATCACAATAGGCGAAGCTTTGGAGGCAACCGCTTTTGTTGGTGGGGACAAACCAATCGACCATAGTGACGCACCAGCGATACAAGCTGCTGAGGTGAGAGCAACTGGCACTGATGAGGTTAGAGCTATCACTAGCAATGGGACGGCTCCTAAGCTCAGTCTATGGCTGATTTCAAACCTAGGATGATGTGGCATAAAGATAAAACCATGAAAGATATGATATAAAGATAAAACCATTCTCTAGCATTCTATAGGTGGAACTCAAGAGTCCATTTTTATGTAAGATCTACGGTATGAGTTTAATAATGAAACATACTTGTAAATTTTGACATCACATTTTAACCCAAAACTTTAAAGCGTTAGGTTGATAGGTCTTTTCCATTTATATGTCGTTTACTAGTTCTATCTTTTTTCAATGTGGGATTCATACTTATACTTGACATTCTAACAATCTCTCTTTTAAGTGTAAATTTCTACATTGAGCTTGGACTCCACCTTAAGCAAGAGCCTTTTTGCTTAGTAGCTCGAGTGTATAACGTCACTAAGAGTCATTTTACTCTACTGGTCTAGGCCTATCAGGAGTCTCCTTGCTCTTCTTCGTAAGGAAGTAATTATGAGATCCGACTACCATCTTTATATTCGTCCCTTGTTGAACCATCGGCTCTGATACCACTTGTTGAAACTGAGAAGCACACTTTCATGAGAGATCTACATCATGAGTCTAGTGATAAAACATATTCGTAGACTTTGACACTACATTTCAACCCAAAACTTTAAGACATTAAATTTATGGATCCTTTTCACTTATATGTCTTTCACTAATTTTATTTTTTTCCATCGTAAGATTTCTACTCATGCTTAACATCCCATTGTATATTCCATTAATACTATATTAGTGGATGGTATATAATTTTGACTAAAAGTAAAGGTTTGGTGTTATATATGTGTATGGGAAGGCGTAATTTCGAGGATGCTGTCAGATAGAAAAGTAACAAGTGAGGATGCCAGAGGTGTGGTTGCAGTAGAAATGAGGAACAAACGTGACATGAGTATGACTCCTAGCGGGGTTATGGTATCTGTGCTAACAACGGTTAGGCTTAATGAGGAGAGAAAGTAGAATCGTAACCATTAAAATAGAGCTAATTATATCTGCCCTAGATGAATAGTAACATGAATTATGTGCAAGCTAAAAGGGTGGGATCTGGTTTGTTAATCTTCTATATTGTAAGAAGTGTACCTTTTTAGATATTAAATAAATTGGATTTTAAAAAGAATAAGGCTTGGCCTATGAAGAGTTTAAGTACAAAAGCCACAAGGCAATCTCATAAGAGCTTACAAAAATAGCCAAGACTTTACAAGTGCTAGAGGAATTTAGCATTTCCGAACAATAGTATAGCTCAAAATTTTCAAACTTACATTGCATGGATTTCATCCCAGGACTTGGTAGTTATCATTACTTCTTTATGATAGTTGCAAGGTCTTCATAAATACCATAAGTTCCAGCCTCAGATGATCAACTAACATGTTAGCCCAGTTTCCATCAGATTAATGTAGAGTATATTGCACAGATGTCCGCATCCAAATGAGGAGTTCTACTCGTATCCGTAACTTCTCAACTCCACAATGAGAGCAAATTGATATACGTTTATAGTTTAAGCCCTAACTCAATTTGATGTGTTCACTTGATCTAACATCAGCATTATTGGATACAATTACCTCTATTATCTAATGAATGGTCATGTCCAAAGTCACATTTATTTCGACTCACCCTTTTATTAAGTCTATTGTTTCTCTCTCTCTATAGTGTATAAATGTAGCACATGAAAGTAGTCTTAAAGATGTTATTTTACTTTTAAGAAAGGTGAAACTACATCAAAATTTACTTTTTAGTAAAAATAAGGTGAAAGTTTATAAAATACTTAAAAATGCATATAAATCTTTGATTTATCAAAATTAAAATATATCTGAGAATTTTTTTATTTTACTGATATAGATTTTTAAAATAAATTTCTACATGCAACGGGACCACCATTTTTCCAAGTTTTTAATACCATCATAAGGTGGAAATAGTCCGTGATAATATTTTTATAATGCAAAACCATAGCAATTCATAGCAAAAGTTATGGTAGTTTATGATGAAAGGGTCGTTTCCATTTCAGTGAACCCCATCTGTTATAACTTTATGTTCGTAGCTTCCTTCGTTTGTCAATCGGCTTTTAATATCAGACAGAACCAGAATGAAACTTATAAAGGCTTTCCAATAACACAAGAGCAAAGGACTTATATAAAGAGACGGGATATTTTAGATTTAAGTTGTAGGACAAGATACCAAATGCCTAATTTTACAAGATCAAGGACAAAGGCAAAAGTAGAAAGCAATATACCTCTCGAGCTTCCAAGAAAAAACCTGCCTTCATCTACTAAGTCACAAAAATTCTGTGTTTCTCAGCAAAGATTCTCTTCCTATTTGAAGGCAGCACCTAATACTGTTGATAAATGCTATAATTCTCTTGTAAACCCAAAAGTGTCAGATCCTCAGTCCCCATGCAACCAAGAGTCGAATAAAAGAAGTGAAAGAAAAACCATCAACAAGCCCTCTCAAAAACTTTGTCTACTCCTCAATCACTTCTAGTTGTAGCTGGCATGCTGCTAGTAACTTTGTCTAGACAGAGTTCTGTTCCTCATCACTCAATAGAACACTACCCTAGCTCTTCCCTTGGAGCTCTCCTGAGCTTAGTTTCCATTAATCTCTCTTATCTGAATCTGAAGAAGAAGATGGCTTTGTTGTTGCTGGCTCGTTTGATCATCAAATAGCATGGTGGTCTACTTCTGGTAACCATAAATTTAGTTCTTGAAAAACAGTATGATCATTGACGTGAATGTTGTCAAATGAAATTTAAGTGGGTTGACGGTTATAATAATGCGATTTTAGAGTCGGAGCTTTTGTGACCAAGGCAGAAAAATTTGAAGACAAGGAAATTGATGACAGTAGGGCTAGAAAAAGGTAATCTAAAATGGAAGAGCCAAAAGTAAATAAGTATCTCTGTGTCAGGAAAATTCAGGCCAATGCTCAAAAGGTCATCTAGTAAAAAGAACCTCTCCGATAGCTTTGCAGTGGTCAAAGTGCTTGGTTGATCCACAAAGGGACTTCAGCTCCTGAATTGGTCGAAATGACTGTAGAGAGCAACATCAGGGCATCGAAGGTACTTCTTGATTGTTACCTCTCATTAAATTCAAATGTCATGAACTCATTTTGAAGGTATTTGAGGAAGTATGTGTTAGATTTAATATATGAACATATCATATAACATATAGGATCGATATATGCATGGAAAAACAGAAATCACATACTT
>JANZLD010000004.1:24818510-24839457 GCA_026413575.1 Erythroxylum carthagenense | reverse complement strand
CAAGAATCACCTCAATTGGAGGTCTACATCATTAGTTATGCCCCAAAAACTAAAATACATCAATTCAGAAATTTGGTTCTCGCCGCGGCCTCCAAACCCTCGCCGCGGCGTCCTGGAGTTGCTTGCCGCGGCGAACAACCTCTTTGGACTCGCCGCGATGACCTCCTTCGCACTCGCCGCAGTGAATTAACATAAATTGACCGCGGCAAGGCCCCTCGCACACGCCGCGGCGACAACATAAATTCTCGCCGCGTTGTGGCGCAGGCGCGCTGGGTCGTCTTCTCCAATTAACTTTTCGCCATTTCATTCTCTAAAACCAGTAATAACTCTTCTCAACTACCCCAATCTTTCATATTAAACACCATAAATGCATCAAATAACAATAAAACCACATTAAAGCCAAACACTTACCAATCAAGCTCTCCAATCTTTAAATCTTCCGAAATCTTCTCCAAGCCCTAACACCCACAGTTCTCTCACTAACACCTCAAAATCTTCATCTTCTTTAGGGTTGATCTCATCTCTAGCATTAGTCATTTATCATTTCCTCAAATAGTCTTTTAAATTTCTTTCTCATTTCAAAATCATTTCCAATCTGAGTAGTCTCTAAATTCCAATGGCTCGACATATAAATTTCTAAAATCATAAATCTAATTTTCCATGGCCATTGAACAGTTATTTCAGTACTATACAGTCAACCAGTCCGTCTCTCAAAAAATTTCCGGTCCGGACATTTTCTCCCGAATTTCCAGAAAATTCCTAAAAATCATTACCAACCGAAAATCACTCCTAGTTCATTCCAAATTCACATGTTCAAATACAATTATCTCGGAATTCACAAATCACATCATAGTTACAAATAATTGCCGGGAAAAAGTCATGAATGCATGTACTTATATGTGCATGTGCCAAAAGACTCATTCCTCTAAAATTAGAGGCCAAAAGAATGTTCACATCACATATGCAATGTAACAACCTAGCCTGTCCCAATTTACCAATATAACCTTCCCATCGGGGGATGGGATGTTACACTTTGGGTGTTTATGATCAAGTGCAGAATATGAAATGTGTATGGATGATGATGAGTCGAAATTGGGTTTAATTGAATAATTTATCCACTTGAGATGATGAATCAAATGAGTTAAGAATTGAGAGTGAATGAAATTTGATTAGTGTTTGAATGATTATGGATTGATATTACATTAGAAAAAGGTGAATTTGGGAAGATTAAGAGTATATGTGATGTTACAATGGGTTTAGGATCCTTTGGAGAGGTTTTGGAGATGAAAATTTTAGTAAACCCGAAGGTTGCACAGTTAGGTCGTGTAGATTCACACTGCCCGTGTGTCTTTGATGCAAAAAACACAATCTGACTCAAAAGAAACATGAGCTACCAGTGTGATTTCACACGGTCGTGTGTCTCAAAATTATGGAATCTCTTTTCAGAGTCTTCACCAAATTGTAGATCTAGAAGTTCTCTTCAAAACCATCCAAAGATGACCTTAATCCGACATCTCTAGCGAAAGTTATGCCAATTGTACCAAAATAGGTATAATAAGATTGAGGATATAATCATATTTGATTCATTTGGCCATAACTTCACCATCTAACCTCCAAATTAAGTGATTATTGAACCAATAGATTCCTAACACATTTTTATATCTCTCCATGAAAAATTGTAGCATTATGAATTTATTTGAAAAACTTTGGTTGAAATAAAGTGAGGGAATTTGTTGGAATAGTATGAACTGGTGTGATTTCATTGAACATGTTTAAGCATTTTAGGTTATATCTTGACCTTTAGTCATCCAAATGAGATGATTTTTGATTTGAAGTAAATTAGAGAAATAGGGCTACAAATTAAATGAAGAAGTCAAATTTTGATATAGTCTCTAAGACTTCTAATTTCAGGATGGAAATTGAGTATACTGTACTATTTCAGTATAAGAACAATAGACTCAAAATTCAGTTTTGGAGAAATATGAAAGTGATTAAATGAGTAATGAATTTTGATTTTGATGGTTTTATTGAGGTATAAACTTAAGTATAAATTATACTTAAGTGATTTTCGAGATAGAATGAATTATATGACGAGGATAATGGAAAATACTTGGGATTGTCATGAATATGCATGGTACATATTTCATTTCATAAATATGCATTATTAAACACTTATAATTGTGCAAATTGTGATATGTGTATATTTTGCATGATATAGAGGAACGTATTGAGCTCCATCATCCTAACATTTCCAAACCTTAGAAGCAAATGCTAATCTGGAGCATACTGTGAGTCGACCTAGATGGTCTCATTTTATTGTTTGTTCTGTTTTGAATTTTGTATTGATTAACTACTGAATGGCCATATGAATTTGATTGATTGTGTTGATTTCTGGACAGAAAGTCTGATGATTGTAAGGCATGAGTGAGATATTGAAGTGCTCCTTGTATGTGAATTTGATGAAATACGTGATACATGACTTGCTTGTTAAATGCTGAACCTAGTTTTGAAGAAAAATGTGAATATGCATGATAATAAAAAAGTGATACTCAACTTTAATGTTGAATGCTGGACTAAGGTCCGATGATATGTGAATGTGATTGAAAGAGAATATGCAAATGTGATTGATGCATTCTATTTCATGAATGCATGAAAGATAAGACAGTTGTGACCAGAGTAGCCAATGTGAAAAGAACTTTAAGCTCAGTTATGCGCATCAGAGCTTCAAGCTCAACGTTTAATAAGCCCGATATTCCCAACAGATACGAAACAATTATTAATGAGCCCGGTATCTATAATAGATACGGGACAGTTATAGGCACTCAGTCACAACAAAGTAATAATTGAAGTAAGTCTCACATGCATTGCATACAAAAATTGATATGTATGTTTCAAATGAACAAAATGAACTATGTGACTGCTGTGAATGTGAATTGTGAAATAAGTGATTAAAATGATATGTGATGCAATGTGATTATTAGATAAATGATGTGAATTATGTGACTAGGTGAGCCATCGAGGATGGTCACTCATTGAGTTCGCAAAACTCACCCAAAATTTGCAAATATTTTTCAAGCTCAGAAGAATACCCATTAGACAAACGGGAGTATACCTACTGCATTCAAGCAAAAGGTAGAGGTCAAGATCAGTTGGCCTCTGCATTGATACTTTCTTATTTGTGTATTCCATTACATTTGTATAAAGTGTATTTGAATATGCTTCTGTATGTAATAACTTTCCAATTTGGAAATGTTGTAAACAAGTTTGATTAATGAGTGTATTAACACTCTTGAATGAAATTGTTTATGAATAAAATGGGCCAACTTGATTATTGATTCCATATACGTGATTGATTAATGAAAAAAAATTGGTACTTAAATTTTGAGTGTTTGACTGTTCTAGCAAGCCTCCCTCGCGGGGTACACACTCGGACATCACTCAGGATATCAAGTACGTGTCTCGAGAGGGTGGCGTGCTACACTTTTATACTTAGGATTTACTAGGCTTGATATCACTTATGATTCACAACAATTAAGTCAATTTGTTCATGTCCCTTGTTAAGGACATTGGAAAGCAGCTCTTTATGTTCTTCCATATCTCAAAGGGTGTCCTACCAAGGGTCTTTTCAATTATGCTAGTTCCTCACTACATTTAAAAGGGTTTTGTGATGTTGACTGGGCTTCGTGTGCAGATAATAGAAAATCTTTGACAGGTTATTGTTTGTTTTTAGGCAGTTCAGTTATTTCCTAGAAAACTAAGAAACAAGTCACAGTTTCCAGAAGTTCTGTATAAGCAAAATATAGGAGTTTGTCTTCCACAGTTTGTGGTGGATTCATTACCTTCTGCAAGATGTTCAAGTTTCAATTCCACTACCAGTCAAAATGTGGTGTGATAGTCAGGCAACTTTTCTCATTGTGGCAAACCCAGTGTTCCATGAAAGAACAAAGCACTTAGAGATAGATTGTCATTTGGTGAGGGATCAATTTAAGAAGGGATTTGTCTACAAAGCAAGATTTCCAGCAGAGGCCAAGTTGCAAATTTTTTCACTAAATCCCTCTCGTATCCTCAGTTTTGGTATCTTTTGTCCAAGTTGAGTTTGATAGATTTTCACCAACTTCCAACTTGAGGAGGGGATGGAGACTATTTATTGGTTGTCATCTATTTTTAGTCACAGTTAACGTAAAGTTAGTTTTTACTCTTAGCTAACTTTACCCTGTATATAAAACATTTTTCTGTAGTTTCTTTATCCATCAGTTTAGTATCAATTAAAAGCTTCTTAAGCATAGTAACCGTTTTCTTTCTTCTTTTTCTTCTTCACAGCTCTTCTAGAGCTTTCATGGTAATTATTCTTTGTAGTTGTTTGTTCACAGACAATTTATGTTAATGGTGTCACTTAACACTATGTTGAAGATAAGGTTGTAATTTCATATACACAAAATCACCGACTGTAAATTCATGTTCTATGCAATGGCGATTGAGAATTTGCTTCATCCTATGCTGAGCACGGTGCAAGTGGAATAACAAAATATCAACCATAGCTTCCTTGTCCAACAAAAGTTGATCAATAGCTAAAACCAAAGAATCCCCCTTAAGATACGGAGTGTATATAGGAGGCGGATATCCGTAGATCGCTTGAAAAGGTGTGACCTGTTTTAAAGAGTGAAAGGTGGTATTATACCACCATTATGCGAGCAATAACCAATGATTCTAGTTGGTAGGATAATCTAACATCATACACCTTAGATTGGTCTCAATTGCATGATTTAATACCTCGATCTGCCCATCGAATTTGGGATGGTAAGCCAATGAAAGCTGAAGTTTAACACCCTGAGATGAAATAGATCCTGCCAAAAATTATTAGTAAAAGTAGGATCCCGATCACTTACAATCATTTATGACATACATGTAACTTTAAAACATTCTCCATAAACATTTGGGTGACTCTTTCAGCGTTATATGGAATGATGTACAGGCATGAAATAAGCATACTTGCTCATGCGATCCACCACAGTAAAGATGACAAAAAATCTTTCCAACAATTAAAACCCCTCAATAAAGTCCATGTTGATATCAGTTTACAACTGTTGAGGAATAAATCCCTACTCAATAGGGCTATCACATTTTATTTGTTTTGATTCAGCTCTGATTTATTTCCTAAACTCTAGCAAGTTAGTTTGGCATTCTATTATGAAAGGTTGTATATATATATATGGCCAAGTTTGTTCAATAAAATTATTCAATTCCTCTATTCTCTTATATACATACTTAACATTTGGTATCAGAGCCTCCTCACGAGGTTAGTAGCAACAAGAAGCAGTAGTATGAGTTATTATATGGGGGAGGAACATAAGTTAAAGATTACTTATGGAGACCAATACAGAGAATGTGGTAGGGGAAGAGGAAGAGGAGGTCATGGAAAAGGCAAACAGTTTTTTGACAAAGCTGTGGTGGAATGCGATAATTGCCACAGACTTGGACGTTTCTAATGGGAATGTACTGCAAAACAGGAAGCCAACTACGTAGAGACCAAGGAGGAGATATTGTTGATGGTATTTGAAGAAATAAACACTATTGATCATGTAGATATATGGTTTCTTGACTCAGGATGCAGTAATCATATGTGTAGGAACAAGGAATACTTTTTTTATCTTGATGAACGCTTTAAAGATTCGTTGAAGTTGGGAAATAATTCAAGCTTGATTGTAGCAGGCAAAGGAAATGTGAGGATGAAAATAAATGGAATAGCACAAATCAACAAAGGTGTGTTTTATGTACCAGAGCTTTAAAAAAAATTTAAGTATTGGGCAGCTGCAGGAAAAAGGACTTGCTATTTTGTTTCAAGGTGACAAATGCAAAATATGTCATCCTGAGAGAGGCTTGATCATGAACACAACAATAACTGCAAATCAGATATTTATTCTACATGTTGTATCATGCCTTATAGCAACCGCGTGCTTCAACACAATAACTGAAGATATGATGCAGCTCTGGCATTGTCGTTATGGGCATCTAAGCTTTAAGGGCTTGAAAACTCTTCAACAGAAAAAGATGGTGCATAGCTTACCACAACATCAGGCTCCATTAAAGCTATGCGGAGACTATTTGGTAGGAAAGTAGCAAAGGGATCCATTTCCAAAGAAGAGCAATTGGAGAGCTTCTCAACCTCTAGAGTTGGTTCATGCTGATATCTATGGACCAATCTCTAATAGCAAAAGGAGGTATTTGCCCACTTCCGTTAATAATTTTAGTAGAAAATTATGGGTGTATTTCTTAATAGAGAAGTCAAAAGCATATACTGTTTTTCAATAATTTCAGAATCTTATTAAGAAAGAGACAACTACCTCTATCAAAAGTTTACATGCAAATCATGGTAGGGAGTTTCATCATAAGAATTCACTAATTGTTATGTTGTCCATGGTATAAAGAGACAATTGGCAGCTGCATACTTTCCACAATAGAACAGGGAAGCAGAGCGGAAACATAGAACTATTATGAATATGGTTCGAAACATACTTTCAGAGAAGAAAATTTCAAAGACTTTCTGGCCTGAAGCAATCAATTGGACAGCATATCTCTTAAATCAAAGTCCCTCGTTGGCAGTAAGAAATATGACACCGGAGGAGGCATGGAGTGGAATTAAGCCATCAGTTGAATACTTTAGAGTTTTTGGCTACATTTCTCATGTTCATATACTAGATAGTACTCGAACAAAACTTGATGATAAGAGCTTGCGATGCATTCTATTGGGGGTCAACGAGGAATCTAAAGCTTATAGACTTTATGATCCAGTCTTGCAAAAGATATATGTGAGCAGAGATGTTGTGTTCAAAGAAGACCAGAGTTGGGATTGGAATAAGGGATATGAAAGCAACATTGTGTGGACTTAGAATGGGGTGATGAGGCTAAGATCAAAGGAAGACATAAATCTGATTCAGCTGTTGAAGAAGTAGACTCAGACAAACATTTGGCGACCCCAACTAACGATAACACTCATATTCAAAGGAGGATTAGGGTGTCGCCGGTTTGGATGTAAGACTATGAAGCAGGAGAAGGACTATCAGAAGAGGAGGCTAATGTGGTCATGGTCGTAGTCATGGTACTAATCCTACTCACTTTGAGGATGCTATAAAAAGTGCAAATTAGAGACAAGCCATGGATGCAGAAATGGAGGCAATAGAAAAGAATGGCACTTGGAATTGGTGGACCTGCCTCCAGGAGGGAAGAAAATTAGAGTTAAATGGGTTTATATCACTAAACTTGATGGAAATGGTGCCATAAATAAATATAAGGCTAGGCTTGTAGTGAAGGGATATGCACAACAATATAGAATAGATTACACAGAAGTATTTGCTCCTGTGGCACGCATGGAGACAATCCGGTTGGTAATAGCACGTGTAGCTCAAAGAGGATGGCCAATATACTAGCTGGATATAAAGTCAGCATTCTTGCATGGAGAGTTACATGAAAATGTCTTTATGGATCAGCCTTGTGGTTATGTGCGAAAGGGAGCAAAACAAAAAGTCTACAAGTTTAAGAAGGCACTCTACAGACTTAAGCAAGCACCACGACCCACTACAGCCACATCGAAGGCTGCTTTTTGAAGGAAGATTTTAAGAAGTGTGACTATGAACATACCTTATTCATTAAGACAAAAACATATGGCAAAGTGTTGATCATAAGTTTGTATGTTGATGATCTCATTTTTATTGGAAATGATGAGTCTATGATTACAGGACTCAAAAATCCATGAAGAAAGAATTTGACCTGACAGACTTAGGAAAGATGAGATATTTCCTTAGTCTGGAAGTCTTACAAAGAGCATATAGACTTTTCATTGGCCAAAGGAAGTATGCCTTGGAGGTACTAGAAAAATTTGAAATGGACAAATGTAATTTTGTTCACAATCCGATTGTTTCTAGATTTAGGCTCATGAAGGATACCAAAGGAGACGAAGTCGACAAAACTCACTTTAAGCAAATTATGGGTAGCCTTATACCTCACAACAACACGACTAGACATGATGTTTTTGGTGAGTCTTATTAGTAGATATGTGGAGAATCCCAGTAAGCTTCATTTGTAGGTAGCTAAAAGAGTGTTGCGATACTTGAAGGGAACAATCAAATTTTGAAATTTTCTGTAAGAAGGATGGAAATGATGATTTTGTTACTTACACAGACAGTGATTGTGCTGTAGATGTGGAAGACAAAAAGAGCACTTCAGGATATGTGTTTTTGTTTAGCTCATGAGCTATACCGTGGTCGTCAAAGAAGCAGCCAGTGGTTAGTCTATCGACTACAGAGGCAGAGTTCATTGCTATCGCTTTATGCGCATGTCAGGTAGTTTGGCTGAAAAGGGTATTGAAGAAAATGGACCCAAATCAAGACAAGACTACTGTTATTTATTGTGATAGCAGTTCTGCAATCAAACTCTCCAAAAATCTAGTCATAAATGGTCGTAGCAAGAATATAGATGTGCGTTTTCATTTTCTTTGAGAGCTAGCAAAAGCTAGTACTGTAGAAATGGTACATTGTGCTACACAAGAGCAAGTTGCTGATGTGATGATTAAACCACTCAAGCTGGATGTGTTTTTGAAGTTGAGAGAGCTACTGGGTGTCTGTTCTTTGTCTAATATAAACTGAATTATTCTAGTATTCAGTTTAAGCGAGGAATTGTTAGTTGCAGTTGTCAATAAATCCCTATTCTATAGCTCTATCATGTTTTGTTTGTTTTGATTCAGTTATGACTTGTTTCCTAAACTCTAGCAAGTTAGTTTGGCGTTCTGTTCTGAAAGGCTGTATATATATAGGGCCAAG
Organism: Erythroxylum carthagenense; assembly: GCA_026413575.1. NCBI lineage: Eukaryota > Viridiplantae > Streptophyta > Magnoliopsida > Malpighiales > Erythroxylaceae > Erythroxylum > Erythroxylum carthagenense. The sequence goes on along the minus strand of JANZLD010000004.1, from coordinate 24,830,644 downwards.
TTTGTTCAATAACATTATTTAATTCCTCTGTTCTCTTATATACGTACTTAACATAAGGAATGGGTAGAGGTTGGCGTAATTCGAGAGGAGCTATGTTTTCATATTTATTTTTTTCACAGACATTGCGTTTTTGCACAAATTCACATATATCTTATTTGTAATCCTTGCCAGAAGAAAAACGTATTAATCCTCTTGTAAGTACCAAACCACCCCGAATTACCCTCATATGTTGTGGAATGAGAGAGTTCAATGATTTTCTGGCGTAGTGGAATTGAATTGCCCATAACCAATCGCCCTTTCCACTGTAAAATGTCGTCTTTCCATGAGTATGTGATACCTTTGTGTTCTCTTTGTTAGATATGTTATAGAAATTTCTAAATGGATGCGTCCTGTCGCCAAATCTTTTTTATTTCAAACAATAATTCAGTTTGAACATGTGAAATCGACATTGCAAAAAGCTCCAAATTACTATCTCGTGAATTCTTTTTCATAAATCGATAAGTGTTTATACTTATTATAGTGTGTTTTACTCATAAAAACAATCAGATGATTTTCTTACATCAACATTGCGTCGATCCCCTACCCACTCGCATCAGCCTCGATTACAAATTCTAGCTAAAAATTTGGAAGGGCCAACACTGGTATCGTTGTCATGGTCTGCTTCATTGTGAGAAAAGCTACCATTACGTAACTAAGGAATCCTTCTTAAACAAATTGGTTAGTGTCTTACTCGATTAGTTGTAGCCTTTGATGAATTGTCTGTAATATCTGCAAAGTCCCAAAAAAACCTCGCAGTTATCAGATGTTCTATAGTTGTGGCCAATTTGACACTGCACTCACCTTCTCTGGATCTATTAAAACTCTTTGGCCACTAATGATGTGCAAGTAATCTACCCGATCAACACCAAAGGAGCACTTGGAGAGTTTGACATAAAGTTATTGTTCGGCTAAAATCTCAAACACCAACTGTAAATGTTCCAATCAATTAATAAAAAAAATAAATTGTTTAATTTTTAACTAGAAAATATTAAAATAAATCAAACTAAAAAATTAGATCAATTATTTTAATCATTGCAAAAAGGTATTAGAAAAGAAGATGCTTAGAAAAAAAATTTTAAGCTAAGCTGAAATGAGAGTAACTAAATATTTTTTAACTTTTTAATTTTTAATGAATATTTCATTTTCAATATGTAAATAATCATTCTCTTTCATTTTTGTATTAGTCTCCGATAAATGGGTCTGTCTATTTTGCCTAGTCAAAATTAAAATTTTAAGCCAAATTTCATGTTGTGCGTCAATTAACCGTCCCACCCAAATTGAAACAAGCCTCAATGATTAGTTCAATACTGGCCTCACTATTTTAAGGATCAAGTTAAAGGCAAGCCTTTTTTTTATAAAAGGAAAAGCCGAAACAGTTTACAACATGAATATAGGAGAACAGGTCCCTAATATATCCTCTGCAAGGAGAAAATGGCACCCTACGAGTGAGGCTGCTAGATAGGTGATCCCTATATCGAAATGAGTGGCGTGATGTGTGAGCCAATCAACACATCTATTGCTCTCTCGATATATGTGACGATGTGCAACAGTCTAGTTTCAGGTGAGTAGCTCATGTATAGCTTGAACGATGGAGTTGAGAGCCTTAGCTCTGTTAGCTGCGGAGGAAATTAATTGAAGTATCGTTGTAGAATCTACTTCTAACTCAATTCAACAATAACCCAGATTTTAAGCGATTATGAATCCGGTAAAAATCTCCTAAAGCTCTACGGACATCGGGAAATACTAACCTAGATTTTGGGTAAACCCTCCGAGCTAGTTGCCTGTACAATCCTGTAAAAGCCCGCCTCCTGTGGCTGTGGACGAAGAGCATTTATTGGTATCATCGGTATTAAGTTTCACTCAAAATCAACAAATGAATCATCTTTTGTAAAGTACAATCTGTACGTAACTCAAGTATCCAACCAAATGTACAAAGTAGGCGCAAAAGTTAGCACCTCTATGCTAATTTAGGGTATACAACTCTCAAATAAGTCTTAATTGTTAATTTTTTTTTAATTTGACCATAGCCACAAAATATTCTAAAAAAGTCCCACTTATCTTGAAGTCATCCACACTCAGACCAATCCTCGCTCGCACTAGGTCAGCCATAAAAGATAAAGTGCTTGCCAAATTAGTCTCTCTATTCCCAAGGCTCGAACCTAAAACCTCTTATTAAGGGATGAGAGTGCTGAATTCATACTAACCGATTTGGTTTTGTTAAATCTTTAAGCTTATACGCTGAGTAGCTTGAAAATCGCCACGCTGCCTTAACAAGAAAAGTGCACGACAGGCATGACGACCATCAACCGATACCCTCACTGACGATTAACTTTTTTCTGATACAACGGATCTTGCAAGGAGAATTTGGAAGATGGGTTCAAATCTTGTTCGATTAAACACCGTAGCCGATTTCACCCATTGATCAAACCACAAATCAGAAGTTAAATTTCTCCGATGTACCAGTACCCACAACTGAATAGAAGCAAGAAGAAACATCCAAACTACAAAATGGCAAGCGCACTCATGCTAAAGGTTCTAAACATTTATGAAGTTCGCTGAAAAGAAAAGTAAATAAAAAGGTGTTAAACACCAAATAGATCCAAAAACCACCGAAGAAGGTAATGCGACGGCCACATATCTATCGTTTCTTGGAGACACCAACAGTCTTTCCTCTACGACCAGTGGTCTTCGTGTGTTGCCCACGTACGCGAAGACCCCAGTAGTGACGGAGACCACGGTGATTCCTGCAATTACATGCCAATTGACAAGGTGAGATGTCACAGAACTAGGCAGTCTCCATACAACATTATGCAATACCATGCCAATTGACAAGGAAAGATGTCATAGAATTAGGCAGAGTCTACAATATGATGCCCAAAATGAAAGATGGAATAAAAACCTGATCTTCTTCAGGCGCTCAAGGTCATCTCTCAGTTTCATATCCAAAGCATTAGACACAACTTGAGAGTATTTTCCATCCTTGTAATCCTTCTGCCTGTTGAGGAACCAGTCCGGAATCTTGAACTGGCGAGGATTAGCAACAATCACCATAAGTTTGTCAAGCTCTTCAGCTGATAGCTCACCAGCTCTACAAGATAAACACCAATCAAAACTGATTGAAAGCCTCAAATCGATTCAAAACTATTAAATGGAACAAGATCGAAATGTGAGGAGGTCTACAACAGACGGCTCAATGATTCACTTAGCACGCATCAAAATGACAAAAAGATAACAGCATCAACAGCAATTCACCAAAAGCCTAATTCCTTACGTATAAACGAAAAAGCTGATTAATAAAACAATAACCCTGCTAGAGATCTGTCAAAACCAAAATCGTCTAATCTAAACCTACACTACAGATCTACTTGCAGCAGACCCAATCGATGACTATAAAAAAGCATAAACTCCAAACTGAAGTTTAAAAAAAGGAACAAAACAAACAATTCAATGGAGAAACAAAAACCTCTTATTCATGTCAACATCTGCTTTTTTGCAGACGATATTGGCGAAACGTCTGCCGATACCCTTGATGGAGGTTAGAGCAAACATAATCTTCTGCTTTCCATCGACGTTCGTATTTAGAACACGAAGAATGTGTTGGAAATCTTCATTAGCTACCAGCGACTGCCGCCAGACGAACAAGAAGAAAACTTCATTAGTTATCCTTAAGGCATATAGCTATAAGCAGGCACAGATGTGAATGAACTCACCATGGTTTTAAGACGGACAGCGGCGGCAGCTAGTGCTTGAGCTTGAATATACAAAACCCTAGACAAAGTTAGAGGTGAGGAGAGACGAAAGGTTATGTTTATATAGGTATTGCCAGAATACTTACTTATTCGATTGGGCCGGACTGGGCTGCTTAGCCTCTGTATTATTTTATCTATTTATCAAAAAATATAGACGACATTTAATAGGTGTACTTTTGAATATTATAAGTCTTAATTTTTGAATATTAAAAATCTTAATTATCATATTAAAAGTCTTTAATTTTTGAATATTAAAAGTCTTAATTACCAAAACTTCTCTCCTTTTTTTACTTAATATTATTATTTGTTTAGATACCACCCTCTCTTTCACACAATTACTCCAATCCATGTATTATGTGCATTTTTCATCAGAGATTTTTATTTTTCCTCAAGAAACTGTCCTATTTTCAACCATTTTACCAAAATATAAACTAAATACAAGTGAGGTGAGAGTGAGATGGGAATCAATATCAACCATTTCAATAAAATCCATATTAAAGATGGAGTTATATTCTACAATTGGCCTAAACCTACTCTGATATGTACTAGCACAAAACAGTAAGAGGTTGTATATTCTATTGGCATCCTCATTGACAAGGCTAAGTTCCAAACCCAAAATTTGAGCATACCTATTCCTATCTGCACATACGCCTGTTACGAAAAACCATAAATCAACTAGCCTTGTTGGACAAAATGATTGCCTCAGGAGCATCACATGAGTTACCCGACCCGGAGGCACACTGAAGCATGACATTAGGAACAGAGCTTGAACTGCATAAAGATTCAGACCTGCTCTGGGTTGCAGAAGCATGATTATCCCCAGAATCAGAACCATTCTGAATAGGATAATTATTATGCATTAGAGACATTTCAGAAATTACACCTGGACAATCACGATCATCATTTGCTTTATCACATGATCTTTTCAGCTCACTTTCACAAGAAACAACTCCACAGGGAGGAGATACAATATCTGTTGATGCACGATGCCCACAATTCATGCAAGACTGCTTTGAAGAAGAAGAAGAAGCACCAGCAGAAGTGGAAAGAGAGAGGTTGCTAGCTCTGGCAAGTACACCTACCATGCCATGAGCATCAGGCCCAGTGCCATTATGATCAGTGGTCAGAACATTACAATGATCACTTACATCTTCTGCTCTTTGTTTAGTTGTGACCACCTTTGGGTCGTATACAACAGATGAAATCGTCTTAGTCTTGGCCTCAGCAGTGCTGTCCATAAGCTTTCCAAGGTGTTCAACAGTCAAGTCTTGTACAGAATTCTGGTCAAGAGATGTCGACTCCTCATTAAGATTGCTTCCTTCCATTTGCACTTCACTTTTAGCTGCTTCAGAAATGGCACCAGATATTACACATGATTTGCTTTCCACCTCAGAAATATTGCAATGGCTAGTTTGCACAGGCAGTTCTGCCATTATATTATCAGGGGCACCAGAAATAACATTTTTTGTCTTGTCAACCTGACCAATTTGTTGATTGCCATCACACACATCCATAGAACTCCCATTGCTCTTGATTCTGACCTCCATATGACTAGGCAACACACCTGATTGATTGAGGCACTTTCTATCAGAATGACATGTAGACGAATTAGCATTCTCCAGGGTAATATTGGGTGCATCATTCAAAAGACGCAAACGAGATTCAAGTGCAACAGATTCACCAATTATCTTGCCAGCCTCATGCATTTCAATGTCACCAGAACCTTTGAAACCAATTTCAGCTGAGCATCCCTCATTGTCACCATTTGTCATAGCTTCCATATTTTGTTTTTCTTGGTTTTCAATATGCTTCAAACCTGCAAGAATGTTGAACTTGTGAAACATGTATCAGTGAGATGAAATTTAAATCACAAAAAATCTTTTAATGTTAAATACTCTATATGAGTACATACATCCTTTAGCCAATTGATCCACCATCAATGGTTTCTGCAACATGTCAACACCAGGGAAGACCATCATATTCATGTTCCTAATTTTCTCCTTACTCGATCTCTCCAGAGGCCTGAAGCCAAAAGCTGAGGTCCAGGTTTCCCTAAGCTCGGAGATTGCAGGTATGACCAATTTTCTAATACCCAGTTTGCTGAGAGCCTAATGGAATTTGAGAAATACGCACAAAATGTTTTTTTAAAAAAACTTGACATCAGTTGCCATTGATACAAGCAAATGCAATTGATTGAAATGAGTTGAAAATTATCACCTACATTTAGAGCATTAAGTTATCACACACAAGAATAAAATCCATCCAACTTAGAAGCACATTCAAATCAGGTGAGAAGAGATGGAGAGAGTTCAACTATGTAGAGCACAATCAAACTGAACCTACCAAACTTCAAACTGGAAAACAATCTTAACCACAAGACCATCAATATGCTGTTCAGATCACTTGAAAGCATACAATAAGCAGAATAAACTTCAAAACAATCTTACAGATTCAATTCCAGTAAGAAGCCGACGACACATTCCTTGACGTCTGTACATGTAACGGGTCCCAATGAAAGGCATCTCAGCTAGGGGCTTCCCATGGATCCTATTGTACCAGATAGTAGACAGTATCCATCAGTACGACACATTTTTTCTTGATAAAAAGCTGCAGAATATAATCATATGCTTGTAGAAGAAAAAATGGAAGGTCATCAAATGCATTCAACACATTAGTATAGCAGTCACTTTGCAGAAGACACCAAACTAGAAAAACAGAAACTGATAGCATTCAAGCAGTATTTATGAATTGCTCAAACATAAAGATCAGTAAGCAATAAAAACGCCAAAAAGAGGGACGGTAAAAGCACAACCAGGATGGAAAAATGCAAGGAAGGAATCCCATATATATTATGATCTAAATCACATATATCTCTTTTACAACTAGGGATCGCAAGGGCAGCCCAAGCCCAGCCTGAAAGCCAATCAGACCTTACTCAAGCTACCCATGCCCAATCAGGCTTTGGACCATCCAAAGCCTGTCCAAATCCTGAAGGCCCCACAGCCCACCCAAAGCCTAACACAAAATTGACCCAGTCCACTGCCCATTCCCCAGTCTCCATCACGAGATCGCACCGTTGCCAAGTCTCTACCCAAATCACCAAGACCTAACAACTATACATTTGCAACAGAAATGTAATGCTCCAAAATGAAGTCCCAAAGCTCATCTATAATCCAACGTGAACAAAGAATTGGAAAAGAAAGACATGAAGAGAAAGATTGATTTTTAACTGCTTCTGAAGACAAAATACAGCAACTCCCACAGCATTGTAGTTAAGTCTTTGTATATGTCAGACTTCAAGTGAGTCAGACCCTGAAGCCCGAGCTCAGCTCAGCCCAAAGCTCTAAAATTAGAAAAATAAAAGCCCGAGCTTGTTTGCAACTCAAACATTTAAGGGCTAGAGTTCTCATTGCTTCTCAGCAATGGATGATATTTAGTGAAACAACTTACTTAAGACAATACATTGCATATGCAACATGTTGGATAGTTTGTGATGCCTTACGGCATGGAAATTGGAATGCCTGGATACAGGATCCTTTTCATGTGAGGCGTTGTTCATGCAATATAAGATCTTCATTTTGGTCCAGAGGCAAAAAGTTCTATCATTACCAAATTGGTTTCTCATGGTCACAAGCATGGATACAAAATATGCATATTAAGAATGAATCTTTGTTCATAACAAATCTCAAAGACATGTAAAAAGGTAACGAAGTGTAGAAAAACTGTCATGGAGTAGCAGACTAAGCAACTCAAAACAGGCACACACCTAATGGAAGCAGCAGATATCATTTCATCCCCTCTCTCAAGAATTGCGGTCAGAAAACCACTATAATTCAGTCGATTAAAGTTTGACCTGGAAAAGAAAGTAACAATTCATAAACAGATGAACTATCTAAGTGTATTTTAATCAAAAAAAATTAGATATAGTAGATAAACAAAATGAAAATAAAAATGAAAGTTTGTTGAGTAAATCTCCCATCACATCTTTTAGCTAGTTTTGGGGGATTATGATGAGACTAGTTCCAACTTTACCATGAAAAGCCTGGAACAAATACGAACAGATAAATAGTTGCATCTAAATCAGAATACTATTTTAAATTGTATAATAATCAAGTTTGTTGAAAATCTAAACACTGAAGCAGTAACAAATCACATTCTTTCTAAAGACTAGAGTGCATACATTGCCCATAAAGCCGAAGACTAGTTATTGAAAAACTTTCCATTTTGATAGGCATATAATTCTGTTGTCAGTAATCTAAAATATTGAGCTAATACCTGAAAATGACTTCTTAACCATCTTAAAGACCATAGAAGAATCTTCATCAATAAGTCTTGCATCATCCCCACAAATTCAATTATCCATTTCAATTATAATGATTTCATTCCAATAATAATTATCAATAAATTTTATCTTCTACATTTTTTTATATTTATATTATTTTCGTGTAAAGATCATTTAAGATCTTTACTAGGATCTTTAAGCTAAACATTTGTCGTCAAAATTTTAAATATTTTGGTCAAGTTTAAAAATTGTTTCCTTATGTTGTTTTTAAACTCTCTTGCACAGAATCACCAACCATCATCAGTACAACTCCCAGAAGAAACAAATGTCACAAAAATTAGGAATCAACTTATTAGAAATTAAAAATAAGTTTAAAAAGACACATACTTAACAGATCAGAGTAAACATAGAGATGTACATGCTTGGGTAATTTAAAGATGCTTACCCAAAATTGTAGACAATATTACGGATCAGATTGACCCCACTTCTATGGTCAACCATAGGCAAAAAGCACTCGTCCATGATATAAGAAGCAACAGCTACCTTAGAATTGCAGTCAACTTTTGACGCCATCTCAATAAGAGAAGTATCACCAACAACATCAAATCGGCGAATTAAAGTACATGAAAACCCTTCTTCCATTTCATGTTTCACCCCAACAAGCGTCTGCAATTTCTTGTGTATCTGACAGAGAATAAAAGTCATGGCTATCCCACATATGAACCCACAGAAACTCTAGAGATTCCAGATCTTGTAGATGAAGTTTTAAGGTTAATTCAAGAAAACAATAAAACGTGAAGCCCCCCATACTTGCACTGGAAACAAGATAACAATAAGTACTTAACAATACCTCTAGGCATTCCTTCCCACAATAAGATGGGTCACTAGGATCACCTTTTGTAACATCCTTTTCCTGAATGCAAAATTGATGATCTGAAGCAAATCTTGATTAATCAACATTTTCCTTTGACCATTGATCATATTAATGTAGAAGATATAAGACTATAAAATTATAAAGATAGAATCAATACATTTCTCCTCACACAAAGAACAAGTAGAAAGCACAGGAACTTCAGTGGCAATATCTTCATCTCCCTGACAAGAATTTCCAACTACCAGTCCACAAAATTTGCATGAACAGTACATGCACTGCCAAATACCTGAAGGGAACATCTGCAAACAGAAGAAAAGCAATGGAATTGGTAACTCGTATTGTAGGGACAAGATAGATAACTTAACAATAACTGATAGCAAATTATCTTCTTGCTCTCAGTACTCTCGTATATATATTCTCACCACAATAACTGTTTAGCATTTAATATATTATCAATCAAGTTTTGGTCTGCAGCTATTCAGTACAATAGCAACCTCTGTTTCGTAACAAAAAGGCAAAGTCAAGACTGAACCAAATATCAGTCGCACTCCCCTCTACCATATTTATGGGTCCTTGACAGTGAATTGCCTGTGTATAACTCCTGTAATTACTCCTCTCTTGCTCCTTGGATCCTCAATTAGCATACATATCATGCTGGAAAATTTGAAAAAGAAAAAGATAGGCATATGGTAACAAATAACATACATTTATTTCCAAGCAGCTTTGATGGAACGTTGATGGACAACCATCGCAGCAAATCAGATCCCCACCATCTCCACAGATCCCACATGTATCATCATTGGGATCTTTACCATCTGTGTCAACGAAGTGGAAACCTTTACAAACAGAGGCATCTTGTTTTTTCCATGTTTCATGAAGGCACTCTAAGAGTGAAGATCGAGAGTCCAGATAAATGTTACTCAAAATTTGACAGGATTTGCTGCCAGCATGAATCTCAAACCCTGAAATTGTAAAAGTTTCACTGCAGCAATCACATCTTATTCCATCCATTGTAACTCTGCCTTCCAATAGTGCCTGTGTATTTTGGTGTTTCAAGTACTGCAACTTTCCATCCAAAGAGAGGGTACCCAAATCCATCATCCAAGTAAGTACAGTTCGTTTCCCATCATATAACAAATAGCCATCATCAGATTCCGTATTGTCCTTGGGGTTGCGAACCATCAGTGCAAATTGCTTTCTACCATGTGTCCCAAGTCGCCTACGACCCCTACATGAAACTGATGTCCCATCATCTATTAAACCAGTTGCATCACCAAGGGATGTATTCAATTTTTTCCTCCCCTTCAACTTCTTGCTTCCAGGACTTCCTGCAGCATTGGACTTTCGTTTGTGCACTTTTTTGTTCCATTTTTTCTTTTTGATAACTCCTTCAGATAACTTCAGATCCCTCTTTTCTTGATTCCATTTCTTTTTCTTTTTGTTTTTATCACTCCTTTCTTTACTAATTACTTTTGTTAATAGATTGAGTTCCTCATCTGGAAGTGGAATAAACTTGAAATCTGCCTTGCAAGTATTTGAATTTTCACCAACATTTTCAAACTGCTCCTTGAGCACCCTGTAAGCCAATGTGACTGACCAGTGAGTTCTTCCTTCAGGATTGACATACACTGCATCATAATAGTCGCGGCCATTCCTAGGCCGATATTCAACTGACCACCCTGCACCTAAAAGCAGTTCCACAATTTTATCCCTCACTACCTGCCTCACTGATCTCTTATGTCTTTTTCCTCCAGCTTTCTGTTTGTTTAGAACTTTTTCATCATTGCTGTACTTTATCTTATCGGGGGCTAAATTATTCATCTTAGGTTCTTTCTCGATTGATCTATTTATTGACCCTTCACCCATTTTTCTTTTTCTTTGGTTACAGTAATATTGACCCTTATCCAGCATGGGTGGCCTCCCACACGTAAGCTTCATCTTCTTCATCATTTTTTCACTAGGTTCATGGGTCTCCTCCAAATACCGATGGCTGCAGTCCTCATCAACTTTTATCCTTTTCTCCCCCGACCCATCACTCTTTAGAGCCTTGGGAGGTCTTCCACGCTTGCCACGTCTCACTCTTTGCTTGGCCTGTGCTTTACGATCCAACCTATTGCTATCCCTGCCACTAGATTCATCTCTCTCTTTCGTTTCCACCTCAACACTTCTTTTCTCATGCCTGTCACCCTCAGGAGCCTTGGGGGGTCTCCCCCAATTGCACTTTGGTTTTTCGCTTACCACAGCATCTATCTGATCATTCTCTTCACCAAGTGACTGGTTCTGATCCCTAGAAGAATCATAAAAATGATCTCTCTCTTCAATTTCCATTTTAACCCTTCGCTTCTCAGATCCATCAGATCTATTAACCCTCCTCCCAGCAGAGACAAAACTTTCCCCTACCTTACCAACTTTCTTCACATTCTCAGTTTTCACCACAGTCCTCGACCGGAGAACCCTACAAACAGACTGCATTTTACCATCCACAGTTCTTTCGGCCTCTCTATTACTACTTGACCCAAGTTCTTTCCTAATATTATTGCTAAAGTGAACAGCATCCCCTTCACCAATATCATTCCCTCCACAGTGCAATCCGTCACTCAACCCATCTCTCCTATCTACCTTTGCTCCTTCATTCAGATTCGAGACCAGGGATCGTTGTTCACTCACAGTATCAATCAATTCCTCAGTTTCCAAATCATTCACATCACAGTCTGCAATCACTTCGACTTCCTCATTTCTACCCACTAGCTTGCTACTTGATCTCAAGCCCTCTCTCATCCCAAGAGAATCAGAAAACGCCAATTTAATCAAAATATCTGATTTCATCTAACATACAAGCAAACTACCTCCGGGACCAATGACTTTAGCGTGCGAGCATTGAACAATCGCGAGCTGGATCTGGAACAAAGTTTCAACAAGCCCGGCACTTGCAAGCAAAAACAAATAAACAAGCAGCTAATGTGCAAAACGAAATATCCAATTAATAAAAGTGGTGTAAGGGCACTAGAGTACACACGGAGAACGGAAAGCTTTACCAATGTACAGCAGACGAGACAACAAACTACGATTAAACGTCGTAGTAGGGTTGCGTCGAAGGATTGACCTCCACAGAAATCGCGTCTCTCGGAGGTCGGACCAAGTGAGAGAGAAAAAGGGCAAAGGGTTTAGCGAATAGTTGTTTGTTTTAGGG
>JANZLD010000004.1:24763488-24774693 GCA_026413575.1 Erythroxylum carthagenense | reverse complement strand
GTCAAAGAAGAGTCAATATTCTAGACCCTTCTTCATTCATGGTCATGCATCCCATTACTAAAGACTTAAAACATGTTTTAATTAAAAGAAAGGAGAAGAGAGGAGTAGAAGACCAAATTTCGGTTATTCACTAAACCCTACCTTTTTTTTTAATTCTCCAACCCAAATCAAGGTGTTCTAAGCTAATTTAGGGTCAAGGAACTCAAATCTATCATTAGATTTGAGAAATTGTCAAAAGATTTGAAGATATCATCAAAGGAAGGTTTAGGTAAATTTTGTCTCATCTCTCTCCACATTAGGATTTTGAGTTTGGTATTAAGATATGTTGTTCTCCATACTTGAATATGCATGAAACATGGTTTAGATTAATGAAATGTGTCATGGAGAGGGTTCTTTAAGCCAAAACCGAAATGTCCCCTTTGGTGAAAGTTTGTGAATTTTTGAATATCTTTTGAAATTGATGGCCTAAATGAATTCTATGGTGTTAATTGTACATGTATAATGTGAATTGATGATGAAAAATGAAGAAGAAGTATGTTGGATAGGCTTGGACGAAATGATGGAAGAAGGAATGGATGAATGTGATGAGTTGTAGAACTATGATGAATATGGCTTAAATGAAGGAATTGGATTAAATGGAGTGATGAAATGTGTTGTTGAGTGGAAGTATTTGTTGTATAACAAGATAGGAGCATGAATTACCATGATAAAGCCTTGAAAATATGACTTGAAAGTCATGCACATTAATTGTTTGATAAAATGTCTAATTGAACTTAGCTTAGGATTTAAGGAATTGTAATGATATACATTGGAAAGCGGCTTTCGTGTTTACTTAGAGTAAACTTGAATTGTTGCTTAGATTGATGAATAATAGCCTAACGTGCTTGGATAAAAATGTGCTTAATTATATTTTGAAAAGAGTAAGTATTGGATTAAAGGCATTTAATACCTTAGAAAATGCAAAAGAAAAGCTAATGTGAATAGTAAGGAAGTAACCATTTGAGAAGCTTAATGGTCGAATCCTATAGCTTAAAAAGAGCAATATTATGTTTTATACACTTATGTGATGGTATATAAATACAAAACTCATGTTTAAGTAGAAAATACATTGTATGTCCTTTTTTATGTATAAAGGCTCGGGAGTTGTGAATCGAGGAGCTCGTACCAAGGATTATTGAAGCTAAGGGAGTGTACTTCTTCTTTCGAGGTGAGTTGGAGAAACCATATCTATCAAATAGGATTAGATTATCCTAAGACATGCATGATAACTTGTATGTGAATTTTGAACCTAGGTAATGCATAGTAGAACTGAATCTCAAATAAATGTTAGTATACTTATGTATTTAATAAACAACATTGTTTTGATATTGACATTTTTATTACATATTTTGAGAAATGATATTGTTTTCAACAAACCTGTATTTGAAGTGCAAAGGACAATGTTTTATTTTATGAAACTACATTTTTGAACAACTTTGCACTTGGAGTGCAAAAGATGACTTTTATTGTATGAAATAAAGTTTTCAAATTTATATATACATAATCGAGTCATGTATGCTACGTGTCTTTGTTTACTTTTAGTTTAGAGCTATGGTACGATTTCATTTTATAGATTAGATCGATAAATAAAGGCATGGTGCCTTACTTGATTTTTGTGATTGGTGAGGAAACGATTAGCCAATCGTGTGCTGGGCATAACGAATTAAGCGATCCTCGTACCCTTAACGCTGCTACATAAAAGTTGAGTCCTAGTGTCAACACCTTTCTACGGGACTTGTGGGTGATTCGACAGCGAAGGTTTGGACACCGATAAGGTCATCACCTAGGGTCGTGATGCTCTTGTCGATTGTATTCTGGACTCACCAGGATGAAAGCCTAGCCAACATTGAGGATCGGTGGGTGTGCACACTAGTTTGGCCGACTAGTGGTGTCACACATGATTGTTTTGGCTTATTCTGGGATTTGTTTTATGACAAGATTTGATTTATATATGTGATGTTTTCTGCTTTTGTGTACTAGAACTGGAACCTATGTTCACTGGATGAGTGATTAATAAGCTAGGCGTATATGATTCCTAACCAGTATACATTGAGTCATAAGCTAGACCTATGTGTTTCTATGTGATGTATGTTCACTTCATAGGTTATTTACACCATCTTGGTGTGTATCGAGTTCTATTTGCGATATATATTTTTCCTACTTACTAAGCATATAGTGTACTCACCCCCTCCTCCTTCCAACCATGCAGGTTAATTTAGTGAGCTTGAAGCTCTGAGTGGATCGTGCGGTCTTTTGAAATTTTCAGACTTTTACCTTACGTGGGTAGTTTTTGTTTGGTATTTTAGTTGTATAGTGGCTTATGAATTGTTTTACTGTTTTTATTAGATTGGTTATATTGATATGCTTTATGATTATATAAATTTAATTCTTGACTGTTTATAGTTGTAAAAAACTTTATGTATGAACTTTTGATACTGTTGTTAAGATTGCTTTGAGTGGGCTTCAAAGTGCTGAAGTTGTGGTAAAATTTTTTATGTGGATATAGAAATGTGTTTTAAAATTATTTGCAGGTATTTGATTGAGTTTTGAGATTTTTTAAATACAACTGTTGTGCTGCCAAAATTTTTCAAAAAAAACAAGAGAAGAGATACTCATTTAGCCTTGCATAGTCGAATTATGGATACCGTGAGTGTCCTTAACTCGATTATGTGGTAGTTGTCATGGGCCTAATGTGGTATTGGTTCATGACAAATGGTCCCTCAATAAGCTCACTTCCTATTGTGTGCAAGAAGAAGACATGATAAAGTAAGAAAAAGATTGAGAGTGCTCATTTGGCCACAACATCTAAAAATAAAGGCAAGAAAAGAAAGAAGAGTAATGAAGTTGTAGGTTCTAATTCTACAGAAAAGAAACATAAGTAAAAATAGGATAGGGAATTTACCTGTTACTTCTATAAGGGTGCAGGCCATAGGAAGACAGATTTTATCAAATGTATGTTTGGTGTGTAAAAAAGGTAGTTTCTTACTTTAGTTTATTTTGAGGTTAATTTAGCTTTAGTACTAAGACACACTTAGTGGATAGATTATGATGTTACTATTCATATATGTGTGTCTATACTAGGTTGACTAAGTTGTTAAAAGCTAAGGGATGGTGAAAGTACATCTTTATAGGTGATGGCAAGGAGGTGAAAGTGGAAGCAAAGTCAAAATCCAAATCTTATTGGTACTGATTCTTTGATGGAAATTGATAACCTTTATATACTTGATGTTATTGCTTCATATAATGAATCCATGCATACTAATGCATAACGTATTAAAAGAAAATTAACCAATGAGAATTCTTCTTCTGTATGTGACAAGTATTTAGGTCATATCTTGAAAAGGCAAATTGAAAGGCTTGTGTTTAACAAAATTGTTAATCCTTTTGATTTTCTAGATTTTGATGTATGGGTTAGTATAAAGGGAAAACAAATAAACTAAAAGAAAATAGGTGCTAGTTGAGCTACAAACATCTTAAAACTAATACAAACAAAAATATATGGGCCATTCCCTATGGCATCTTAAAATGGTTAATAATATTTTATCTTGTTCTTAGATGACTACTTAACATATGGTTACTTATATCCCAGTCATAAGAAATCCTAATCTTTAGATGTGTTGAAAAATTTTAAGGCTAAATTTGAAAATCAACTTGGTAAAAGCATTAAGTGTATCAGATACGACTGAGCTCAATAATACTATAATAAATACAATGGTCCAATTAACTTTGATCAAGTTATACAAAATTCTAACTCTCAAAAGTAGACTGAAGCCATGAATGAGGAAATAAAGTTCAGAAAATATATTGACATTTGGGATCTTGTCCCATTACTTAAAGGTACAAAATCTATTGGTTGCAAATGGATATTTAAGACCAAGAGATATTATAAGGATAAAGTGGAAAGATATAAGTCATGTATAGTTGCTAAGGGCTTAATTTAGAAAGAAGCTATGATTACTGAGAAACTTTCTCTTCTTTTTATTAAAAAAAATTGGAATCATCATTCGCATTTGTAGTGTACTTTGATCTTGAGTTACATCATATGGATGTAAAATTATGCTTCTTAATAGTGATATTGATGAGATGGTTTACATGGTGCAACTAAAAAACTTTGCGTTAATAGACCCAAAGAAAATGGTCTACAAATTAAAAAAATCATTTACGAACTCAAACAGGCTTCTCATCAATAGTATTACAAGTTTCATAAGGTTTTCATCTTATTTGGTTTTGAGATGAATATGGTAGATGGTTGTTGTTAAACTAAGGGAGATTCCAATTGATATTTTGATAATAACAAAACATAATTACTAATAATGTGTTTATTATTTTGGTGAAAATTAATATTAGAACAAAATGAAGTCATAAATTCAAGAAGATAGAAAAGTTAAAGTAACCGATGAAACAAAGGTCAAAATAAGAACAAAAGAAGATTAATCCTCATCAAGATCATTTCACATTTTGTATTATTATTTGTAAGTTCACTTTGTTAATTTGATGATCCAAAGTCTCACTATGCATATCTTACTTCACTGCATGAGTCTTTACATTCATCAAGAGGTATTAAAGCTTTTTATTTTATATAAAAGCCTCTTGATCTTTCAAATAATCTTTGGAGAATATCTTGGGAACTGTTTTAATCATATTTGGATTAAAAAAATTGGTTTTAAGTATTTGAAGTTGTTAAATTAATAGTTTTTAGGATGATTGGTTGACCTATATAAGTTAATGGTTAACTAATATAGGTTGAAGTTATTAAAAATGAAGTACCATGAGTTTATTGCAACATTGGTTGATGTATTGATGGATTAATCGTAAGTTTGTAGAAACATTGGTTGATGTATTGATCGACTAATGTGCCATATTAGTGAACCATTGTTTTAAAGACTAGTGAATTTGGAGCTTTTAATACATAATGGTTGATCAGTACATCATATATACTTGTTGTAATGACTAGTTCTAAGCTCTGACGGTTATTTTGGGTCCTAAAACAATATAAGTAGGACATATTTTGGGTGTTGTATACACACATTCTAAAGAGTATTTCGATCATTTAAGTGTCATTTTGTCATATTTATGTGAATGAGCTATTTTAGAGTTATCAAGTGAATAAATGAGATTTTTTGAGTTGTAATACTTTGTTGGGGCATTGAATATTGTACTTGGGGTGATCTAAGTAGTATTGACCTTCCTCTTTACCTTGGAAGAAGATTGCAAGAAGTGTTTCTCTTTACTGGAAAAGATTGTACAAAGGTTATTCTTTGCCTTGAAAGAAAAACTATAGTGGAACTCTAAGAAGAGTCTTAGTAATAGAAACAGGAAAAGGTTGTTTGTCGAACCACTATAAATTGATTTGCATTGCCTTCTCCATATCCCTTTTAAATTATTTTTCAATTGTTTGATTAAATTATATTAAGAAATATCCTCGTACTTATTTATATTGATTATTATCAATTGAATACATTGTTTGAAAAATTTTTAGATTTTGTAGGTAGCCAATTCACCTCCCCTCGTAGGTGTCATTAAGGACTAACAAGTGGTACCAAAGCGAGTCTATTAAGCTAGTATTTCCAACAAAATCCTATAGAAAATATCATAATGGCATATTTAGGAGCATCATCATAATCATTATTTAAGTAGGAGGGACAAAACATTAATAGCCCACCTTTCTTTGATGATAGTGATTATCTTTATTAGAAACTAGGATATAATTCTTTCTAATGGCTAAAAGTGTAGACTTATGAGAAATAGTTTATAATGGTTCTTTTATTCCTACAAAAATTGTGGATAACAAAAAGGTGCCAAAATTAACGGAAAAATGGGAACCATAAGATAGGAGATTAATATCATTAAATAGTAGGGCCATACACATCTTATTTTATGCTTTAGGAAGAAATGAATTTAATAAGGTCTCTATGTGTGAAACAATTTAACATACATTAGAAATTAGTCATAAGGCACAAATTAAGTTAATGAGAGCAAAGTAAGCAAGTTAACACATTAATACGAATTATTTCAAATGAAGCATGATGAAACAATTTAACATACATTAGAAATTAGTCATAAGGCACAAATTAAGTTATACAAGAAGCCAAGAATCTAACAACACGACCGTTGGAGGATCTTATTAAATATCTCCTCACATACGAAATGAGGCTCCAAGAGACACAAGAAGAGACAATGCTTTCAAAGAAAAAGAAGTTAGTGTTTAAAGTCTATAAAAAAGAATCAAGTGAAGAGGAAGAGACATAAACTAGTGAAAGCAAAGAAGAAGGCATTGGCTTACTCACTAGAAAATTCATGAAGTTCTTGAAGAAGAAATTCTCTAAAAGAAAGGACTTCAAGGAAGATAAAAATGATCTAAAACATAAATCCTCTAATTTTACTTGCTTCAAATGTAGAACACCCGATCATATACAATCATAATATCCTCAACTCACAGATAATGAGAAGTATGAGAATCATTATATGAAGGACAAGAAGAAAGTAAACATCAAGATAGGATAAAACAAGTGAATCGAAAAGCAAGCATTAGGAATAAGAAATAACTCATATGTGCTTTACCACTGTGGAAAATAATGAAGTAACATCTAACCTTAATTCTTGTAATGATAGTGATGTTGATTCGACAAATGATAAATTAGTAGAAAGTCCAGAAATCACAAATAAGAAATGGAATAAATTATCTTCTAAACTTAAAGAAATTTAAAAAGAGTCAGTTGCATGCATGAGTGAGAAAGAAAAGATGAAAAGTGAATAACTTAGTATTAAAGCATTAAAAAAGTGATTATTGATGACACTAATGACTTAGATGCGTTAAGGTGTGAGAATGAAACATTGAAAAAGGAAATTGATACTCTTAAGGAATCTTTATATAAATTTACAAAGGAAAGTGAGAAACCTAAATACATTTTTGGAGCTTAAAAGAGTTCAAATGATAGGCATGGAATTGGATATAATTGTGGAAGTGTTTCTAATGCTAAAACTACTTTTTTTCAAAGGAAAACATTTATATAGTGAAGAACCATTGCCTAGAATGATAAATGAACATGGAGAATCCACATCCAAACATACACATGTATTGACATATTCACTAAGTCCCAACCTGAGAACAAACATCATGCTTTCATATATATCTTATAACCTACGCATAGAGTTCAAAATTGTCAAGGGAAGAATAGACATAATTTTTATGATAGCATACAAACTTACTCACACCCCTACAGAAGCATGCATCACTTCTTCATTCATACTAGGCATCGTATATATAGTTATTGTAATACTTTTCGCCATCTTATGAGACCAATCAACACATTTAATGTCCAAAGAAAACTTTCTTATTATACATATACACATGGAATTCTAAGCAATGCATTTATGCATCATCATCACTCATATAACATGGTATGCCATTTTTGTGTTAAGTTTGGACATATTGATAAATTTTGCGGTTACGTAAACCTTTGAAAATGTAGGTTGAAAAGAATAATAAACCAAGCTTATTTAGGTTTATTGATTACCTTGATTTATGAGGCTATTAGAAAAATAAGAGTAGATTGCATGTAATAGAGATAATAGCTATTGGATTGAGAATTATTTTTAGAATTTATATCTTTTATCTTGATGAATCTATCATTTTTTCCTCTAAGAAAGTCTTAAAGATGTTGTTGTAAGATATGGAGAATTTCTCCTAAAATTAACCACCAAGACTTCTTAAATTGTTGAACCAAACAGGAATGATGAGAAGGATAAGATGCCACTAATGGATTGAGAATTCAAGAAGAATCTTCATTCAAATCTCTCATAAGTAATGTTCAACATGATGTAATTATTAGTTTATAATTTCGAAATATGTAATTACTTGTGTTTCTACGTCAATTTGAGTATAAATACTTATTGATGATTGTTTTAGTTTCAATTATAAATAAGGTATTTTTAAAGTATAAACCTTTGTACCTAGAATTAGAGACTACATGCAAAATAAAGTCACTAATTTAGAATGTGCATCAATTGGATTATTATTTCTCTAAACTTTTGAATAAGGATAAATATTGCTTAATTAAAGGAAAATTAGTCTTTATTTAATAGGAATTCTTTTTCTTAAGACCCCTTATATTATCAAGTTATTTTTTAATTAACATTTTGTTGGTTGATATGTGTTTTAATATTATTTTGTTGAAGTTTTGATACTTTGATTTGAGTTTTAAAGATGGTTCCTTAAGCTATCTAGTTAACAGGTTAACCAATATCTTAGTGTGGTTGACTAGCATCATTAAAATTCACTCCTTTTGCTTTCTAGTTAGTTTGTTAGTTTATTGGTTGCTTATCTCATTTCCCAAATAATCTCATCAGTTGATTGCTGTCCTTTAATGATCAATCAATTTCCCAATATCTAACATTCTTTTATCTTTTAATGAGTTTGTTTTTTGTTTGGTAAGGAACCATCTTTAAAACTCAAATCAAAGTATCAAACTTTAACAAATATCTTAGTGTGGTTGACTAGCATCTTTAAAATTCACTTCTTTATGCTTTCTAGTTAGTTTGTTAGTTTATTGGTTGCTTAACTTGTCTCCCAAATAATCTCATCAGTTGACCGTTGTCCTTTAGTGATCAACCAATTTCCCAATATATGACATTCTTTTATCTTTTTAATAAGTTTGTTTTTTGTTTGGTCGAAGCTCAGGTTGCTTAATTACTCACATTAGTTGACCAATGTTTTGGAGTGGTTGACCAATGTTCCTTTTTTAAATAAATTTTATAGTTTTGATATATTTATGAGAAGTTTTATGGCATGAATGGTCAACCACAAAGCCATAATGGTCGACTAATGTTGCTTCCAAGGAAGGGAATTAAGTTAACTTGTGATAAATTTGGTCAATATGTAAACCATTTACTGGTCAAACAGTTTCTTAAGGTGGTGGACCAATACATATGATTTAATGACCCCATCCTTTACCTTGCTTTTGTTTTCTCTTTTTCTTGTTTAAAGCACCTTAAAAAGCTTGAGAATCCACTTGTATCTTTGAAAAACACCACACCCCATCAAAAATAGCTACACCCTGCAGTTTTGTCCTCTTTTATTAAATAACTTATAATTCACATCCTTTTTAGATACACCCCTAACTTTAGGATTATTTGATAATGTTCATGTCTTTTTCGTAAAATGTATGATTCATTTAATTGTTTTTCTTTCAAGTGTGATCATATTTATCATTCTAGAATTTAAATTTTGACTACTTTATTCCATCAATATTTTTTTAATTTAAGACTTAATAAATTTTACATTCTTGTAGGATATTGCAATTATGTTTTATTTGTTACAATTCCAGGCACTAATTTTATGAAAACTTGACTTTAACATTTTAATTGAATTTTTCAACTTAGGCGTCATATGACAATTAATGATTTTTAAACTAGATACAATTAGGGATGTCTTTATAAAAACTGACCTTTTGTTTTGACTCTTTAAATATTCAATCACACTCTTTAGTAAGAAAGTTTGGTGATCTTGATTAAATTTATCTTTTTAACCAAGTTAATTTGATGTATAAACACTTAACATTATGCATTTTGGATTTCTTTTTTATGAGTCCAAGAGGGGGATGAAAGTTTGGTCATATTAAATTTAGGGAGAGTGATAACATTTAGGGAGTCATGAAATTGGAAGTTATTGTTTTATCAATTTTGTATTTTTTTTGTATTTTATATAATATGCTTGAGTAAATTTTTGTTATCTTTATATATGGATATGTCCTTGATTTTGAATATCTCTTTTGTTCTTGATATTGAATTGTGCTTTTCATTTTGAATAATGTTTTATGCATGAATTGAGGGAGCTAATCATTATCTTTAATTATGTTTTATGTGCTTAATTTTCTTCAATTCTCTAATATCACAAATGCTTTGTCATCTCAAAAAGAGGGGGATTGTTGAACAAAGGGAGGTTCCAATTGATGTTTTGATGATAACAAAACATAATTACTTCTAAAGTGCTTATTGTTTTGATGAAAATTAATATTAGAACAAATTGAAGTAATAAACTCAAAAAGATAGTATATAAAGTTGATAAAGAAAAGTTGAAGTTTGGTACTGATGGGATGAAGATCAAAATAAAAATAAAAGAAGATCAATGCTCGTTAAGGTCATTTCACATTTTGTATTATTATTTATAAGCTCACTTTGTTAATTTGGTGAATCCAAAAAGCTTACCATGCATAATCATTTATATCAGTTCACTAGATGAGTCTTTGTTGGAGTTATGTAAGTATAGTGCCTTGGAAAGCAAGTATATTTACCAATGATGTGGATACACCGGCCAGAACATTCCGTACCGATCGAAAAACTGTATCGGAATGACCATAGAGGGTACCGGGCATGAATTTCGGTCGGTACCGGCCGGTACCGCCAATATAGGATTTTTCCGGGGCCATTCCGTTAAAAAAAAGCTTTAGGGACTACTTTGCAAATAAAGAAAATTTTAACGTAAATTTATCTACCCTCCCCGACTCTCCCTCTCTCTTCATCTTCTTCTCTCCCTTCTATCGTCCCAACTCCTGCCTGTCGCACCTCCGGCCTGCCTCGCCTCGCCTCGCCTCTAGCCTTCAACTGTCGTCCACGCCCGAAGACGTCCACCGCACACCGTACGCCCGAAGACATTGCCGCTTGCTAAGGTCCACCGTCCGGCGTCCACCACACACCATCCGGCCTTCTCCGTCGTCCTCCTCGCGCTTGTTCACCGCACACCGCGACTCAATATGGACCCAGATTTGGTGAAGACCGATTGATTTTTTATTTTTGTTTAATTTTTCATAGCATTTTAAAATTTATGATTGTTTGATTGTGTTGATTGTTGGATGATAGTGGATTTGGGGTTAAAAATTGGTGTTGTTATGTTGGATTTGGGGAAAATTTTGAAGTTGATTTCGGTGTTGGATTTGGGGAAAATTGTGAAATTGATTTCGATAGAACAAAGTGAAGTGTGAATGTTGAAGTCTTGAAGATGTTTTTGGTTGGCATTTTGCATTTTGGATATAGATTGGTCATTTGGTCCGAATCTAATTGGAAATTAAATTTGGAAATTGGAATGGTGATTGTGATTGTGATTTAGTAGATTTTAAGGTATTAATATTGAATTGTTGAATTATTGATGAATGAGATTGAATTTGAGTT
>JANZLD010000004.1:24709147-24720197 GCA_026413575.1 Erythroxylum carthagenense | reverse complement strand
ATGAGTTGGGTGGACCATCGATGATGGTTTCTCGCTGAGTTCGCAAACTCACCCAACATTGCAATTTATTTTTCAGGGCAATGATTGTAGACTCTTAGCTCCGATATCGAGACTTTCCCTACTGTGTGAGTACTGGCGAGAGACGCATGGCTCATAAGTTGGTCAGCTGGGAATCTTTTGGGGATGACTTAGTTAGGAGTTGTTGTAGTCCCTTTTGGATTTGTTCAGGATGTAATTATGACTGACTCGTGTACTTATGGTTTTAAGGAATGAATGAGAAGTGTCTTTTGGTTCTAAAACTTTAGTGATTTCAATATTGTAGTTTAATTATGTTGATGCCATGAGGATTATTTAGATTTGTTCGTTCGTAGTGCACTCTCATCGTAGGTTATGTATCGGAAGGACCTACGGGTATTCCGGTGCGTACCCTACGGTAAGGGGGCGCTACAATTTTGCCCTGCTGGTTGTCTCTAAAAGTTATTGATCCTCTCTTCTTACTTTAAAGATCTAGGAACATAGACCTTCTTCTCGTCATGTGTCGTGAGCATCCACTGTCTAAATACCATTGGTGCTGGCTGCTTCTTCCAAGGAAGGAGATCTGCAGGAGATATTATATTCTTTTTAGGTACCCAAATTTTCTTGGGTCCTTTGGGATTAGTCTGAAAATTATTCATAGAATGAAAATGAAAAGACTGGTGATATTTCTTTCTATAAGGAATAAAGTTCTTTTTATGATGAGTATTGGTTTTAGTAAACCCTATACCGCTCTTATCATTAGGGTGTCTATATTTTCCAATCATATCATTCATTTTCTTATTACTTTCAGTAAAGGATGATAAATCCGTTGAGAAAGAATTAATCCTTTGTTTCAATTGACTAATCTCTTGAGATCTATCTACTGTTACCTTTTTCTTCATAACGTCTATTTGTTTCTTGAGGCAGATGTTTTCTTTCTCTATTGCTTCCATGATTTTCAAGTTTTCTACATACTTTTTTTAGGGATCTATACTGCTTTAGTATAGTATGAGAATCTTCTAACAATTCTAGATATGTATCTTGGAATTCATTAAAGTTAGAAGTTACCTCCTCGCCACCTTCGTTTTTGGCTACCAAGCATATATTTGCTTGCACTGAAGCTTCTAAATCAGAATCAGATTCGGATGAATCCAAATCTTCCCAAGTAGCCATCATACTCTTTTTATTTTCTTTATTCTTCTTTGGCTTTCTTTTCAATAACGAACATTCAAAATTATAGTGTCCTGGTTTGTTGCACTCATAGCAAATGATAGAGGCCTTCTCGTTCTTGACTTCATCTTTGCTATTTTTCTTGGAAGAAAAATCTTTTTTCCCCTTGCTTTCTTCTTCCACATTCTTCTGATCTTCCTTGAGATAAAAGATAATTCATTATCATATTCACTTAAATCTTGTTCAGATTCACCGTTGTCATCATTCTTGATCTCTTCAATCTTCAGTGCTTTTGGCGACGAACTTCTATTCCTCTGATTCTTGTGATTTTTCTGACCAGCCTTTAATGCTATGGATTTGTCCCTTCTAGGTTTGTCCTCAGCTTCAAGGTCCACTTCATGTATCTTCAAAGAACCAAGTAGCTCATCAAGCTTTAAGTTGCTCAGGTCCTTGGCTTCTTGTACTGCTGTGACTTTAGGTTTCCATCTTTTGAGCAAACTCCTAAGAATCTTTCTTACATGATCTTGATTGTCGTAGATTTTTCCAAGAGCTTTCAGTCCATTAACGATAGTTTGAAATCGTCCAAATATCTGATCAATGGACTCATCTTCCTTCATTTTAAATAGCTCATACTGATATACAAGAATGCTGATCTTAGACTCCTTTACTTAGTTTGTGCCTTTATATGCGATGGATAAGGTATCCCACGTCTCCTTCGCAGTTTCGCATCCATGAACTTTATCGTACTCACTTTTGCTTAAAGCACAGCTCAGAAAGAATTTGTCCTTTGAATTTAGTTGAAATCTTGTTTTGTGATCGGCAGACCATCTGGTACGTGGAATAGTATTACCATCATCATCTATTGGTACATATGTTCCATTCTCGATGATGTCCTAAAGATCAACATGTGTGGATTCAATGAAAAGTCGCGTCTTGTCCTTCTAATAATGATAGTCCTCACCATTGAACATATGAGGTCTTGTGACGGAGGCACCTTTAGTAATAAACACGTGTGATTCTGCTATGGATCTTTGTCCTCACTGTGTAAAGGTGGTTCTTGGAAACCGAGCTCTGATACTAATTAAAGTAAATCACACGTTAATGTTGAACTCACGAAGAACATAAGAAGGGAGGGTTGAATTGTGTAATCTTTTCGTGAATACACAAAACCTTTGATAATCTCTTGAAAAAGAAACTTTTTCAGGTATTAAGTGAATATCAAATGGGTACTTAGTTAAATCGCAAATAACTTGTATGAACTTGTAAATGAATAAGAGTATTTAAGAGTAAAGAGTTAGAAGATAGACGATGCGATTTTTATACTGGTTCACCCTAAACCTTAGGCTACGTCCAATCCTCAGAATTCTTCTAAGTTTTCACCATACTTCATCAAAATTACAAGTATTCTTTCCTTCCTTCCAAAGCCTCTTCAGGTCTCTTACACTAAGTATTTTTTTCAGCTATCTTAGCCTCTCCAGGCTCTCAGCCTTTTCTTTCTCTCACTAGAAAGATATTGTGAGCTTTTGTTATAGTAATGTTAGCTCTCGTATATCGCACAGAATTTTTTGTACATAAACGCTTGTAAGCAAAAAGTTGTTCAGTCTTCGATTACGACTAGTATTTATAGCCTAAGTCTCCAACCGCTTTTTAAATCTTGATAACTGCTTCTTGCTTCTTGTAGAAACCATTATTTTGTTGAGTTCTGTAACTAACTCAACTTGTTTCTTCTTAGTTTTCGAAATTCTTCTGAGTTTTGAAACTTCTTCTGAGTTTTTGAACTTCTTTTGTGTTTTGAAACTCCTTTTGTGTTTTGCAACTTCTTCTGTGTTTTGCAACTTCTTCTGTGTTTTCTTACTGCACGCTTAACATACTTATCAAAATAGTTCATTTATTTCAAACATTATTATTATTTGATTATCAACAAAATTATTAAACGTGAAGTCATTTTGACTTAACACCCCTCTCTCTCTTTGGATGGCAATTTATCCCGAATGACTTTTAACTCGAGATTGTCAGCCTGCAATCTCCTAATCTCATCAAATAATGTCAGTCGAACTTCAAACTGTGCTAGCAATGTTCCATCATCCTCTTGCACTAAGAGTCCAACCCTAAAGCTCCGCACACTCATCAAATACATCATACAAGGATTTTGCTTAACATTTACTACCGAACAAGACTTATAACTTAATGCATCAGCTACCACATTTACTTTTCCCGGGTGATAGTTGATTATTAAGTCATAATCTTTAATCAATTCCAACCATCTCCTTTGTCTAAGGTTTAGCCCATTCTATGTCATTAGGTACTTCAGACTCTTGTGGTCGGTGTATATATGACAAGTCTCCCTATAAAGATAATGTCTCCAAATTTTGAGTGCAAACACTACTGCTGCAAGCTCCAAATCATATGTAGGATAATTTAGCTCGTGTTTCTTTAACTATCTAGAAGCATATGTGATCACTTGCCCGACCTGCATAAGTACACAGCCAAGTCCTTGACGACTGACATCACTATACACCTCATACCCAACCTCCTAGGTAGGTAGAGCGAGCACTGGCGCAGAAGTCAATCACCTCGCATTTGTCATCTTACTAAAATCTTATTCCCTTTTGGGTAAGCCTCGACAAGGGGGTTGCAAGTACCGAGAAAGCCTAAACAAATCTCTAATAATAACCAACTAATCCCAGAAAGCTGCGGAATTTTGTCACAATCTTAGGTTGTTCCCATTCAAGTATAGCTTCCACCTTCTTCGAATCTACAAAAATGCCTTCCCTTGATAACACTTACCCAACAAATCCTATCTCCTTCAGCCAAAATTCACACTTTGAGAACTTCACATATAACTGTCTTGCGTGAAGTATTTGTAGCACAATCCAGAGATGTCTAGCATGCTCCTCTTCATCCTTAGAGTAAATAGGAAGATCATCAATAAAGATTATGATAAAGTCATCTAAATAAGGATGGAACATCTTGTTCATGAAATCTAGAAATCCTGTGGGTGCATTTGTTAATCTGAATGGCATCACCAAAAATTCATAATGTCTATACCTTGTCCGAAAAGCAGTCTTGTGCACATCATTCTCAACAATCTTCAACTGGTGGTACCCAAACCTCAAATCTATCTTTGAGAATTCTGTAGCTCATCTTAACTGATCAAACAAGTCATCGACCCTAAGGAGTGCATATTTATTCCTGATGGTAACCTTGTTTAACTACTAATAATCAACATATAAGCAGAGGGTCCCATCCTTCTTTTTGAAAAATAATACTGGTGCTCCCTACGATGAATTAATGGGTACAATGAAGCCTTTGTCCAATAACTCTTGTAGTTGAATCTTCAACTATTTCAATTCTGCTGGTGCCATGCAATACGGTGGTATAGATATTGGTGTCATCCCCGGGACCAAGTAAATAGTAAAATTAAACTCCCAATTAGGTGGCAATCCAAGTAACTCCTTCGGAAAGACATTGGGGAACTTGCACACAATAGGGACATCTCCCGATTTAACCCTTTATGCTGAAGTGTCAATCACATGTGCGAGGTATACCTGGCATCCCTGATGAATCAACCTCTTAGCTTTAATCACTGATATCAAACAACTCGAGAATATTCGTCAGACACTAGCAAATTTAATAAGGAATCCAATCTAAGGATCAAACTCCATTTCTTTCTTAAAACAATAAATCCTTGCATGATACCTCTCTAACTAGTCAATCCCTAATATCACCTCAAAATATCATAGATCGAGGGGAACAAGATCTTACTCTAACACAACATCACCGATCTTTATCTCACAGGATGTATATACTTCATCACAAGCCACTTGCTCTCTAAGAGGAGTGATTATAATGTGAGGGAGATCTAACGGCTCCAGGGGATGACGAATATCCTTAGCAAAGGTCACACTGACAAATGACCTTTGTGCGCTAGTGTCGATCAAAACTTTAGCGTCTCTATCGATAACACATATAACACTATGGGTTAGCACTCATACTATTTAAGAGTTTACCAGTACTACACATAACATGCATCACAATATAGCAATACAACAACAAAGAAATGTTCGTCTAGTAAATACCTATAATCATGCCCTAATTGGCCCGAATTTCCTCGTCCATCATCACATAAACTCGTACTTGAGCTCGCAAAGTAGGTTGTTGCTAATCTACTAGAGGTGTACCACCAGTCCTCTGTGTGGATCTAGAAGATTATGCCCCTGCCCTAGTAGTCTCCCCTCTGTGTCTCACTGGTTGCTCCAAGCTATCTCCTCCTCGAGTTGAAGTCCAAGCCAATTGTGGACAATCTCTCCTCATGTGCCCTGTATCTCCACACTAAAAACACTTTCTTAGCTCTGTACACTTACCTGAATGTACCTTTCTGTAGCTTCTACACTGTTTAGAATAATATGATCGATCTTGAGAAGTAGAGCTAGTAGTAGGGGCAATGCTCTGACCTCCTAGTCGTGGTGACCATAAATTGACAGATGGTGATGCAGCGCCTCCAGTACTACCCGAACCTGAACTACCACGGCTCCTCTTAGGCTGTTGGCTGGAGGAACCTCCTCCCTTCCTTTTCCGGTTCTTTTTCTCCAACTGTCTTCCATGCCCTTTCACCAACTTCTCAGCTCTCCTGACCGACTATCATCCTCTCTTGGATCGTAAAATGCAATCCAGTCTCAAACCGAACATACAGATTCTCTTCATCTGCCATGTATTCAGGGACATAGGTGGCAAGCTCTCTCAGTTCTGTCTCAAACTCGTGCACTGACCTATTCCCCTGTGTCTGTGTAAAGAAGGCAACCTTCTTCTGATTTTGATCAAATATGGTATAGAATTATTTGTTGAATTCGTTGATAAAATCCCTCCAAGTCATCTGATTATGATAATGTCCCTAGACATTTTCCCACCAGACTCTAGCATTACCCTCTAGCAATCAGATAACTACCTTCGGCTTCATCTCATTAGACAGCCCCATATTATGAAATGTCTCTATGATCCATCTCATCCAAGTTTTGGCCTCAGTAACGTCACCGTACCAATCAAAAAAACCACACTCGAGATTTCTTGCCTCTTTGATATACCCCTAGATTTCAAGCATCAGATGTTGCCCTGGTGCAAGACTAGGTACCACTACTGGTTGCTATGGTGGCGGTACTTGTGGTGGCATCTATGGCAATCCAGCCCAAAGCAGCTGCAATGCAGTATACTGTGCCCACCATGTCATCACCTGCTACAGAGCCTCCCTCAGCATCGATGGTAAATTCGGCTATGCTAGCACCGGTGGTGTTACAGTGTGAGGCTGCCTATGAGCTAAAGAGCTAGTAACTGTTGGTTCTGCGACTGCTTTAGCGCTATGTTCCTCTAGCTTTGGTCGTAAGGTCCAACGTTGCGATGACTTCCCCTTCCTTGTCTAACCATGCTATCACTATAAAATCAAAGAAAAAGAAATTGTTTAATAAAATAGATCGGATCGGGCTAAGCCTAGCTTATTTGATATCCCAAACATCCTAAGGAATGTCGACAAGTATTCTGATCGAGGTCGAAATCATCCGACCACTAAGGACGTTAATTTAACGATCCGAAACTCAACTTTTCGACCAAAGACTTTTGACACCCAGACTCGATTCCTAAGGCATATGAACTTTTTATTAAAAAAACAGAAATAACACTTTTGAAAATGTAAAAACTAGGCTCTGATACCAATTTAATTGTCACGACCCAATACCACATTGGGCCTATGACAACCACCATAGACACAGGCTAAGGACACTCACAATATCCTTAATCTGACTATGCAAGGCTAACTGAATATCCTGTCCTTTTTTTAAAAAAAAGTTTGGGCAGTATAACGGTTATATTTTAAAAATCCCAAAACTCAATCGAATGCCTGCAAACAATTTTAAACATACTTCTATATTCACATCAAAAAATTTACCACAACTTTAGGACTTTAAAGTCCATTCAAAGCAATCTTAACAACAGTATCAAAAGTACATACGTAAGGTCTTTTACAACAACAAAATAGTCAAGAATTAAATTTATATAGTCATAAAGCATATCAACATAACCAATATAAAAAAGCAGTAAAATAGTTCATGAGCTACTATGTAACTAAAGTACAAAACAGAAACTACTCATATGCAGTAATACCCTGAAAATGTCAAAAGACCACATGATTCACTCATAGCTTCAAGCTCACTAAATTAACCTGCATGATTGGAAAGCGGAGGGGGTAAGTATACTATGTACTCAGTGAGCAGGCAAAACATATATTGCAAATAGGACTCGATTGTAACACCCCACTATTATAGGGTACATACAGAACATCCTGTAGACATTCCAGTACGTAATCTATAATAATGACATGTTAAAGCAATCATATCACTAACTTAATCATGGCATCATCATATATACAAAAATGCCAATTCATTATTTCATTCTATAAAAATCAAATATACATTGTAGCTTTAAAATATTTTCCAAATATGTACAAAGATCTAAACCTAATACAAAGCATGCTACATGAAAGAGGTGGAGCCATAGTCTGGAGGAGTATTAAGCAATCTTATGTTGTTGATTCGATTATAGAGGCTGAGTATATTGCTACTTGTGTAAGCAATAAAAGAAGTAGTATGACTCCCTAAGTTCCTGAATGATTTGGAGGTAGTTCCTGAGGCAGAAAAAGCAATTACACTTTATTGTGATAATAGTGAAGCAGTGACTGATTCTAAAGAACCTCAGAACCATAAAGCTGCCAAACACATTGAGAGAAAGTATCATCTCATAAGGGAGACAATATAATGTGGTGAGGTGAATGTGGTAAAGATTTCCACAGAGCCAAACCTTATTGATCCATTCACAAAGACACTGTCTCAAAAGAGTTTTGAGGATCACACAGCAGGGATAGGAATAAGGGATATGTCAAACTTGCTTTAGGGCAAGTGGGAGATTATTGGAGTTATGTAAATATAGTGCCCTGGAAAGCAAATATATTTACATATAACTTAATTTTCTTCCAGTTACTTTTGTAATGAAAATATTTATTATTAATAAAACAAAAGAGTTTGGTTTTATTTATATGAGCATTATATATCTAGTCATAAGGTACCAACATTTTTTTGTAAGTAATAGACATATACATGGAGATGTATGGGAAACATGTATATTATTAGAATTTAAATTAGTTAGTTCACAGTTGAATAATCAAGTTGGTTAATTGATTATGGTTTAGACTATAGTTTTGTGATTTATTTCCATGTAAGTAAAAAAGTTTACTTCAAGGGAATGATGAGTTTTATATCATGATAGTAGTTGACTATCGATAATGACATTATTAAATGAATCTAGAATCAAGTATGTTTTTAAAGAATAAAGTGGGTCGTTACTTTAATCTTAAAAACATTCTTTTATTACGAACCAGAATCTTGATAAGTAGTGAACTTATATATGTTTCATTATAATTCTTGATATGATCGGAATAGATTTTTATAGAGTATCAATCCAACATCTGCATGTTGGAATTATTAATTGAAACATATATCAGGGAACATTCACTCAAATAAAGAGTTTATAGTGATATCATCACTTCTAAATATTTTACGGAGTCTAGTGATTAAACTAGTGCTAGTAGTTTGATGGACTAGCTACTTATCAAGTCTTAACATCAAGATGAGATCTTGTGTGTCAATCACCATATAGAGTAAAACGGGAGATCTAGAAGGAAAAACTAAGATAAGGACAAAATGGTAATTTTACCATTTATTGTGTGGATGGCTATAATATGGTTCATAATAAAGTTTACAATTAGACATCTTATTTGAAACATTTATTCTCATAATATTTAGTAATTCAATAGTTCAACCAACTATCTTTAGTGGAATGACATTTGGTTAATAAGCTGGAATTAATTTTAATGAGATAAAATTAATTCTAGGCTTATTAAAGCTTGAATTACATAAGTCCAATTAGATTCCTCATTTGGCTTCTAGGAAGGTTATCAAGCAAAGTAAGAAATATAAATAGGGGTTTTAAAACCCATGATTGAATGTTGGGCTTACTTTAATTAGAAGCCCAAATGAAAATTTAATATTGGGCTTGACTTTGGTTTGATTTGTTTAATTAGATTAATTAAATTGAAACAAAGTTATTAAAGAAAGAAAGAAGGCATATTTCATTTTTTTATGAGCATTGAATTGCTAAATTAAAGATGGTTTTTATCATGCTTTATCATCATTAAATGGAGTAATGATCTTATCATTAAATGGTTTAATAGTTGCCTTTTAATGATGGCATGTAATGTAACCTTTTGGCGTTCATTTGATTGAAGAAAGGAAGAGGTGCATTTGATGTACTCTCTCTTCCTTCTTTCATCCATAACCGAAAATTAGAAGGTCTTATTTAGGTTATTGGTATATAGCCATCTTAAACAATTGAGAAGAGTCTCATTTATTGGCTTCTTTACGATTGATTAAAGACTGAAGTTATGCATTGGATGCACATCACTTATTTCTTTCACGATAACCGAAATTGACAAGTAGAGAAAGAAGTGTTCTTGCATTTTTGACTCACTCTCTCCTCTCATGCATGCATAGCCAAAACTTGAATGAGAAGAGTCTCATTTTTGGCTACTTGAATGAGAAGAGTCTCATTTTTGGCTTCTTTCTTCTATGAAAAATCTCCACAAAATATTTCTTCTCTTTTCCCACCAAAGGATCTTGTTAACCAAGTTGTCCAAGAAGAACAAGTAGTAGATTGGATTGGTCAAGGATACAATAACAAGGAGAGGATACATTGACAAAGGAAAGGATATAAAAGACTCAATCCTATAACAAGGATTCAGAGAGGATACAGAAGTGAGGAGTCAAAGTTGTAGCAAGGAGTTGGTATATAATTTCCATCTTATTCTTATGTTAATTATTTTCCTTATACCGTATCATGTATGGCTAAAACATGTTGATTTGGTTATGATATTTTCATTGTGTTTTGATTTCGAAAAAGATTTCAAATCTACCATTTTAGCCAAATCTTGCTTGTTTTTGTTTTGAATCCAACAATTAGTATAAGAGCCATTTTATTATGCATGATTTCAGTTCCTATATATGATGCATGGGTTGGCAATTAAATTTTGTATGCTGGATATTTTTATGTGATAGAAATATATATGTGTATGTTTTGCTCTTTTGGCTGTCCATAGAATATAGTTTTACCTTGTAAATTTTCTTCATTTTGTTTGTAACAAGGAGGGTGGCCTATCATCACCATGTTTCCTCCTTGGTTTCATTTTTCTATTTTTCTTTGATTTTTTAATGTATAAAATTCTGTAATATTGAAGATGGAGCAACCATGGATCGAAGAGAAGAATAGTTAATGGTTTCAGTGTATCTTTTGGTGTATTGACAAAGTTTTGATTCTATGAAAACCAAAGTGCTGGAATTTTGTTTTAATAAGTTTTTAGTTTTGTGAAAACCAAGGTGATGGAATTTTTGTTCTAACAAAGTTTCGGTTTGATGAAATATAAGTGCTAGAATGTTTTTTGAGTGTCGATACCAAAAACAAGTGCTAGAACTTTTGTTTTCAAAGTAACAAAATTCAGTTTTATAAAAATGCCATTACACATTTCTTACCGAATGGGCCGGGTCATGTTGATGAAGAGTTCAAAGCAAAAGATCCAAGTCCAAAAAGCCTTGTAATTTTATTTATGTTCTAGGATGGACAATTAAATGTAGCCTATTAGTGTTGGACCCCAAACTTTCGGTAAAATTTAGAAATATTAAATGGAATTAAATGAATGTGTTTGTATAAGTATTGTGTTATAGATGTCATTGTGCTTAAAGGAAATTGATGAGAAAAAGAATTTATTGGTTTT
>JANZLD010000004.1:24632763-24647073 GCA_026413575.1 Erythroxylum carthagenense | reverse complement strand
CCGATCTTTATATAATAAAGTATTAATAAAAATATTTTATTTTTAAAATAAATAATTTGAAAAATATTATTTATAAACTAATATTTATTTTATATATTTTTAATTATTAAATTAAAATTTATTTGAAATTTATATATTTTAAAATCGGAGAGTTGAAAGAGAAGAAATTGTTAAATTGTCTAGTGTATTTTTAAATTAAATTCCTAAAAAAAGGAGTCTAAATATCAAGAGGATGTTAGGATTTAAATTCCAAGGAAAGTGCAACTACTTTCTTTAAATTAAGAAAATTTTTACTTTTCTATCTACTCAAAAAATAAACCAAACATAATAATTTAAATTTTAAAAAAATATTACTTTTCTTGGTAACAATCCTTACTAATCAAACGGAGCCTAGGTAATGTCCTATTCATATGAAAATAATTCATGTTTAAGTTTCGTTAGCATATTTGAACAGTGAACACATTATCTATTTATCCATATCCTCACCACGTTGACTCATTTTCTTGGCCTCCTAGAACTATTGCTATGTTCGTCCAGTAAGAAATAAGCAGAGGTAAGTGATGTCGTATCATGAACGTTTTTTGTACGTTGACGAAATTACCCACGTTAAAACTCAGAATCCATTACATGTACAGACCACCTCAATTAGAATCGCAATCCAAAGCCACGCATCCTCGATGGTTTCTCGTGGGCGTGGCCGTTACACACCGGATGCAGATGGCTCCCCAAACTACCACCACCGCGGCGACCGCCGTAGCCCCTCCTACAACAGCTATGATGAGAGCCATCGAGACGGCGATCGCTTCCGTAGCCGGTCAAGCTCGCCTGATTACCCTAGTCCAAGAAGAAGAAGAAGAAGCCCAAGCCCTAGGTACAGAGAAACCCTAAATTCTCTGCCTAAACGCTTCGGTAAGGGACGAGGCGGTTATAGCAATGGTCGAATGTCTGAATCGGAGTCCGATGAAGAGTTGAAGGGATTGAGCCTTGAAGAGCGGAGGAGGCTGAAAAGGCAGAAGATGAGGAAGTCAATGAAGTATTGCTTCTGGAATCGTACGCCGAGTCCACCACTGCACGAGAAGGGGGAGGAATTTGAAGGTAAGGCCGATGAGTTATCGGATAACAGTGATTCGAGTGAGAAAGAGAAAGATAAATTGAGGAATGGAAATGAGAAATCAGATGTTGACTTGGATAAATCTACAAGTAGTAAGTCGGAGTCCGAGTCTGATGATTATAGGCTGAAGAAGAAGAGAAGGAGCTCAAGTTCTAAGCGGAGGGATAGTGAATCAGATGATGATGAGAGCGAGAGTGAGAGTGAATCGGATTCTGAAAAGGAACGAAAACGGGGGAAGGGGGAGCGAAAAAGGAGTGGGAGAAGCAAGAGTAGTAAGAGAAGAAGGAGAAAGAAGAGTAGGTATACTTATTCTGACGATAGTGAGGGTGATGAGTCTGATGACGAAGGTAAAAGGTCTAAGAAGCGGACGCGTTCTTCGGGTTCGCGCAGCAAAGAAAGGAAGAGAAGTAAGAGGTTGGAAACAGAGAGCGAAAGTCAGGTGTCGGATGGGAGCTCAGGTTCTGAAGTGGATGGAACCAGTAAATCAATGGCTGATGAGGCTAGAAAGGCCGAAATTGATGCGGAAGCGCTGAAATTTAAGGAAATGATCGAGGCGCAGAAGAAACCTGCATTGGACAATGAACCTGTTGTTGGACCAATGCCGTTGCCCAGAGCTGAGGGCCATATTAGCTATGGTGGGGCTTTGAGGCCTGGTGAAGGTGATGCCATTGCGCAGTATGTGCAACAAGGGAAGCGTATTCCTCGTAGAGGTGAAGTGGGTCTTTCAGCTGAGGAGATTCAGAAATTTGAGAGCTTGGGGTATGTAATGAGTGGTAGTAGGCACCAAAGGATGAATGCTATTCGTATTAGAAAGGAAAACCAGGTGTATAGTGCGGAGGACAAGCGTGCATTGGCCATGTTCAATTATGAAGAGAAGGCAAAGCGTGAGCACAAGGTTATGGCAGATTTGCAGAGACTGGTGCAGCGTCATATTGGGCAGGATGTTGGTCCTACTCATGATCCTTTTGCAGCAAAAGGATTGGATGGTGCTGATGCTTGATATTCGTGAGATAGATTTAATTGTTTTTGTACGGAAGCTTTCTTATATTTAATGGTGGTGCAACTGCAATAGCATGTAATCTTTTTAACTTTTTGTCTGGATATAATCTGGATTAATCGTTTACACATAACTTTGTTTTTTTTTTTCCTACTTCCATCGAACTCCCTTTATACCATCTTACTGACTCTTGCACATCTGTACAAATGAGTAGCCTCGTGTCTTTTACCTCTTTGGTTGTTGCATTAGATGTGGATATAGAGTGGCCTTTTGCATAGGGTATAAATGATGAAATGCTTTGATAGAGTAAGGAATGAAGACATCTTGCTAGGTAGATCTAATCACCCGTTTACGATGGAGAATTGTGTAAGTTTTCCAGGTAAAGACTCCTGTTTTATGTGGTTTAATGGCGGTTGAATTCTCAAAGTACCTTCTTCACCGGACTCTGTTGTGATGAATTTCATGATGTGGTCTTCATATCGAAGAGGAAATGTTACCCAAGTTGATTTGTTACTTTGATGGGAGAATATGACGCCCAATACTAATTTGTCTATAGGTGACAGGCAAATTTTTGTGGACAAAAAATGCATAGTTTGATTAGTAGAAGCTTCTGCAAGGTGATGTACCCTGATATTTAAACTGTACTTGAAGGACAAGATAAGAGATTCAATCCAGGACTGATACAATAGGCTGATGTTTGGCTGAAAGGGTTAGGGATATGAGAAGAGTGGAGAGAGGATGACTATTTAGTCAATGTGTAAAGTGGAATGTTTCCATCTATCGTGGCTTAAGCAAGGATGGAAACTGTTTCTAAATGAAGAAGGTTGATC
Organism: Erythroxylum carthagenense; assembly: GCA_026413575.1. Classification (NCBI taxonomy): domain Eukaryota; kingdom Viridiplantae; phylum Streptophyta; class Magnoliopsida; order Malpighiales; family Erythroxylaceae; genus Erythroxylum; species Erythroxylum carthagenense. Next base: position 24,644,135 of record JANZLD010000004.1, on the reverse strand, counting down.
AGAATCGAACGAAATAAGAATACTAAGTTATGAAAGTCCAGTGGAGGCTTACAAAAATGTTCGTTTTCAGTTTTTTAAGACTAGGGCTTGTGCTCTGTACTTGCAGCAATCTTTATCACTCCTAACTTGCAGAGACAATAGAGTGTAAATTATGTATTACGTGGTTTCATAAATTTTGAATGGGAGTTCATCATGAAAAGTGATAATCTCTATTCCGTAGCTTAGCTGTTGAAATTTTCATCCATTAGTATTTATTCGAGGAAAACTGCAATTTGGTTTCTTTGGGCAAATGGTAAGAGTTGGAAGAATATTTCTTGTTAGGTATTGTTACAATTTGGAGTCAAATATATTTTTTGTACACCGCTTCTTCCTTTTGCAGAGCAGAGGGATAACAAGAGCTACTTCTCCTAATGGTACGATTTTATTTAGATGGTAAAATATGATGATGTAACACCTCTATAATAGCACGGACGACTTGATATGGATGTAATGTGCAAGTCTTCCAGGGGATGCTGATTGATTCAACAGTTTTGCATCAAAAGCCAGTATTTCGCAGCTAGAATTTCATGGGTTTGGTAGGGGAAGAGCGTCTGTATCCAGTTCACATTGGCTATAATTATAGAACATACGTTTATGTTGGATATACATGTTGTGTTTCTCAGTAATGAGTGTAAGGCTTGTTTGCAGTGATTAGAGCCCTTACAGTTACGAGAGCTTACTCTGGGACTGCACTGGCGGTTGGCTTTGATGCTTCAATGTAGTATGGGAGGTTTGATGTGTTAGAGGTGGCGGGTATGTATTGTCTTAAGCTAGCAAGGAAGTTACATCTCAGCAAATCTGCCCCTTGAAAGTGATAGCCGCCAAGCGATCATTTGTTTTATGTATGGCCATTTGCTAGAGATGCTCCACGACTTGGTAAAAGTTTCACTGTGTTTGGTTTCTAGCTTGTTCAATAGGAATGAAATATGGTAGCACGTAGTATTGTGAAAGCTAGGTTTCAATTAGGTCTTATTTGGTAGACGTGTGGCCATCAGATAAACAGCAAGGGGTTATCGCGAGGTGTTGCTCCTAGTGAGACATCTTTAGATTTAAGACATTCCTAGTCGCATGATTTAGAAGCAATTGGATCTCTGATGAGTATTAAGCAATCAGCAATTTTGATCTCCACTCCTGAAGCATTTTGTTTATAGGAGCAAGTTTCTGTATCCAATGCATATTTGGGTTTGAAGAGCAATTTTGATCTCCTCAGTCTCAAAGTAGGTAAATGGACATTGAAAGAGTGACTTTTTAGGCCTTTCTTTGCAAGCTACTTGAACTGAGATTGCCATGACCAATTCTTTTTCTTTTTCATCCAGAGCAGATCGGTAACAGGGTGGTCTAATTGCATACTTGTTATTGTCTGGTCCTGCAGTGTGGGTTTGACTGTGTATCTCCACCACACCGGGCATACATGAGTCCCCTTATTTAGTCTAGTTGAGCTGTATACCATCTGTGAATGATGGTTTCTTTAATCCCTTGAAAATAGACACGTGTACTTTGTTGTAACAATTTCTGCCTGTCTGTGTAACGGTTCTCGTGTCGGAGAAACTCTAAAATTATACGAAAATTGCAAGTTAATGGAATGGAAGCTGTGACACTGGTCATGTTGGTTTTATGTCAAAGCTCAAAATTACTCTGGAAGTTCAAAGTCAGGGTTTGTTTAGACTTTAAAAAGGAATGGTTACATTTCCTAAGGAAACGTGGGATTAATGGGAAATATTGATGGTTGATGCGTTCCACATGGGATTGGAATTGGATGTTGACTATTACAGTGAGCATAGGCGCGGTGATTAGTGAAGTTTGGAAGATGATAGGGACGTTGGCTGTCGTCCTACGGCGTGGTGTTTGCTCAGTATTAATAAAGTCTACCCGAGAACAACAGATGTGTAGACTGACTCGTGAACCAAGCTATTATGTTTGATCTCGGCATGACTTACCTCGCCGAACCACCCGTTGGTTGTCATTTTCTCCTTGTAATGGATACCTCGGGACCTTAGTCCCCTGGTAATTATTTGTAACTAATTTTCCTTCTTCCTTTTTATATTAAAAAAAAAAAGTGTATGCGAGGAAAAGCATTGTAATTCTTAGTAACTAGTTTTCCTTCTTCCTTTTTATATTAAAAAAAAAGTGTATGCGAGGAAAAGCATTGTAATTCTTATGACAAAAAAAGTGTATTGCTTTACATTTATGACTAGAAGCAGTATCCTATATGTATTAGTCTTATTGAATTTTGTTGTCTTCTCAAGATTTACTAAAAAAATAGTTTTATAATTGAATTGATGGATATAAATCACAAAAATTCCATTACCCCGTTTCACTTATGGCTGCAGGAAGAACCATAATTCAAGAAAAAGGCTCAAATTACTTTAAATCAAAGATGTAAATGAACTTGTAAAAACCAGATTGATGGAATTCTAAGAATAAATTTTTTTCACATAAAAAGATATGATAAATAAAATATTCTATCTTAAAATATTTTTGATAGAGATAAGTCCTATTAATATACAATCCCTGTAGTTTAATTTAGTTATATTTAAGAAACTGTCACTTTAAAATTTAACGATATAATCATATATTCGATTGATACCCTCAAATTTTAATTTTCAAGGGTTTACACCTATTAAATATGTAATTAATATTATAGGTCTAGCTCGATTTTAGAGACATTTGTTTGATTAGCAGCATCACATTTGTATTTCGAGAGTCCTAGTTGACTTCATGAATTGAAATGAACGAAGATCCAACAAAGTTGAGGTAAAGAATTATGAATTAAAGTTGTTTCTAGCAGATGTGCCCATTTTGGGGTCAGACATGCCCATTATGGACACGATTGTATATAGGACTCTGCATGTCCCTATTACCTTGTACGGGTTGAATGATGAGCATCGAGATCAAAAATGCCTGTGTGGAGGTGGAAACTCCCATGTCCGTAGACCGTATGATTTTTTGTGATCATGTATCTATGAGATTGTCCAATATCAAAGTGGTTTTGAGGAACACGGTTACCAAACACACATGAACCAAACACGCTATAGTGCATGATTGTATATGGTATAAAAAAACTTAATTTTTATACAAGGTATAACAGGTAGACCTGGAGGGAATCATTAATACAACACAAAGAGAGAATAGAATAAGGAAAATAATCAATGAGTGAGAGAGAAAAGGGGACTTTCTTATTCCATAATTGTTATTCTTAAACTATAAGTTATATTTGAGGGGCTTCATGTTTCATGATTAGTTTTGGAGAAGCATTGATTTGGGATATCAATGTATAGTCTGCCAAGAAACCTTATTAGATTACTTGTAGTTGTATTGTGGTGGTGTTTTGAGTTAAGGCCAATAACTTGGAACTTGAACTTTTGTAAGTTTGCTATTTGATTAGTGGATTTGCTTGTTTAGTTTGTAGATTTTTCTTTATATTGGTGGATTTTCCATGTAAATTTAGTATTATATTTACTTTCTCATCATTTATATTGTTTGGGTTAATTGTTTATTGCGTTTAGTTACTTGAGATTAATTCATTGTGTTTGTTGATCTTATGGGAAGTATTGTTTGAAGCCCAACAAGTAGTATCAGAGCTAAAGATATAGAGTGTGGAAGTAGTTCTGTGACTAAATTAACATCAACCAATTGTTATATATGGAGACTTATGATGGAAGATCTTTTGTATTACAAAGACCTTTACAAGCCAATTGATGTGGACAAAAGCATAAAAGATGATGTCCTATCTAAACTAGAAAAGATGTCATATAGGGACTTGAAAAAGATGAAGTAAAAAACTTTGGGTATTATTCAATAGTAAATTGATATCCACATATTCAATTATCTATTCTAAGAGATCTATCCATTTAAGTTGTAGAAGAAATTGGAGGGTCTTTATGAGAGAAAGATTGCTTAAAAAGTCCTCCTTGATTAACAGGCTTATTAACTTAAAGTTGAGGACTAGATAAGTAATGTTTAAGCATCTCACTAATTTTTAGATATAGTCAAGAAGTTGATAACAATAAAGATCATTCTTAATGATGAGCTCCAAAACCCTACTCTTATTGAGTTCCTTGTCAAATAGTTAGGAAGCCTTATGACCATCAATAACTTTACTTCAGATGGTTTACTTTCATATCCAAAGAGAGCATGTTCAATGAGAGATTAGAAGAAAGGAGATGGGTGTTGATGATGTCCTGGCTCTTGTGGTAGAAAGTAGAGGAAGAAGTAAGAGTAGAGATTCCAAGGTATGTGTCAAGTTTAAGAAATGATGAAAGTCTAGATAACAAGGAAATCAAGATATGTCATTATTACACTAAACCATGTCTTATAAGGAAATTCTACTATAAGTGGAAAAGAGACCAAAAAGAGCAAGATCACCAAAAAGATAGAGACAAGAAAAACATTGCAGCGATAACTTTAAGCATAGATGACAAAATGTCATTAATTTATACAACCAGTAAGTGTCTTCATGTTGGTAACTCAAGTTTTGAGTGATTTATTCATAAAACGCTTACTAACATTATGTTTCTAAGAGATAGTACTTCACCTATTATAGGAATGGTGACTTTACGAGTGTTAAGATGAGTAATTAAAGTTCTACTAGCATCATCAATATGGGTGACATTTGGGTTCAGATTGATGATGGGTGCATGCTAATTTTGAGAGACATACAACACATTTTCAACTTGCACTTTAATTTATTATCTAGTATTGTGCTTGTCCAAGAAGGGTATCATTACACATTTGAGGATGGTAAGTGGAATTTATCTAAAGGAGCAACGACAGTTGCACATGATGAGTTGTAATGTACACTGTACAAGACACACTTAAAGGTATATGATAGAGAAATATATGTCGTTGAAGAAAACACTTCTTTAAATTTGTGGCATCATAGATTCGGGCATATTAGTAAGAATGAGATCAGGTTGGCGGTGATAAATCTCTTATTTTGGCAAACATTACTGTCCCAATCCTTTGTCTCATCTTTCAATGAGAATAGAAAGACCCTGAGATTAATTTACTCTTTTGTTACTCCTTATGGCTTCATTTTAGAGAAACAACAAAGAATTCTTTTAAGTGTATGTCGATCTTCACTTATAAGGCCACGAAAGACAGGGAGTAAGTGGATTAAAACCAAATTTTAATTCAAAATCTATCTCAACATCTGAAAATCTTATTCATAAAGGTCATTGATTAAAATTTGTTGCAACCAACTCCCTCAATGTTCTACTATTAGGATTTGTCATCTTTTCTTCAATTTCTTGGAAATTAGAATTTTCACTAATTGTTAGATCTATCTTAACTTTCACCTTGCTTAATCTATTTCCTTAAACAACATGCTATCTTCTCAATCTTTGGATTATATTGTAATTCACATGTCTGAGAAGAATGAGCCATACAAGATGAGAGATTAGCAGTAAACTTAAAATAAAACAAAGAGATAAAGCAAAAATAGTTCCCTAACAACGATGTCACAATTTTAAACAAATTATTTAAGCCCTCAAAATTAATTCCAATTCCTAAACTCTTATAATAATAATGGAACTAGGTCAAATCCTAAAAGAATTAAGTACTAGTTTCTTAATTTCAATTAATAAAACTAAATAGGAGTTTATGATTAATTAATTAATGAACTAAAATTAGTAAGGAATTAGAATAAATCAACTGAGTATAAAAAGTGATAAATTTAATTTGTTTAACTACGGTTCAAGGGAAAGATCTCGTCTAATTGCAAATTTATTCGTGGACTAAAAAGAATAAACTTTCATAACTCAAACACTTAGTCTAAAACCTATTAGGATGGTCATAATAGGTCTCAGTTTTGCCTAAACTCATTGATTCAAACATGGCATTCAAGTTAAACTTACCATTAATTGATTAGGTATGATACCATTCTATATCAATTAAACAATAACAATAAGCTTAGTGAAAAAGCTTGAACCTTAAATTAAATAATTGAGATAGTTACAACTATGTAACCTAGTTTTCACATTTCTCTCGAGTTAAATATGAAAATTCATAAATAATCTATTTGCTACTTATACCAATTATTTATGACAATTACGGATTACTGAACACATGGATAGCAACAGAATAATCAATATTGAATTAATTCATCAAATTCATCAATATTAACTAATCATGAAATATGAGAACGTAAAACAAAATAAATACTTGAATTAAAATAAAAATCTAGGTTTAGAACAAAACCTCCTAAGGTTACAATTAGAGTTTTGATCCCCCTTGAGTTAGAAAATTTAGATTTAGCCACTCATGACTTTAATTCCACCACCAGCAGTAGAAGAAAGAAGAAAATAAATCAAAAGAAAGATGAAAGTGAATAATAAAGAAAGTCTATGTAACATCATCTTTTTACTTTTCTAACCTAAAAACTCACTTCTTTTATTATTCTAGAGATTTTCTTTTAAACAAATCAAAATCCCTACATAATAAGGCTGAGAATAAGTCTCAATTGAACTAAAATTTTTAGAGTAAATATGACTTTAAGTATGATCTTGCCTTATCCACTTTAGTAAGCTATCATCTTTGACTTTATTTTTTTAAAATTCGTGGCTTTGACAAATAATGCTACAATTTAATGTTTCAAGACTAATTTGATCTAATTTCCACTTGTTACCTCTTAAAATAAAATAAATATTAGTTTTATCAAATAAGCACCAAAAATTAACTTCTTAAAGTGAATATGGCTTTAGGCATGATCTCACCTTATTCTCTTCAACAATCTGTCATCTTTGACTTATCTTTTCAAAATTCGTGGCTTTGACAAATAATGTTCTAATTTGATGTTTCAAGCCTAATTTGATTTAATCTTCATTTGTCACCTCCTAAAATAAAATAAATATTAATTTTATCAATTAAGCACAAAAAATCAACCCATCAATCCAATCAGTATAACATAATCATATCTTATCAAAATTTTCTATACTAGACTCATGCTTGTCCTTAAGCATACATCAATTCAATATATTAGTCATCCTTTTAATAGCCACTCATCCTTTTTCATTTCATCTAAAAAATATCACATAAGCTAATACAGATTAAAGGTTTAACATAAACTAGCAATAAAATAAATAAGTACTTTTAGGATAAATTTTTCGAATGAAAACATAGTATTTAATAAATTCCATAAAAATAAACTATAACAAGACTTGACACCCTCTTATGGATTTCACTCTATATACTTAAAATTTTTAGGGTTATTTAAGCTCTCAAATCAATACAACGCAGGTTATTTCCATAAGCTTGATTATGAATCATATCTCTACCACTAACAAACATTAATTTAATGTATAAATCAAAGGGATTCAATAAGGGCTAATACTTGGCTTAGGTAAAAGTAAAGCAAACAAGGAACTTTTAGAGTTAACAAATCAAGGGAACCTTATAAAACTTATTCACTCAAGTTTTAACTAAACTTGGTTTGAAACTCACTTGTTTCAAGTTGTATACTCTTAATCACATCATGATCATTTTTTTCTTTTTTCTTTTTTACATTTTACAGTTTATTTATTTTCATTTCCTTTTATCCTTTTTTTGAGAGAAAGAAACATCATAAAGGAGTTCTTTTTTACTTTACTTCTCCTTTATTCTATAAAAACTGAGAAATCAAAATACTGTAACTTGAATCAATTGATTTTTTAATAGAAATAGTTAAAATTTTATACAAATAAGCTTTATACAATTCTTTCAATTTAAAGCTTAAAATTGTTAAGGAAATCAAGGAAAAGAAGGGCTTGTAATAAGGTTAATATGCAAGAAAAAAAGGTCAAGGTCAAATTGGTTCGCTAGAGGTAAAAAATGAAGTAGGCTTTTATAGGTAAAAAATAGTTATACCTAAATGCCCCTATCATCTCCATGCATAAATTCACTAAAAATATGGTCTTAAAATGTATACAAGAGTAGGTTCTAGCATAAACATGTCATGTTTGGTAACATAAACTAAAAAGAAAAATGTATGAGTACCAATGTAATAAATTGCTTTTAAGCTACAAAGCTTACACTTGTATCAAAATGCATCAAGTCTTGCACATATTTATTCAATAAAAATAATGAGATACTTTAAGTATTATATTAGAAAACATTAATCATGCTTATCTCTCTCATGCATTAAAACTTAAACTAAAAAATACATCTTAATTTAGGGACTATTTCTAATCAATAATCAGAAAATTTTAGGTTGCCACAAGGAATAGTCAATATATGAATCATAATATTAATGAGTTCAAGTACAAAACAAATTTTTTAAAAGAAAGATAAGAATTATTTGATCATAACTCTTTCCACACCTAAATCATACATCTCCCTAATGTGTGCACATGATGCTCACATTTGAAAAAATTATGAATATAAAATAAGTGAAGGATTGGAATATTTCTCTTAGTTGTGAGCATCATAAATAAACTGCACTATAATATAGGTGCCCATCAGGTGTTAAGTGTCATATAATGGAATTGCTTTTTTTTTTCTCAATCAACCTTATCCTTTGGCTATCCAAACTCACTTCCAATTAACACTAATGGTTGATAAAATCTTGTATTGGTTTTTATCAATTGGATTCATTATAGAGTTAGTTTTTGTTGTTGTCCTATTAGTGCCATTTGTTCTTCCTATAGCTTCAACAATTATGAATAAGAAAAATTTACAAACTATTGGACATTAGCATAAGCTTTTTGACTTGTGGAGTTGTGGGACTACTGTTAGAGATTTATTAGCTTGGAAGTTGGTGATTGGCTGCTATGCAGAAGTTGACAAAGTAAAACATAACTATTTGGACACATGTGATAGGACTATTAGAGTTAGGGTGGGATGGGTTAGGTTGGGGTTTGAGCAACTCCAAGCCTAGGTCATCCTATTTTTTAATTTTTTAAATTAAAAATAAAAAACAACATCATTTTCTATAAAATGATATCATTTTTTAAATTATTGGGCCTTGAGTTAGGTAGGCCTAGTAGCCCAAGCCCTAACTTAGCCCAACCTGACCTAGTTTGCCAAGTCTAATTGGAGTATGTTGAAGTCACTAGAGCTTTTGAACAATTGGACGCCTGTGTAATGTGATGTTTGACTAATGGACGAATGCTTAAAGTTGGATTTGGTACTCTATGTTTTGCAACTGTTGGAGCTCTTCGATGCGTAGACTATTTGAGGATGCTTCTTGGTTTTGTAGAGTTGATATTGTATGAGTGTGGTGCAACTATTGGCTGGGACATTGATGAGCGGTAGTGCTATGTTGAGACGTGCTATGCGTTGGGAAATAAGGGTAACTCTTACTGTAGAGGTAGGGACAAAGAGAATAAACATAAAGTTAGGGTTAAATTATTTTGTGTTGTTTTATTTTTATTATTTTCTTTCTTGAAAAAAATTAAATTCTTGTAAACAAAACTGTTTACTAACATTTATAAGACATGATCTCGCCTCATGTATTTTAGTAATCTATAGTTTAAAGGATTTAATTCCAGACTTTTAAGTTATCTAAGACATGATCTCACCTTATTCATTTTAACATTATGGAATTTAAAGAATTGTTACCTGAAAGTTGAATTATATAAGATGTGATCTCGCCTTGTGCATTTTGGCATTCTAGAACTTAGGGTCTTTTATCCTAAAAGCTGAGATGCATAAGATGTAATCTTACCTTATGAACATTTTCAAACTACTTAAAAGATCAAAATTTTCCTGTAAACTAGCAAAACAATTACACAAAGGCAAAAAATGAAACTTATAAATAACTAAATAGAATTAATAAAATTTATCATGTTTGGGTTGCCATCCAAAAAGTGTTGGACCCCGCTTTTGGAGCCCAGCATTCGGAGACAATTGAAGATCGAAACTCATTGCAAATTTTTTAAAAATAATTAGAGCATATGCAAAAAAATCGATAATCAAATCGGGCCAATTTTTTTAAAACCATTTCAATCACAAAGATGCAATCATTATTGAACAAATCAGAGTTTCAGTAATTACTTGGGCCCATCACAGAACACAAAGCTTGTTTTCAAAACATCTTTACATTTCAAAAACCACCCCTTTTTACCTTAATACAAATACAAAATACAAAAAAATACAAAAAATACACATGATACAATTGAATGCTTATGCGTAAAATGGTTCCAAAATACAAAAATCCTGAACTAACTTAATTACAAAAGTCTTTAATTATCTTGGAGTTCCAATGCCTTACAAGAATCGCTAATGTTCTCTTTCTGCACCTAAGGAGGGAAGCGTGGAGTGAGCTACACAGCTCAGTGGCTAATATATTTATAGCCATTAGCAATTGACTAAAGTCAAGCATATGTATATATATATGTCTAGCAATTCTAGCATTTATTCTTTATTCAAGCAATTTAAACATTCATCAATTTAACTCAAAATTATAATATATAACACTCAATATGCTTCATACTTGACAATTTAAAACGCAATGCACAAAACAATGGCTTGAGGGGTTCTATGGAATAAAACAGAGAAACTGAAGTTTACTCTGTGAACAAAACGAGTCCATCTTTCGGATCTCGTGAGCCACAAGCAGGCAGCTAGGAGAAGGCTTTACATCGACATGCACATGACTACGAAATGGTTCCTCTCTCGCCCAAATAAAGCACATAATCAATGCTCAAAATCATTTTATCAAAATGAAATACTTTCATACTTTCATGCTCTTTCTTCTTTCCATTCAAAACAAAATACCACGATACAATTCAATGTCATAATATTGATCAAAATCACAATTTAATTTTATAAAAATATTAAGCTTCTTTCACAATATAACAAAATCAAAGTCATCATGTATTTTTAACAAATCAAATTCAGACAATTTAACACATATTCACACATAGGCAAGAATCTACCCAATCACACAATAATTGTAAATACATTACCCATCTAGTTCGCTTGCAAAAATCCAAGTCAAGGTTGTCTTTCTCTTTGCTCTTGGGTAGGATTCTCTTAGTTCCTTTGATTCTTCACCAATTGAAGAGATCTTTGCTCAAAGGGAAACTCTTCTCTTCCTCTTCCTTTTCCCTTTCTTGAACAACTTCAAAATCTCTTTTGAAGACTAAGAAAAGTTAAACCCTAGCTCAACTCTCTTCTTTTCTCTCAAATAATCAAACTCTCTTTCTCTTTCTTTCTCATTTTGTTATTCTCTTCTACTTATCCTTCCATTCCCATATTTCTTCTTAATTTATAAGCAAAACAACACTTCTTCTTCTAATTATACCCTTAATGATCGAGAAATGTCCCATTTGCCCTTCCATTTATGCCTTATATCTTTTATACTTAAGTGTCTTGCCAAAAGCACTCTTGAATATTCTGACATAACTCTTTCTTCT
>JANZLD010000004.1:24451456-24461610 GCA_026413575.1 Erythroxylum carthagenense | reverse complement strand
GAGTATTTTAAACATTTTTATGTCAATAATCGCTAAGTGAAAATAATTAAAAATATCAACAATTAAGCACATATCAATTATTTAAATCTAAGTAGAAATTAAGCATTGAGAATGCTGAAGCACTTTAATGAGATTGTTCTGATAAGTTTTAAATTTTCGGTTATCTATAAAGAATGAGATTCTCTGGTGAATACCTTCACAAAAAATTTTTATAAGGGTATGGATTTATATAAGAAGTAAAATATAATATTGTATAATGCAATAGTATTTCTTCTATAACGATGCCTAATACAATGACTTTCCTTCAATAGTTCCAATTGAATCAATTAGTAAAATTTCATATTAGATATGGAATGCTAAGTCTTTAAAAGAGTCAAAGTTAATGATAAGGATGTGATGCTTAGTTTAAGCATATATTATCTATTCAGTTTAGAACTAAAATGGGTAATAAAAGGCTATGGGATATCCAAAAGGTTGGACATAATCTTACAAACTTGTTGAAAAAATTGTTTGTTTCAATGTATACTGATAGGAGAATGGTTCTCAAAATAAGTTGTGGGAGTAAGATGAAATTTGAAAAGTTCAATTCTCATGACAGTACATCTAATTGGAACTAGTGTCTTTGTTGATACATTTGATGTATAGTTGAAAAGCTACAAGATGTTCAAAGATTCACTTTCATAATGGATTCAAAGAGTTTGTTTTAGAGATGATTGTGAATTTTTCGTGTCTACAAGAAGGTTAATGGGATTATAGTTGTCCTCTTTAATGGGAGTATGTGGAAACATATTGCTCATAGAGAATAACAATTCTAACTTTTAATTGTTGAAAACATAATTGTCCAAAAACAACTCTTGTTGTATATGAAAAGGTAATAACTTAATTATGAGAATTAGATCCATAGAGATAGATTAGAAGTTGTTCACTATTCAAAGTCCAAATATATAGATAATGTACTAAAGATGTTTAATATTTGAGATATTTGATACCTATGAAGTATTAATGGCATCTATTATTTTATGTATGAGTTGATATTTGAGTTCAGGAAGATATTCACTTTAGAAGTAAATCCTAAATAAGGTTTATTTACTTAGAACAATATCATACAAGATTGGAAAGGATCCAATGTAGCAATGGTTACTAATTAAGCCATAATATATTTTTTGTTTAGTGAAAATGATTAATTGGATCAATAAGTTCTTTAGTGAACTTGATATAATTCCTTGCATTGTTTAAGACAGTAATGTACTATAGAACGTTAGAGTCATCCTACATGCAAAAGAAGCTAAGGTCTTATCAAAGATCCAATAATGTATTTAGGCAAATTTTCTTAATTATGATGATAATTAAGATGAAAGTTGTAAGATTTAAATAAATGGTCACTATAGAGAATCTTGTAGAATTCTCTCATTAAGCCACTATCCTAGCAATAGTATAATTGTCATATAGTGATATGGTATGAGATACTTAAATGATTGGATTAGTGCAGGTAGGAGATTGTTGGTTTATGCCCTATAGTCAATCATTTTGGTTGTAATTTAATGACAAATTATTTAAAGGTATTTTTTATCTTGTACATGTTTAAATGTATATGATAAAATTCATGAGATAATTATACATTGTAAATGAAATTACAATGGGATTATAATTATTTGACTTATAATGCATTTATGTATTATCCCTAAATTGTTTCTAGTCATTGTTCCATTAAGATTGAGCATTAATAGAATATAAAAAGACTAGCATACAATTTGTTTTTCCTTATGAAGGAAGTAGTCAATTTCATAGGCTAAAGTACAGAGATACTTAAACAAATGTGTGAGTACTTATTAGAGAACAAGTTCGCTAAATATACCTGATATTGAAAATTTATTTGGAACATTATTTGTATGTCTATGGAACTTTTATTGTGATGATTGTGTAAGTGATCTTTGACTTTAGGTCTTCAAAGTTATCTTATATAGGAATTGTTATGTTTTGGTATTACTTATGACCTATTTAATTATGGATCAGTCAATCGGTAGTAATTGGATATAGTATAAACTATATAGAGGTAGTTGTGTGATCAAGATATGATTCATCAGTTTGAAGTAATTACGGAGAATGTTTCTTTGTTCTCGATTAGTATTGACTCTGAAAATCCTTGGTCAAGATGGAATGACACTTTATAAATAGTTTACAAATGTCATTAATTGAATCGATAGCTAATGACAGAGATCTAATATGATTGGACTCAAAATAGAGTAGACATTAATTTCATGTTCTATGTCTAATCGAAACATTGTATGATGAAATGATTGAATTATACGGAAAAATCATGTATGAAAAGGTTAGTCAAAAATACTTTGACATTCTTAAATATCTGGATGGTCATGATACGTTGCTAGACGTCAATCTTGATATATGATTATAAATTATTTAATTAAAAAATTAAAGATAAATTAAAAAGAGTTTTAATTTGTTTAAGAACCTAATGGGTCTCACAAATAGAATGAGTTGTAGATAGCAAAGTTATTTTAATCAAGTTAGACTTGATTATAGAGTTTAAGAAACTTTATGATTAAATATAAGATATTTAATAAATAAGAATCAATATAAGATATTAGATCTTATTTGGGTATAATTGATGTTCAATTAGAATTATTTAATTTCAATTAAATTAATAAAATATTCAAAGCTTATTATAAATAAGCTTAAGTTTTATAGAGGTAGCATTTCTTGCTTAATCATCTTTGTAAGAGTTATAGAGTTCTCTCAACTTGTTTTGTAGATACTCTAAAAGATTGGACACTTGTGCGGCTATGGTAGTTGAGACAGATCGATTTCATAAACAGTTCGAGAAATATGACAAAAAAAGATCAAGTTTTAGAACGAGGTACGAATTAAGATTCTACTTTATTATGATTTGTATTAATCATTTTATAGAATAAAAGATATTTTAATTTTTAGGAGATCAAAAGTTATAAAAAAATTTCGTAATTATTCTGCTATAATCAGAATCGAATCTCAATTTGATTTCCCAATAGAGCATTGCATCTATACATCAACTCTGAACTTACTAGATAACAATGAACCAATATTTTTGAGCTCTTTTCCGGGGGAATTTTGCTTCAATACATCTTATTTGAACTTGCCGGACAACATATGATCTGTTATTCTAATTATTTGAAAATATGTAAAATTGCTAATTGATTGTCTCCTCATGTGCATTTGTTCAGACCTTGCATTATCTAATTATCTTGTGAATTATAGAAACGGCCTTTAGTTAGTCTGGTTAAGGGCCATTATTTTCAAAAAGAAAAAAAAAAGGCTAATTACAGTAAATTTGGCATTGTAAGTAAGACTGAGGTCTGAAACTGCGTCGTTTGTATTCTGATTTCTGAAAGGTTGCGTTTATGAGACATTCCTCAAATACAGCCCTGATATAACGACATTGAGAGGTACACAGGCAGGTTAACCAACCAATGGCCAAGAATCCACATAGTACATGTAGGCACACGTGGCAGCATATACCTCGTCCGTACTCCAATCTCTCCTTCTCTTATTCACAACCACCCACTATGGATGCTTTTCTCAAGACCCCAACCTCCATGGCTAAACGCCCTTGTCCATCCTCCTCCACGGCCGTTGCATCAACCATGGCCACGTCATCAAAAGCCGTTAGGGTTCCGAACCATATGAGCCTACAGGCGGACAATATCCTCCAGACCTTTCTAGGCCTCGCGGATTCCCCTTCTCCGTCTATCGATATGTTCTTTGAGCATCTTCTAGATTCTTCGCCTTGCGATTCCGATCAATCTGTCCTCATCGATCGCGCTCTAAAATTAGGCTCCGTTCTCGTGGAAGCTGCCAAGCGTTCTGATAGGAAACGCTCCACTAAGCATAATTCTCTCACTTGGCCTCTGCCTCCTGATCTCACCATCAAGGTTTGGTCTATTTATGTTTCGATCATTGCACGATTTTCTATTTTTTATTTGTTTTAATCGTAGTTTTTATTGAAGATACGCGTGATGATTGTAGTTTTCGAGACTGTTTTGAATCCTGGAGTTTGTGTTGATTTAATTTATTAGTTTCTTTTTATGAGTTGAAAATTGCGTGTTGCCTTTGATTTGCTCTGAATTTTCATAAATAAGCTATTGTAACGTATTTTGAAGGATTATGGTGGTAGTGGTTATGAGGGTGAAATCTTTATTTTGAGAAGAATGAATTTGCATTTGAAGCTTTCATCTTTTGGATTTGGTTGTTTGGGGGCTATTTTTTGAGCTATGATGCTGATGATAAGCAATGTAGCTAATAGTTGCCATATGACAAACTACTCTTGGTTCTACTCTTCCATTCTTTTGCCATCTAGTCATCCATTGTGTGGTGATATATTGAAAGATGAAGGAATATAGAACTTTAGTTGCCAGATATTGATTATATGCACCCATGTACATGGAAAATGCATACATTTATTGATTTTGAGTGTTGAAGATGCTAATGGTGCTTGCTACATTTTCAATGTTGCCTGTGAATTGACATTTTTTAACCGTATGCTACGAATATTAATCTTTTGGTTTCAGTGCGTATTGGGCTTTTTCTGTATGATATTGAAATGCTATGCAAATAATGTTAACTCTATAGGCCATTTACTGTTGTGGGCTTGAAACCAAGATCTGAGGCTCAAGAGCCAGGAAAACCTGCTGAAGTGACATGTTAGTTTTTGTGGCTTAAGATCCCATTGATGGTGCATTGAATCCTGTTTCTTTTGTTAAATAGCTGATACTTTTTCTAGAAATTACATTTATCTATAGCTTATCTTCGTAGATTTTTGGCAATTGTATGTTACAAAAACACAATTTTCCTTTTTCTCCATTTATCTGAATGTTTATTCCTATTCTTATCTCCAGGTGTTTTCTGTGCTTGATACACAAAGCTTGTGCTATGTTGCTGCAACTTGTTCGATGTTCCGCAAATGTGCAATGGATCCCCTGTGCTATGCCAATATTGACCTGACAACAGTTGTTCCAAAAGTGAACAACGCTGTTGTGTCTTCTATGATTCAGCGTGCTGGAAGTGCACTTCAGTAAGAAAATTGCATACAATAATTCCCTTTTTAGTCAAAAAGTTTCTGATCATCATTTGTTTGTACTTGTTATTTGAAAAATTATTCTATAATGCTATTAGGTGGAAAAAAAGGTAGAGTTCATTAAATTTTAACCATTAACATGTTTCTCAATACTATTCTTAGCCTCTTTTTAAGTTACACATCATCCAAAAATGATAATATTGTTTCCAGTTGCATCTTTTTAGTATGCTAATGCTATTACGTATTCTCTAGTTCTTGTTAATGATAAATATTGCAACTGCATCCTATGAACATCTTCATAAATTTTGATTTATTAAGGTAACTTTTCTAAAAATGGATAGGACACTTAACTTTTATGTTGTATGACTTATGAACTTTTTTAACCTTAGATTAACCCTGTACAACTGCTCCTATTTTAATGTGGATACAACCTTTAGCAGCTATTTAACTTGCCTTTTTTAATCTCTTTAATGATTAATCAGGTCTCTCAAGCTTGGCATAGTTCCAGGCCCAACAATGTCCCCAGGATCTTGTCAGCCATTGGTTTATAGCATCAGAAATTCTGTAGATGTTTCAAACTTTTCTTGGAATGACAAAAAGACCAGACAAGGGAAGGAGTCATCCATTCTTACAAGGTCCTGCTTAAATCCTTTAAGTGGGGAAAGTGGCGCCGCAGGGTAACTGGCAACATTTGATTTAAATAGTTGTTGATAGGCAATGGGTTACTTGTTTTGTCCTAATCATTTACTTTTTCAAAATGTTAGAACCCTTTTGAGAAGATTGTATCTTTACAACATAGAGAGAATAGATAACACATCTCTTTGCGGGGCGCTGTCTGCCTGCCCGTCCCTCCTTGACCTGGAAATTGTTGGCCTGTAAGTTAGTTTTGTTACTTTCTGCATCTTGTTGTTGATTTAAGGATGCCGGGCTCAGTGGATAGAATAAATTAGATACGTGGTGGATGACAGGTTACTATGGTCCATACTTTTAGTTCTTTCATACGACTGCTTTCGTGCTGTCCGACTGCGGCCCTGCAAAGAAGAGTGCATGTTACTGCAGATATTGAACTCTTCTATGTTACACTGAAAAAGGAATCATAAGCATGGATGCGATTCAAAAGTTTTTGCTGCTAGATAGTTGTAAAATACAAGATTCATTGTTGGCCAAATAAGGAAGGCATCTGTTATAAAAGTGTAATATCGATGATTGATGTTCTACTATTTCCATTTCATGACCTGCCCGCACAGAAATTTCCTTACTATTATCTTTTATTTTAGCAGGTCTTGTGCTGTAACTGTTTAGGATAGCAATGCATTTAGGTTGTCATTTGTGTGAATTTACTCTGCCTTTGAGTTTGCCACAATCTTAATAAAACTTCTCTTCATCTTTTTATCCTTTGTCACATACAGTGGGCATTTGCACTTGTATCTTATTGTTTTGTTTCTTTGGTGGAGCAGTCATGTTGAACTGAGGCAGACATTGGTGTCAGTGAGCATGAGTTGTCCCTTGATAGAGCGTTTATTTTTTGAATCTTCAAAGACAGGTAGACTTACTCAGTTGAGAATCACCTTTTTCCAGCCTTGGAAAGTTTCTGCTAACTATGGATGTCTCAAAATCAGGAAGAGATGACAGTTTAAAATCGCCAACATGTGAGAATCTAGTGAAAAATTGTCCAAATTTAATTTCATTGGCGCTTAGAGGTTTCAAGCTACATGATGGTAAAGTTCGAACGCTTATTAAGGTATGATAACTTTAGCGTGAAAATAACTATGATCATACATATTACTTTGTTTTCACTTTGAGAAGACCTTTGTTGCTATATACTTAAGTGTTTACTTAGTTTCTCATACAACTTGCCTTCGATCTACATAATTTCGTAGAGTTTATGCTTTTTTCAAGTTTTACCACAAGTTGATTCCAAATTGCTATACTTTCCCTTGTTTAAATCCTGTAAGAATATATATATTGTGAGCTTAAGATCCAGAAATCAACTTATAAGCATAAAATTCATTTATTTAAAACACAGGATTTTGATAAAAACAAGTGCTCAACATTATATTCATGAATGTGGGAAAACGATGTGTACTCTTTCTGTGTGGCATGGTTACTTAAAAGCTTTTGTTTCCATGTCTTAGTTTATAGTCTATCCTTTTGTTTTTTATTCTGTGTTTCTACACCTGTGGTTGGTATTTAGGAATGCAATGGTCATAGGTGGTCTTGCTTTGACTGTCGAACTCTGACAAGTTCATCTTTCTGACATATTTGCAGGGACTTCAAAAACTAAAATATGTTGATTTTTCAACATCGTATTCAATCACAGGGAATTTTTTGAGGTGTGTGATCTCATATTAATTACATATGCTTTTGATCCTTAATTTACCATTTGATATGTTGTTACTCTTATCCTTTTTTTAAAACTTAAATTAGGAATCTTGGAGGAACCGGAGGTGGAAATCTTCTGGAAATTTTGATTTTGAGAGACTGCATGCATCTCAAAGAGGTGGACAGTTTTCTCTATTTGCTCCTACTGCCAAATCTAACTCTTTGTCCCTGGCACCTTCTGGATCCTTATTATTTCTGTTATGTTGCAGGTGGAGGTTGCTCGGCTGATGATGGCAATTATTGCAGGAGACTTTAAGTTCCTTCGACATCTTGTGGGTAGTTAAAAAAAGCAAAAAACTGATTTCAGGCTTTGTTTTAATCTGATCTTAAATTCCTGTTGGATAGTTAACTTCTGTTTTTTTTTTTTTGGGTCTAAAAGGACATATCAAATAGGGAAGGTTTAGCTTCTGAAGGTGACTGGTACAACAGGTGTTACAACTCCAGGTGATTACTCTCCTTCTAACTCCATTGTCCTTACAATACATCTTTAAAAAAAAGACAACTTTATCTGTAATTTTGGGATGTTTCTAGTATCATTCCTATAAATCAAGTGCTGGAAGCAAGGCCCGATGTTTGTTTACTTGCTGAGTTTCCACCAGAAGGAAGGTTAGTCATTTTTCTAGTGTTGCAAACTTGGCATTATCGCAGTTTTCATTAATCTTTTTAAGATTTTTTCTGAAGGAAAATTCAGAAAAATAAAAAAATGAGTACGTGATATGATTTGAGACTAAACGTCCATGATTGGTTGGGATTATGGATTCTGCAGTTTTGTTGAGATTGAACAGATGATTGATAGTGACCTAAGTAGTGATCTCAGTCTGCCATCACAACTGAGCATTCATACATCAGATGGTTCATTCTTTATGAGTACATCAGAGAGCAACTATAATAGTGACCAGAGTAGTGGTAATGAAGAGGGTCAAGATTCTGCTTATGTAGTGCATGAGGAAAGCTCAGATGAGGTTGACTTTCTGGTTGTCTAAGTGAACCCTTGAAATTCAGCAACGTTGCGAAGGGCGTTACTGATGGATAAGGTATCTCTCTCTCTCTCTGTGCATGTGTGTGTGTGTGTGTGTGTGTGTGTCTCATGTTCGTAAACTGCTAACTCGTTATCATGGGCAACCATTTTACTTATCAAATCGTATTTCATTAAAGCAGATGTGTGTCATTAATGAAATAGACATAAAAATGTTGGGAAGTTGACATCCTTAGCATGTAACCGATGCCTTCCCCATGTGGTTGCCTGACTCTCAAGGTTGTACAATTTGTTATCTCCTGAAATTACAAATCATCGTATATTTTTTTTTCCTCATGGGAGATGTTAGCTGTGTTCATTACCTTCTTCTTTGATATACACTTGATCCTCAGATTCTTCCGACATTTTTTCAGGTATGCGTAACAGCTATCCTCGCATGCCATGTGTCTATGTTTTGTAATAGTGTGCTGCTGCAATTTTAGGGAGAAGGCATTAACAAAGTGAAGGTGAAATTAACCTATATTTTCCCAATGGACACTTTTCTGTTTATGGGAATCCGCCTTCGCTCAAGGTCACCCTCTGGTATCCTGAAGCTGGGAACTATCATGGGATTGTTCAATTGAATTGACTATGGACGGAGGTCCACTGAGGTTTTTTTGCCTCGCACTCCAAGATGATTGTAAAATCTTTAGGGGATCTTTAAAAAAAAAAAATTCTTCCTCTTTTTATAGTGTGTTTGTACGAAGACCTTGTATTCTGTATCATTTTTTATTCCTCTCATCATCATAAAAAGATCAGGTAATCTAACAAAATCATTCAAAAATCATTGCATGGATTTATCCCCAGAGAATCGCCTTTGACATAGTCTTGTAGCTGGGTAAGGTTGAGTACAGATCTTCGGTCTACGCTTGTAGCTGGGTAAGGTTGAGTACAGATCTTCGGTCTAATTTTACTAAAACAACGTCATTTTGACCATTATATACGAGTTTAAAGGGTGTACAGTTCCGTCCAATGCTCAAAGTCGTTTTGAACATTGAATAGGGTTGGAAAGTATAAAAGTGAACTTCGGTCAGGCTAGCCTTGGCCGAATAAAGGAAATATATGTCCACTTTCATTGACTTGCTAATGTCGTGGGTCTGATTTTTGCAGCCGATCTGGAGGTAGAAATTGTGATTGCAAACTGTTGGGATGGGTGGGCGTTTCGAATGGCCAAATTAAACCAAATTGTGTCAATTGACGTTCTAAAGCAATTCAAGCTGCGACTGTGCTTGATCAGAAGGGGGCGGAGCCTGTAAGTTCACCTTTGCGTACAAGCAGCGACTGGTGCTAGAAGGGCCCACCGACGGTTAATCGCTTGAATAAGAGTTCAAGTGATTATCTATATATATATATATGTAACGAGATACAGAACAGAACAGTACTGTATTGGCGAGTCCTTGGGGTAGTTGAGAGGTACTTGGACAAAAGAGATCATCGATCGTCGCATTTGGCAATGGCCAATACCAATGCACAGGCACCTCCTCCGTACAAGCCCTATCGCCTTCACAAAACCCTTAGATCCCACGAACGAGCCGTCTCGTGCGTTAAATTCTCCAACGATGGCGCTCTCCTCGCCTCCGCCTCCCTCGACAAAACCCTAATCCTTTGGTCTTCCTCCTCCTTCTCCCTCATCCATCGCCTTGTCGGCCACACCGATGGCGTCTCCGACCTCGCTTGGTCTCTTGACTC
>JANZLD010000004.1:24430974-24444013 GCA_026413575.1 Erythroxylum carthagenense | reverse complement strand
CGATTTTGTTTATATATATATTACATGTACGAATCGATTGTTGTGCGAATGTTGGGATCGGGTCCGACGGTTTGGGCAGCCCGTTGGGGCGCAGCCTAAGGGACCACCTCGGGATTCGGGTTACGGGGCCCGGGTCCAACAACTTAACACTTATTAGGTTCGATAATCTCAAATTCATGAATGGAATCTTTATTTTAACTCTTAATATTTGGACTAAATTTTAATTTTAATATTTTTTAATCAATAAAAAATCTTGGCTTTTAAAAAGTGGATAATGTGATCTTCAACTTAAAGGAATTTTAATTTTTTTCTAGAGATTTATCAATGTAGTTGAGTTGGTAATTTCTTTTTAATTTAAAGATCTTATGTTAGTCATGTATGCAGCTTAAGTAGACTCTAAATAATTAAACTTCAAATTGGTTTAAAGATTTTTGGTTTTTGAAGCCTTAAATTTTTAAAACCATAAATTAAAATTATATTTTGATATTTCATGTTTTGGGGATTTTATAACTCTTTTTCTCTTTTGTTATTAGTGGTATTTTCTTTTTACGACTTACCTATTTTTTCTATCTCTTCTCTCTATTTCTAGTAAATTACTTTTTAGTGTTTCAAATTCAAGTTTGATTCATTTATGTTCTCTCTATCAAATAAAATGAGTAATTATGGATCGTATTATTTTATGGGCCTAGCTCCATCTAAATCAACAAGTTCAACTCAAGTTGATTAGAATTTGGGTCGAGTTTAATTTTTTAAAAAATTTTCGAACTTCATCTCAGAATTGAGTTTGGGCTTAGGTTGCCCAATTTAGCTTAGCCCAAAACTCAAATATATCAAGTATAAAACAACGATATTTTGAGTAAAATGAAAATTTTTAAAATTTAAATTAAAAAATAATCACGCTTTGTCGGAATTAGAGCTCGAGGCTCGCAGTTTAAGCTAGAGCATGATCAGCCAAGCTTGAACTCTTATAAAAAATTTTGAGTTTTGGCTCAAGCCCAACTCAACCTAATGCCATCATTATTCAAAGTAATATCATGAACGATTTGTTTTGATCGTTACTATGATAATGATTGTGTGGATTATTAATGATTAACATTATCAAATTCTAAAAAGTGTTATAATAAAGAACATCAAACTTTTGATATTTTATTTTCATTATAACTTAAGTTGTTATTTTCTTGAACCAAAGATCATTCACAACAATCTAAAGGAATTTGGCCGCGAAAAAAAAAGTACTTCAATTCTGCGATCAAGTTGTGAAAAATGTTATAATCCTTAATTTCTTTTTAAGATAACACAATATAAATTGCTAAACCTTTTGAGATTTTTCCAATTGAGTACTCAAGCTTTCAAATTTTCAATTAAGTGACAAATCTTTTATAATCTTAATAACTTAGTTCAAAATGTTAATTATGTTAATATTTTGTTAATTAGGCTAACTTAGTCATTTTTGCCTATGATATGTAGGCTTTCAGGTGGAAGTTTAATGGCTAACTAAGCGAGCGTGCCCATAACCTATACCAATGACCTATATTCATACCTTATAACCCAAATACCTATGACCTAGTAAACCATAAAAACATTGACCATTTGCAACATCAATGTGAATTGAGGCATCCTAACTAGTCTCTAACTTCTTTTTTTTATGAGCAATTCATTAAGAAGTTTCACACCCTCAAACTCTCCATTAAAAGTTAATTTGAGAATCGTAGTCACACATATTTTGTTCTCATCTTCCATTGCAACTACTTTCACTAGGTTCATCGCATAATAACCCTCAGTAAGTTTCAACTTTTTTAGCTCGACTCAAAGTAATTCGCAAACTTCTTCCAATAAACCTACATAACCCATCATTTTGAGGACAATTTAACTAGATTCTTGACCAACATTTCACAAGTTTATATCAAAAGTGTGCTAATGCTTGTAAAAATTTTAGAGTTGCCTAATGGTAATAGGCTTCTAATTCATGCTAATGTAGTTATAGTTAAGCAAAGTCATAATAAGATTATTCCACTCTGGTTCTATAAAAGTAGTTATGAAAGAAGCCAAGTTGAGCCTTAGATTCCCATCAACCACCTTCTCGTCATTTATAAGATGAAAAGTTGCTTCCTTTAACATGGGCTTTATGGCATCTTTCACCTACACGAGGAGACATTCAACTATTTCATTGTTACATATATGCCCATTAGGTTATATTTATTTGGGTCATGGGTATGGGTATAGGCATTTAGGTTATTGGATTATGCGTATTTGGGTTATTTAGTATGGATAACGGATATGCTTAGTTGGTCATTAATTTTCGACGTAGACGCTTACATGTCGTAGACAACAAAAATTTCATTAACTAAATCAACAAAATACTAACAAAACTAATATTTTGAGCTAAGTTTTTACGATTATAAAAACTTTGACATTTAATTGAAAATTTTAAAAGCTTGGCTACTAAATTGAAAAAAATCCTAAATGTGATGTCCTTTAGAATCTACTATCTCATTTCCTTTTGTACTACTCATTTTCATAGAGAATTGAGAATTAAGTACTATTATGACCTTCTTATGTCCTCCCAAGTTATAATTACTATGGGATGTTTCAAATATAGTATAAAATAATATTTTATTTTAAGATAATTGAAAATAAAGCATTCAATTGTACTTTCAAACATATCATAACTAAGTTTATGTATGCTTTTTTATTTAAAAGATTTTTAAATTTGTGATAAATGTTATTATAGGTTGAATACTCAATTAAGAAATTCATAGGGACTCTAAATTATGCAACCTCATCTTTAGAACCTTGAAATGGTCTTTGATAGCCTTTACAAACATTTTGAGATTAATTTCTGCATTTTCTCCATCAATGTTCATGTTGAAACCTATTAAGAAAATGTTAGTAATAACAATAGATTTTGTTCATACACACTCCCTTATGTGCTTAAACTTATAATTTAGGTTACCAATCACTCGTGTGTAACTCATTTTGACTTTTCTTAATGATGTTTTATGAAACTTACCTTTTATCACTTAAATTCCCCTTACAAGCCCTTTAAAAACAAATATATCATTGGTCTTACCAGAAAAAAAAAACAATAATGGAGTTTACAACTTTAGGTTGACGGAATCAATAAGGCAGAAAAAGGAAGAAAACAAAATCAATAAGAAAAATAAAGGATTTATGGTAAAAGGATTGGTCAGCATTTTACAAAAGGTCTATATAAGCCTTATTGTTATCTTTGGTATTACTTAGTACCCTAATGTTACTAAAATATTATTTATTATGCTATGAATAAGGTGACAAACTGGTAATAGAGATAACCGTAGGGGCTTATTTAGACATTTTATAAAATGTTAAGGTAAAAATCACACATTTAATCAATATTTAAAGAAATTATTTTTAAGATTACATCAACATCTAGGATATCTAAATTGCATAGTTGTGATATCAGATATGCTAAATTAATCACCCATATACTAGAAATTGCAAAAAAAAAAACTTAATTATGTTAGGATTTAAGGTGTTATTAGTGTCATTTTAAAAATGTTAAGGTGCAGTGTGATACATAAATAATAGTAGGGACTAACTTGGACTTTTTAAGAAATGTTAGTGGGTAATTTGTAACTTCTTACAAATTTTATATCCAAATTGAATTTGTTTATATCATTAATTGGTATGGGTTCATTTCTTTGTAAGTTAAGCAATGAGGGTGAAACAAAGGGAATGGAAATATCATATAGAGTATAATAAGTAAACTATTTTTCATTTTAAATAAAAGTAATGAGATTAATGATGAATTGAAGGACATAAAGGTTGACATTGCTTTGTCGTTGAAGAGAATTAAACATTAGAGAACAAATTTCAATAAATGGTTTTACAAAAGTTGTCATTGTTGTTATAAAAGTACTTGGATCATGTTATACAAAAATTGAATGTAAACTTTCAGTTATCTTGGTTTGAAGGTTTTTTATAAGCTATTTATAATCAAATTTGATTTGTTTCTCTCTTTTTTTGGTAATAACTCAAGATGGCTACAACTTTAATAGGATATGATGGTTATAATTATAACTCAAAAGTCCTAGAACTAATCTATATACCATGATGGACTATATAGTCCAAGTGACCCTCTTATATCAATCATAACATTTATAGAAAATGAAATCATTACTGTATCAAGCATAAAATTATTATATAACCATAACATCAGTGTATACATTCATTTACACTAGCACCATAGACTTCAGTGTATTCATTCATTTACAATATTAATATTTCCTATAAATAAAACACAAAATATACTTGAACCTACAGACATCATAGTCATCATAGCATTTAGTTACAACCAAATTTCCCACCAAAAAACATAAAAACAAGTATGTAAAATATAATGTACGATAGTCACAAATTGCTTGGTTGCTACATACTCAACTAGAAAAATGTTCTTGCGATAATTGAGCAACTCTTCTATGGGTTACCTTTCTCTTGGTCTCTTAAACTTGTTTTTGTTTAAATGTTATGCTTGGATTCTATATAAATCTTAGGCTTTTTAGTTGGAAGGCCAATTTGAATATCCTTATATCAACATCTCTAAAATTTCTTTTTATGGCATGTGTGGAGCTACTAGGCTATCTTAGTATAATATTTGAAACCTAATTATCTATTTTAGTTATATGCCCATCAAATCCAAAAACAATGCATTATCATTTTAATTATATTTATGAGATATAGTAAATAGTATATGTAATAATAAGTGAGGATATATCATTTGATGTTATTGAAGCTCCTCCATCACTTAAGTATTAGACCTATATAAATAAGTAATGAATATGTTATATTTTCCAGAAAGTAATGAATATGTTACATTACATACTTGGTTACTAAATATCTACAATTTTAACAATCAAAACTTAATTTTGAAACTCACATTGGTAGTTATTATCAATAACTACTACTACTTTCTCACATCTTTTATTATTGTGCTTAGTATTCCCATATTTTCTTCATTTTTATATTTAACCTTTTTGGGATATCTTATTAGGGTTATTCATCTTCTTTAGTTTATTATTATCATTTTTCTTACTTTTTTAGGTCTCTCTAACATCACCCTTTTTGTAAGGAGTGAATTTGTTCATTATTTATGAGTGGCCAAAATATATCTCCTCTCACTAGCTATAACACATGCTAATAAACTTGTTGAAATCTATTTTTCTTATAGTAAATGTTAATAAATGGTTCAACCTTTGGCTTAGAATGATGAATATCACTTATAATATGCTTAAACAGATAACTATAAAGTTTCCATAATCTACAGCTAGCAGTTTGGTCCCTAACAAGTTTGATTATGTTCTTTAATATCCCCTTTTAAAACCTCATAAGCTTTATCCCTATTTTGTGCCAATGTCCCTTACAACTATACATACCAAATATGAGTCTCAAATGTCTCTATCAAGTTTTCATAGCTTAAAAATATATGAATAATCATTTTATTGAACTAAGGGAGATTCTAGAGGTTTCAATAATAACCAAACATAATTAATACTAATGAGTTTAATGTTGTTCACAAGAAGGAATATGAGAACAATATATTACTATATCAAAGGATTACGAAAGAAAAGATGACGTTTACAATCTTTAATATCAAGACCAAGTCAAGAAGAAGATCAAGATACATTGAGGTTATTTCATGTATTACTTATTGTAAGCTCATCTTGATTGTCTTTGATAGTCTAAAAGGCTCACCATGAAAAAACATTTTATTTCACTTCATTGCATGAGTCTTTACATTCATCAAGAGACATTGAGGCTGTTTCTAATATAAATTTTGATCTTTAAAATAATCTTTAGGAAAATTTTTATGAAGTATTTATCATCATAATGACATTAATCAAATTGAGATTGAGCATTTGAAAGTGTTATAATCGTTTTTTTTGGGTAATTAGTTAGCCTATATGGGTTAATGGTTTATTAATATAGGTTAAAGCTATTAAATTTGAAGTATCAAGAACTTGTTGTAACATTAGTTGATGTATTGATCAACATCAATTGTTAAAATTATTAAATTTAAAGTATCAAGAATTTGTTGTAACATTAGTTGATGTATTTGTCAACATCAATTGCTCCAAAACTAGTGAATCTGGACCTTTTAATGCATATTGGTTAACTAATATGCTATGCTAATCGACCAGTATCTTGCATATACTGTTGCAATAGCTAGTTCTGGGCTCTAACAGTTATTTAGAGCCCCAAATTATTATAAACAGGTGTTTCCTTAGTAGCTTTAGAATCGAAAAGCATTTAAGTGTCCTTCACACACATTTTTAAGTATTTTTCAATTATTTGAGCATTCATTGTCTCATTTTAAGTGTGAGGATTTTTGTGATTTTCAAAGTATCCAAATGAGCAAGTTTGAGTTGTAAGCTACTTTGAGGG
This sequence comes from Erythroxylum carthagenense, assembly GCA_026413575.1. NCBI lineage: Eukaryota > Viridiplantae > Streptophyta > Magnoliopsida > Malpighiales > Erythroxylaceae > Erythroxylum > Erythroxylum carthagenense. The sequence goes on along the minus strand of JANZLD010000004.1, from coordinate 24,437,593 downwards.
CTTTTGATCATTGCATTAGGTTTATCTAAAAATTGTTTGAGGTTCCTCATTACCATGGAGAAAGATTGAAAAGGAGGTTTCTCTTTGCTAAAATAAAAAATTGTACAAAGGTTACTCTTTTCCATGAAAGAAGAATTATAGTTAAAATTCAAGATGATTATTGAGAGTGGATATAGACAAGGATTATTTGTTAAACGACTATAAATCAATTCATGTTTCTTTTCCCTTACTTTTTATTTTATTATTGACATGCATAATTAAATTCATTTACTTTTATTTCACTCTTGCATTTGTGATAACATGTAAATATAGCATAACATGTAGATATAGTTTTCTATAAGTTAGTAAACTTTAATTAAAATATTAAATTCACCCAATTCAGCTCCCATCTTGGATTTCATTAAGGAATAATTAATGGGATAAGAGCGGGCCTATAGGGGTAATATTTCAAATGAAATCATATAGCAAAGATCATAATGGCATACTTAAGATCATCTTCGTCATCCTTTAGCCAGGAGGGTCAAAACATTCATAAAGCCCCTTTCTTTGATGGAAATGGTTACTTTTATTTGTAAAAAATGAAAATTTTCTTAATTGTTCATAATGTAGATTTATAGGAATTGTCTCAAACGGTCCATATATTGATACTAAAATTATAGATGATAGAAAAGTTCCCAAGTCAAAAGAGGAATGGGATCCTCAAGATAAAAGATTAATCTCCTTAAATACTAAAACCATCCATATTTTGTTTTGTTTATTTGGAAGAAATGAATTCAATAGAGTCTTTATGTGTGAAATGGCTCTCAAAATTTGGCATACACTAGAAGTTACTTATGAAGGAACAAACCAAGTTAAGGAAAGTAAAGTTAGCATGCTAACTCACCAATATATATTGTTCCAAATAATACATGATGAAAGCATTTTTAGTATTTATACTAGATTTATTCATATTATTAATGCTATCAATGGACTTGGAAAGTCCTACATCAATGTTGAAATGATGAAGAAGATGCTTAGGTCACAAGTAAACATGTGGGAAGCTAAAGTGACGACTATACAAGAAGTTAAGGACCTAATAACTCTACCATTTGAGGAGCTTATTAAATCTCTCCTTAAATATGAAATAAGGCTCCAAGAGATGTAAAAGGAAACATCATTCCAAAGAAAAGGATTTTAGCATTCAAAATGTCAAAGGAAGAATCAAGCAAAGAGGAAGAGATATCATCTAGTAAATTTGATGAAGAAAATATTGCTTAATCACTATAAAATTCAAGAAATTCTTGAAAAGTCACTCCTAAAAAAGAAAGGACTATAGGGGCGTTAAGATAGATTCAAAACAAAATTTAAGTAACATTATTTTCTTTGGATGTATGAAATATGGACACATAATTGTCTTCTTTTCTTGAGGTGGTTGTTGCCAAAATCTATTGATTTATGCCCTACAGCCAATCGCTTTGGTTGTAGTTTAGTAACACATTATTTAAAGGCATTCTTTATCTTGTTCATGTTTATATGTATATGATAAAGTCTATGGGATAATTGCAAATGAAATTATAATAAGGTTATAATTAAGAGATTCATATTACATTTATGTATTATTCCTAAATGTTCCTAGTCATTGTTCTATTAAGATTGGACATTAATAGAATGTAAAAAAACTAGAACACGTTTTGTTTTTCCTTATAAAGGAAGTAGTCAATCTCATAGGTTAAAGTATAAAGATATTTAAACAAACGTGTGGGTGCTTGCTAGAGAACAAATTCATTGAACAAACCTGATATGAGAAATCCATTTAGAACATTACTTGTATGTTTATGGAATTCTCATTGTGAAAATTGTATAAGTGGTCTTTTTACTTGGGGTCATCAAAGTTATTTTGTATGGAGATTGCTATGTTTTGATACTACTTATTAAGTTTATATACTAAGAGCATGTTGGGATGGACCATGCAATGCAGTCTACCCGTCCATTTAATCTGACGGCTTATCTTGTTCATTGAATGTTGTGTCCTCACACAACCACGCAGACGACCACGCAATCCATCCCACCCCTTCATTTAATCTGACGACTTATCTTGTTCATTGAATGTTGTGACATGAGGTGACCACACAATCCATCTCGCTCGTCCATTTAATCTGACGGCTTATCTTGTTCATTGAGTGTTGTGTCCTCAGGCGTCCACGCAATCCATATCCTTGTGACGACTTATGTCTATCATTGAATGTTGTGTCCTCTTCCGCAAAACTTTCTCTCTCTTTGTTTTTCCTCTCCGCCCTTGCCTTCCTCTGCTCTCTCACTTCTTTCGTTTCCAGCTTTGGTCGCTCTGTAAATGTTTATTGCTGTGGTTGTATATTTCTGTTTCTTACTTTTGTTCACGTTTTATTGTGTGCACAGATGGCCTACGGTTTTCTCTCCAACCTGGGTAAGTTTGCTTCATTTTTTCCCATTTTCGCTCTCTTTGTTTTTCCTCTCCGACCTTGCCTTCCTCTTCTCTCTCACTTCTTTCGTTTCCACCTTTGGTCAGTTTTCCTTCTCGGTTTTTTCGTTCCAGTTTCATCCACTTTTTTAAATGTGTACAGTTATTTTTGCTACATTTTTTCCATTTTCTCTCTCTTTGTTTTTCCTCTCCGACCTAGCCTTCCTTTGCTCTCTCACTTCTTTCGTTTCCACCTTTGGTCAGTTTTCCTTCTTGGTCAGTTTTCCTTCTCAGTTTTTTCCTTTCAGTTTCATCCACTTTTTTAAATGTGTACAGTTATTTAAAATTTGGACTTTCTATCCAGGTTTGGAAAGTTTTCATTTTTGGTTTTGTTTCTCTGCACCTGTGGTAAGTTTTCGTTTTCGTTTTCCTTTTTTTGTTTGTGTTTTTTTTCTTCGACTTCCATCAACTTTTTATTATGTGTAAAAGTTTTCCTTCATTTTTGGCCATTTTTTTCTGTGTGGTTGTTTCATCCACTTTTTTTATGTATACAGATGGCCTACAACTTTGGAAAGTTTTCGTGTTTCCTTTTGTTTTTCTGCACCTGTGGTAAGTTTTCGTTTTCGTTTTCGTTTTCCTTTTTTTGTTTGGGTGTTTTTTCTTCGACTTCAATCGACTTTTTATTCTGTGTATAAAATCGACTTTTATTGTCCTTTTTGTTTTTTTCATTTTTTCCTTCGACTTTCATAGGGTTTTGTTCAACATTTGGAGTTTCTCTGAAGCAATTTCTGAAAGATAATGTAGTGTAGACTTGGATATAAGGATATTTATCATGTTGTTCATCGTCAGCGTTAACAAACTTGGAGCACCTACATCCAGGGGAGAAAAATCTGAAAAAGGATGCCTCAAATAAAGAAGATGTAGTGCAGACTTGGATATGAGGAGATTTATCATGTTGTTCGTCGTTAGTGACAAACTTGGAGCACCTACATTCAGGGGAGAAAAATCATGCCTTAAATAAAGATGACGTAGTGTAGACTTGGATATGAGGAAATTTATCATGATGTTCATCGTCAGTGTTAACAAACTTGGAGCACTTACATCCAGGGGAGAAAAATATGAAAAAGGATGCCTCAAATAGATTTATCATGTTGTCCATTGTCAGTGTCAGTCCATATAGCAGCTACTTGTGATCCAATAAGAAGATTGTAAATGCATTTATCAAGATTATATCTTGAAGAATTGTAATATTATATAGCATAATATGGTAGCTGCTTCGTCTCAGTTTCCAGTTCGTCTGACTTATCGCTTCGTGTTATTTTTATCTGTGCACTATATTAAAAGTAAGACGAAGTGAAAGTAGGACGATAATTATATTTACATATATAATCATAATAACATTTCATCGCATATTTGTTTTTATTCATATAATTATTATCTTCATATAACCGCTTCGTCTTCATCTTTATTTGAGGCATGATTTTTCTCCCCTGAATGTAGGTGCTCCAAGTTTGTCACTGATGACGAACAACATGATAAATCTCCTCATATCCAAGTCTGCACTACGTCTTCTTTATTTAAGGCATACTTTTTCAGATTTTTCTCCCCTAGATGTAGGTGCTCCAAGTTTGTTAACACTGACGATGAACAACATGATAAATTTCCTCATATCCAAGCCTACACTACGTCATCTTTTAGAAATTGATGTGGAGAAACTCCAAATGTTGAACAAAACCCTATGAAAGTCGAAGGAAAAAATGAAAAAACAAAAAGGACAATAAAAGTCGATTTTATAAACAAAATAAAAAGTCGATTGAAGTCGAAGAAAAAACACCCAAACAAAAAAACGAAAACGAAAACTTACCACAGGTGCAGAGAAACAAAAGGAAACATGAAAACTTTCCAAAGCTGTGGGCCATTTGTACACATAAAAAAAGTGGATGAAACAACCGCACAGAAAAAATGGCCAAAAATGAAGGAAAACTTTTACACACAATTTGTCATTGGACCTTGTCTGACTTTTCTATCCGCACTTCATATATAAGTGTTTACAAAACCACAAATATAACAAAGAGATATTTCGTCTTACTTATCACGTTCTAATACTATTATTATTTGGAAAATCATTTTTCCTTTTTTTCATAATAATTTAATTTGTTGTTATTATCGTTATTATTATTCAATGAAAAGCAGACGAAGAAAAGCAAACATAAGAAAAGCAGATGGTAGAAAAGCAGACAAAAGAAAAGCAGATGGAAGAAAAGCAGACGAAAGAAAAGCTTATGAAGAAAAGCATACGGAAGAAAAGCAGACGCCTTACTTATACCTTTGCACGTCGTCTTACTTCTGTCTCCGTGCTTCGTCTTACTTTGATTTCCGCTTCGTCTTAGTTTGAATTTCGGTTCCGTCTAATTTTCGCTTTCACTGCTTCCTCTCATTCTCTCTTCGTCTTCGTTTTCTTCACCATTACCAATATGGTTCATCACGTTCTAATACTATTATTATTTGGAAAATCATTTCTTCTTTTTTGATCATAATAATTCAATTCGTTGTTATTATCATTATTATGCTTTTCTTGCGTCTGCTTTTCTTTGTCTATTTTTCTTCCGTCTCCTTTTCTTCTTCTGCTTCTCTTTCGTCTGCTTTTTCTTTCGTCTGCTTTTCATTCGTCTGCTTTTTCTTCCATCTGTTTTTCAATTTGGATTCGGTCTGTTTTTCATTATTGTTTCTATTTCATCAAAATCATTTATCTAAAGTCATTTTGAATTAACAATCTCCCCCTTTTTGATGATGAAAGTTAGACGAAGCAAAAGTAAAATGAAGTGGAAGCAGGACGAAAGAAGTGAGATGATAAAAGTAAGAAAATCAAAATGAGATGAAGTGAAAGTAATCAGAGTAAGACGAAGTAAAAGTAAGTCAAACTAAGACAATAGAAAAGTCTAACTATTATGGTAGAAGTAAGACGATAAAAGAAAGGCGAAGTGAAAGTGAGACGAAGTGAAAGTAAGATGAAGTGAAAGTAAGACGATAAAAGTATGACGAAGTCAAAGTAAGACGATACAAGTAAGACGATCAAAATAAGACAATCAAAGTAAGACGATTTCATATAAAAGTAAGACGAAGTGGAAGTAAGACGATAGAAGTAATCCGATCAAAGTAAGACAAACGAAAGCAAAGCATACGGAAGAAAAGCAGACGAAGCAAAGCAGACGAAAGAAAAGCAGACGAAGCAAAGCAGATGGAAGAAAAGCAGACGGAAGAAAAGCAGACGTATTAGTGGACCGTGACTGTTGTTTTTGCTTACTTTTAATCACCTCCCTTCGTCTCGTCTTAGTTTCTATCATCTTAGTTTGACTTTTCTGTCATCTTAGTTTGACTATGCTTCGTCTTAGTTTATATCGTCCAATGTTTTACTTCTCCAGTTCGTCTCACTTTTTCCTACTCACGTCGTCTTACTTTTGACATACGTTTATCTGTGCACTATGTCTTACTTTTGCCTCTGCGCGTATATAAAGCTATTTATCGTTTCAATTACTTAATTAATTAATTAGTTCACTATATGATAATCATTAATAAGGAGATGTTACTTTTGAGCTCCTTGACACACTTAACATAAGTGTATAATATGTTGCATAATCAAAGATTAATATTACATGGCATAATATGCTATATAATATTATACTGTACTTGCTAATTGCATAATTGTTTTAATTGATATCATAATTATGTTATATTATAATATAAGAAACGCTTTTCTAAATTCAACTGCATCCTCTTAGTTTCTGCTTCGTCTTAGTTGTCTCACTTTTGTCTCGATGCTGCCTCTTGTTTGTGTTTACTTTTATCACTGTCCTTCGTCTTAGTTTGACTTCCCCTTCGTCTTAGTTTCGCTTCTGCTTCCGCCTTGCTTTGGCTTTCAACCCTTCGTCTCATTTTGGTTTGCCCTGCTTCCTCTTACTTTAGTTTAGCCTTGTCAGGTTATACGTCTTATGTTAGCTCCTACGCTTCGACTTGCTTTTCTTTCCCCGCTTCGTCTAATTTTTGCCCTTCGTCTTATTTCTGTCTTTGCCCTTCACCTTACTGTTTTTTCCCGCTTCGTCTTAGTTTGACTTCCATTTCATCTTATTATGACTTCTGCTTGCTTCTCACTTTATTGTTTTCCTGTATTTATGCATTCGTTTTATGGTAACTTTTAAATAAACC
>JANZLD010000004.1:24415499-24425787 GCA_026413575.1 Erythroxylum carthagenense | reverse complement strand
TATGTATGTCATAAAATTAAATGCTAATAATAAGACATACATAATTAAAAGGAATAATTTTAATCAAACCCAAAAATAATTTTATAATAAAAATCATAAGACTAAAAGTTGGATCTGAAGTAGCCCAAGCTCAATTTCATATTAATAATAATTTTAATTTTTTTAAAAAAAAGAAAAAATAGTATCGTCTTCAACCTCCAACCAGGTCAGGTGTGACTCGTCTGGAGCAGGTCGGAGCCTCGACGCTCCAGACCACCAGAGGACGCCGGAGCTCACACGGATTCCGGCGTTGGGACGACGTGGACGACGCGAACTGCATGAAATGTCCAAAACTCAAATATGCAATGCTTCCCAAAGGACAACATCGAAGTTCCACGCATGGTGGTCGTCCCTCCGCCTCCTTCACGGTCTAGACAACGTCGCGTGCACCATGGATGAAGATAAAAACAACTTTAGTGTCTCAAAGAGGTCCAAGGGGTCAACAAAAAACAACAACCTCCAACATATATATGTACGGCAGAAAACGTAACCCAAAATAGAGGAAAACAGAGACAATGGTTTCGATGGTTTTCATCATAATATACAGTAAGACAAAGGCAGCAAAGCTCTGATACCAATTGTAAGAATAAACCAAAGAATGCAGGCATCTCATACAAAACATTTACGTAAGGATACATGCATGAAACAACATATATATATATATATATATATATATGTACAGCAACGGAAGCTTAGTATCCAGTAGCTTTTGGAGTTCAATTCACGTGACTTATAGTGTGAATTGAATTTACACAGGGAGGAGGGTTTAAACCCACGTTGGAATTGAATTCTTGGCTTTCTTGTTGTTCCAAACAAGTGAATTGAATTCAATTACAAGACTGAATTCAATTCCTTCTGTTCCAAACAGGGTGTTAGGACACTCGTGATGGTCGGTGGTGACAGTTGCTGCGACACGGAGGTTGGTGGTGGTTAGCTTACAGTGGCACACGATGAGCTGCTATGGTTTTTATCTTTATGTTTTTGGGTTAGTGAAGAAGAGGGGTGTTTGGAAATTGGATTAAGAAAAGGTGTGTTTGGCTATATTTGGCTATATGTATATCTTATCCTAAGTCTATAATAGGCTTAGTGCCTATTTAGATAAGTTTTTGGAGGGTGAGTAAGCAATTTTTCCCACATCAAAAGCCTTTTTTGAGAAAAATAACTGTTTGGTTGTAAAATAGAAAAGCACTTTTTTAGTAGATATAGTTTTTTTGGCAGCCGAAATACAACTTTTTAAGAAGCTCAAATTTGAAGCATCTCAAAAAAAGCACTTTTTCGGTTATATTTTTCATATCAATTAATGAGTCTATTTTTAAATTCTTTTTGCTCTTTTGTTTTACAATCAAATACCCATTTTTTTAAAAAAATAGCTTTTATGGTGAAAAAAAGTGTTTATTCACCCTCCAAAAGTTGAAACAAGCAGGCACTTATTCTAGTCCTAGAATAAGACCTGTTTGGCTATTGGATTAAAATAATCCAATCTTTGGTTTGGAATAAAGTATTCCAACACTTATTCAACATAATTTTAAAATTGTTTTAAAATTCAAAAATCAGTTCCAAAGTTAATTATTTTTCTTAATTTGATTAAGAATAATAATTATATTGATTCCTAATTAATGTAGAAAAGTGACTTCCAAAATTATAATTAATTTGTTTCAATTAGATTGAAATTAATTAATTAGATTCCTTAAAATTAAGAAAGTGATTTCTTAATTAATTAAGAAAGTTGTTTCTTAATTAAATTTATTTATTTCAATTTGATTGAGATAAATCAATTTTATAATTTTATTTATTTAGAGAATTATTATTTAATTTATTTAGAAATTGTTTCTTTATTTATGAATAATAAGTTTCTTGTTTTTTAGATAAAATATATTTTCTTGATTAAATTTTGAAAAGTGTTTTCATTTATTAATTAAGAAAATTTGTTTTTTATATTTTAAAATATTTTTCTAACTTATTAAAGAAAGGTTTTCTAATTATTCAAGAAATAAATATCTAAATAAATAATATGTAATAAAATTTAAAAGTGTTTTATTTAATTTTGAAAGTAGTTTCCTTTTACTGTTAGAAAATAGTTTTCTAATTAAGGAAAAATAAATTACAAATGGTTTTCTAATTGGATTAGAATATGTTACTTATATAATTTTGAAAAGAAGTTTTTCTAAATTATAATAAGTAAGAAGTACAATTTATTGAAAATTATTTTCAATTAAATTTTATCAAAGGAGTCAAGATAATTAGAAATAGTTTTCAATTGGATTTGAAAATTGTTTTCAAATCAAATTAATTTGTTTTGGAATATGAATTTAATTTATTTACAAATCAATTGCTTTAATTTAATTTAAGTTTTCCAAAGAGTTGGAAATGTTATTTTAGATTATAAAGATCAATAACTAGAATCAAGTAAAACTTGAAATTTTATGCATATGATTTGATTATGAGTGCTTAAGATGCATACTTTATTTATATGGTTGATATATATATTGAATGCATTATAAATTGTATGTTTTATATGTGTGATATTTTATATGTAATTTTTGTTTGATGAGACAAATAAAGTTAAATCCCTCGTTAAAATTTGAAATACACGTTAACAATGTGATTATTACCTTTCATTGTTATAAGAATAAATCAGAGTTTTGTTTATTGTAGGCTTATTGAGCAAACTCAAGGTCGCTTTAACCTGAACTTGTTTAATCTTATGATAGTAAGTTCTACTTAACTAATTATGTGTGATTTGGATGAGCAAACTCATAATCACATGAATTTAGAGGCAAGGTTAGGAACAATATACAAGATATATTTTGGCAAGAGTTGTCACCTAATGGAACTAGGAGTCACATGAGATGTGATTGATAAAGTTGTTATCTACCTAATTTAAGTCTAGTTGGTTTGTTGAGCAAACTCAAGGTCAAGTATAGTTGAATGGGATCCTAGCCCACTAGAGAGATTAGAGTCATCTTTCCGAATAGTTATGAGGGCTATTATTTTGAATAAAATAGTAAGAGTAACCAGATGCATGATTAAAGTCCTAATCTTGTTTGGTAGTCATGGCATATCATTGATTACTTGTTTCTTTTACACTTATATTTGTTCTTAGTGGAATCTACATTATTTAGTATAGTTGATCCTAAGTTAGTGGACCCAAGTTCTTATACATAGGATATGTTTGAGAAAAGTTCTCAAAAGTTAGATAGAAAATTGTATGTTTATTATGCAATTTTGTTATAATCCTCATTGAGGATATGGTATGGTGATAAAGTTGTAGAGATATGTCAAATCATATAGATGACAAAATATATTGGAATTTTGACTTAAGTAATTTTTCATAAATTTTGACAATGACATATAAGTGTCAACACCATGATAGCAAAATGCAAGGGGTTACATAGAGTAAGGCTTAAAGGTATAGTAACTTGTTGGAATTATTTCACTTAATTTAGCCTACTAAAAGAATAATTGTGGACTATAATTAAAGGCTTAGCAACAATATGATAATAGTTGTCATTAAAAGAAAACAATTGCATATTTTTTCTTGCCTATATGTGATATGATAAAGATCATATATATTTCTAATTCATGGTTATGAGTATTTGACATTGAATTTAGATTCAACATTATTGTAATGCTCAATGCATGGTTAGAAATAGATTATTAAGTCAAATTAGTTGGTCCAAGTTTATGAAAATAGTTTGTATGTGTTTTGGATCAAAGGAGACTTATGCTTAACATAAATGCCAAGAATAAAAGTTAGATAACCAAGATTATCCTTTTATTCCATATTGGTTAAATCAACATAATGAGAATCATAAAGTTACATACTAGGATATATATATCCTTTTGATTATGAATCGGTATGGAACTTGTGAAACTTGTAAAGTTGAAGAATAACCAAATTAACCTTTTATGAAAGGATGATGATAGTATTGAATTATTAAATCTTATACATATGAAGCATTGGATATAATAACAATTCATAAAAAGGATAAGTAATAATTTTATATGATATAGTTATACGTATTAAAATGAAATGATGATTTAAAATTATGAAAGTTCAACCTATTTAAATCTAAGTAGAAATAAAGCATTGAGAATGTTGAAACACGTTGATGAGATCCTTGTGGTAAGTTTTAAATTTTCAGTTATCTTGAGGGAATGAGATTCTCTAGTAAATACCTTCATAACTAAATTCATAAGAGTATGGATTTATATAAGAAGTAAAATACAATATGCGATATTGTATGATGTAACAGTATTTCTTTTATAGCAATGCCTAGCATAATGACTTACCTTCTATAGTTCCAATTGAATCAATTAGCAAGACTTCATATTAGATATGAAATGCTAAGTCTTTGAAAGACTTAAAGTTAATGATTTAAGGATTTAAAGCTTAGTTAAAGCATATATATAATCCATTAAGTTTAGAACTAAATTGGATAATAAAAGGTTATGAGATATCCAAAAAGATTGGATATAATCTTACGGATTCATTGAACAAATTGTTTGATTCAATGTATACTTATAGGATAATGGTTCTCAAGATAAGTAGTAGGAGTAAGAAGGAACTTGAAAGGTTCAAATCTTATAACATTACATCTAATTGGAACTAATGCCTTTAATGATACATTTAATGTATCGTTTAACGGCTATGAGACATTGAAAGATTCATTTTCACGATGGATTCAAAGACTTTATTTTGGAGATGATTATGAATTTACCATGTGTACAAGAAGGTAAATGGGAGTATAGTTGTCCTCTCCAGTGAGACTATATGGAGACATATTACTAACAAAGAACAAAAGTTCTAAATTTCAGTTGTCGAACACATAATTTTCAAAAGCAACTCTTGTAGGATATGAAAAAGTAACATCTTAATTATGGGAATTAATCTATAGAGATAGATTGGACGTTGTTAACTTTTTTTAAGTCCAAGTGCATCGATAATGTACTAAAGATGTTTAATATTTAAGATATCAGATACTTGTGAAGTATTAAAGATATTAATTACTCTATGTGTGAGTTGATATTTTAGTTCAAGAAGATAAGGATATAACTTTAGAAGTAAATCCTTTTTAAGGTTTTTTTAGTTAGAACAATATCGTTTAGGATTGGAAAAGTTCCAATGTAGCAATTAGTTGCCAATTAAGTCATAATACGTTTTTTTTCGTTTAGCGGAAATGATTAATTGGATCAACAAGTCCTTTAGTGAACTTGATATAGTTTCTTTACATTGTTCAAGACAGTAATGTATTGTAGAATGTTAGAGTCATTGGGCATGCATAAGGAGCTAATGTCTCATCAAAGATCTGAGAATGTGCTTAGGCAAATTTTCTTAATTATGATGATAATTAAAATGGGAGTTGCAAGATTTAATCAAGTGCTCACTATAGATAATCTTGTAGAATTCTTTCATTAAGTCACTACCCCAGTAGTAGAATAATCATTATATGGTGATATCGTATATAAGATACTTAAATGATTGGCTTAGTACAAGTGGGAGATTATTTATTTATGTCCTACAGTCAATCGCTTTGGTTGTAGTTTAGTGACAAATTATTTAAAGACATTCTTTATCTTGTCCATGTTTAGATGTATATGTTAAAGTCCATATGATAATTGTACATTACAAATGAAATTATAATCAGATTATAATTATGAGATTCATTTTGCATTTATGTATTATTCCTAAATGTTCCTAGTCATTATTCGATTAAAATTGGGCATTAATAGAACATAAAAAGACTAACACACGTTTTGTTTTTTGTTATGAATGAAGTAGTCGATCTCATAAGCTAAGTATAGTGATACTTAAACAAATGTGTGGGTGCTTGCTAGAGAACAAGTTCACTGAACAGATCCGATATGAGAAATTTATTTAGAACATTACTTGTATATCTATGGAATTCTCATTGTGATGATTATATAAGTGATCCTTTGACTTAAGGTCATCAAAGTTATCTTGTATGGGGATTGCTGTGTTTTGATACTATTTATGATCTATTTAATCATAGGTCATTTAATCGGTAGTCATTGGATGTAGCATGAACTATATGAAGATAGTTAAATGATCAAGATAGGATTCATCACCCTAAACTAATTAAGGAGAATGTTTCATTTTTCTCGATTAGTATTAATTCAAGAAATCCTTAATTAAGGTGAAGTGATGTGTTGTAAATAGTTTTGAAATGTCATTAATTGAATTGATAGATAATGGTGGAGAACTAATACAATTAGACTCAAAATAGAGTAGACATTAACTCCATACTCTATGTCTAATCAAAACATTGTATGATGAAAAGATTGAATTATACAGAAAAATTATGCATGGAAAGTTTATTCAAAACCACTTTGACATTCCTAAATATTTGGGTGGTCGTAATGGGTTACTAGACACCAATCTTGATCTCATCTTCATCATCATCATTATACCCCGAAGTCCCACAATGAAAAGAGGTCTGGGGGGTCTAATAGTACACAACCTTACCCTACATAGTAGAAAGGCTATTTCCGTTGGTTCATCGAGCGTTATCTAGATCCTGGGTTGAGTGGGGTCTCAAGTAAATCTTAATAACCAGTGCCAACCACTTCCTCTTCAAATTTGACTCTGAAGATGGAATGAAAGAGGTCCTGGAGAAAGGACCATGGCATATCCAAGGTAAACCTCTGTTTCTCAAGAAATGGTGTTTGAATGGTGGGGAGCAGGAGGTCGTTAGCTCAGCCCCTGTTTGGACAAGGTTCTATAATATCCCCGTCGAATACTGGACCACTGAGGGGATTGGGAGAATCGCGAGTGCAGTCGGCGTTCCATTGCTTATGGATACCCCCACTGCCAAGATGTCTAGAATTGTATATGCCAGAGTGTGTGTTGATTTAGACTTACAAAAGAATTGGCCAAATTCCTTTCTGTTGGCCACATATTCTGAAGATGGGGAGTTATCTTACAAAACTATCCACACTGATTATGAATGGAAACTGGATTCTCCAGTGCCTAAACAGCATTGGACACCAACTGGGAGGACCTTTGAAATAGGACTGCACTCAGAATTGATGGAGAAGACCACAGCCACCTCTCATCCCCAACAACCCCCCTCCCTGCCAACAGTTGAAGTACTGAAATCTTCTTGTGATAAGCCCCCAAGCCACCAGCCTACTTCTCAGGCAATTCAGGAGACAGACTATGAGTGTCAGAAGCGCAGCAATGGTGCTCAAGAAGTTACCACACCCGTTTCCGACAAAGAGGAATGCCAACTGGATACAGCCTCCCAGGGAGTCCTCGCTGATCCAAGCCTTGATACCTCTAATCAGGTGCATAGCTCTCCTCCCTCTCCTTGTTCTGAACTGGTTCCTAGTAGCTGAGGTACTAAGGGAGGGGTTGAGGGGGATTTTACTCGAACAACTAGGAAAGCTAGAAGGAAACCGAAGTAGGATTTGGTTTGGTTTGCTTTTGTCTTATGGATTTAGTTTTTTGGAATGTTAGAGGGCTTAATAGCCCTAATAAACATTTAGCTGTCAAGGCTAGTCTTAAGAGTCTTGCCCCTGCTTTTGTGTGCATGGTTGAAACTAGAATAAGATCCCCAAGTCTCTTGCACAATATCTGTTCCTTGATGTTCCCTAGATGGCACTACTCTTCCAACATTAATCATGCCTCTAATGCTCGGTTAGTTATTGCTTGGAATGGTGATAGTCTCTCCTGCACTAGGTTACTCTCAACTGACCAACTTCTTCACCTAGAGGTCACTCCCATTCATAGCTCTTCCCCTTTGCTAGTCACTTGTGTGTATGGGTTAAATAACCTCAACCATAGGAAGCATCTCTGATCAGCCTTGAATCATCTATCCACCACAGTTGGGAACCTTCCTTGGCTTATTGTTGGTGACTTTAATGCAATTCTTAACCCTCATGAGGTAGATCCATTGAGTTCCCAGGCCTTGCAAGGCATGCGGGACTTTAGGCAGTGTGTCGACGACTGTTTTGTTTTTGATCTTAATACTACTGGTCCTACTTTTACTTGGAATAATAAATAGAGTGGAGATCTCCTTGTAGCTAGGAAATTGGATCAAACTCTTATCAATTCTGAGTGGTCCTCTAGGTTTCCCAACTCTTATAGTGTTATTCTTAATCCGAATGTCTCGGACCACTCTCCTCTTGTGGTTAAGGCCTTTCACGGTCCGCAGAGGAGAAGTTCCCCTTTCCGGTTCTCCAACTTTCTAGCTTCCCATCCTAACTTCCTTCCAATCATAGAAGAAGGCTGGTCTAATCAGGTCAGGGGCACTCCTATGTTTCAGGTAGTGTCCAAGCTGAAAGTTGTTAAATGCGCTCTAAAATCCCTTAACTCGAGTTAAATAGGCGATGTTAGTGTCCGTGTGGAGAATTTTTAGGCAACTCTTAACTGTATCCAAGATCAGCTTAGACATGACCCCTAGTCTGCCCTTTTAAAAGCCAGTGAGACTGAAGCTATTCAAGACCTTCTTAGAGCGCTTAGAGACCAGGAATCCTTTTTTCAACAAGCTTCTCGTATTAAATGGCTTAAAGCAGGTGACAGAAACACAAGATCTTTTCATCAGTCCCTCATTGCTCATAGAAATAGGAACTCTATTCACTCCTTACATTTGGCTAATGGTACTAGGCTTGTCAGTTTCCATGAGATTCAGGATCAGTTTGTGACTCATTTCCAGAATTCTATAGGCACCTCTAAATCCCGTCCTTCTTCTCAAGAGTTTGTGGCCTCCCTCTTTCCTCTCCCTCTCCCTGACAGTCTTACTAGCCCTCTTATTACTGCTGTGTCCGATCAAGAGATCAGTGAGGTCCTCCACGCCTTCAATCCGAACAAGGCCCTTAGCCCTGATGGTTTTAATGGGCATTTTTTCAAACAATCCTAGAGCATTATTGGTCAGGATGTCACTAAGGCTATTAAGAACTTCTTTGAGCATGGGAAACTTCTTAAGGAGCTTAACTCCACCTTCATCTCCCTCATTCCTAAGACAGCTCAACCAACTACTGTGCAAGATTACAGATCCATCTCTTGTTGCAATTTTCTGTATAAGGTCATTGCAAAGCTCATAGCTAATAGAATCTGACCTGTTCTTCCCCACATTATTAGCCACAAACAATGTGCTTTTGTTCCTAATTGTTGCATAGGTGATAATGTGTTGATGGCTCGGGAAATTCTTAGAAATTACCACATTTCCAATAGTCACAAGAGGTGTGCTTTCAAAATTGACCTTACTAAAGCTTATGACACTGTTCATTGGGAGTTTCTTATCATTGTTCTAGAATCTGTTGGTCTTCCAAGGCAATTCATTGCTTGGATTCAGGAATGTATTTCGACCCCGTCTTACTCTGTCCTCATTAATGGTACCCCCTCTAAGTTCTTTAGAGGTCAGTCGGGTCTAAGGCAAGGCGATCCCCTATCCCCTTTCTTTTTCATTCTTTGTAAGGAAGTTCTTTCTAGAGGGTTGAATAAGGATCTCGATGGCAACCCCTCATACCAATACCATTGGCGATGTAACTCTCTTAAGCTAAACCATCTTCTATTTGCTGACGACCTGATGCTTTTTTGTCATGCTGATTTGGGCTCTATGACTTCTTTGCTAAACTATCTTAGGACCTTCTCTCAATTTTCAGGTTTGGAACTGAATCCCAATAAAAGCCTTTTTTTCTTATCCATTGAGTCGCATCCCCTGACTCCTCAAATTGAGCTGGTGTCTGGACTTTAACGAGGTAGTCTCCCAATTAAATATTTGGGAGTACCCCTCATTACTGGCAGTTTGACCCGTAGGCATTGTAGGCCTCTTGTGGAAAAAATAGAAGCTAGGATTAATAAGTGGACTAACAAAAGTCTTTCCTATGCTGGTAGGCTTCAGTTGATTATTTCAGTGCTTTCTTCCTTTCAAGTCTATTAGTCTTCCATGTTCATTCTTCCTTCTGCCATTCTCAAAGAGATAGAGGCTAAACTTAGGAATTTTCTCTGGTCCGGGTAGCATTTCTCCCAGTCTAGTGCTAAGGTCAAATGGTCAGACATATGTGGACCAAAAACTGAAGGTGGTCTTGGGATTAAACACTTACCTACTTGGAATACCGTGCTTTTGGGAAATAGGATTTGGATTTTGTTTCACGACTCGGAAGCTCTCTGGGTGAAGTGGGTTCACTCTATTATTCTTAGGAGAAGGTCTGTAGCGCCCCCTTACCGTAGAGTACGCACCGGAATACCCGTAGGTCATTCCAATACATAACCTACGATGAGGGT
>JANZLD010000004.1:24389029-24406205 GCA_026413575.1 Erythroxylum carthagenense | reverse complement strand
ATGAATGCATGTGCTATATGTGCATGTACCAATTGACTCATGACCTCTAAAATTAGAGGCAAAATAAATGCTTAGTCAATAATGTGCGGTACAGACTTAGCCCATCTCACTTTACCAAAATAACCTTCCCATCAATGACGGGATGTTACATATTAGCTCCAGTAATCAATAATATAATTGCTTAATAAAATATTGATAATTTAATGAATCTTAGGGGGATTCATGATTTAGATTTGATATTGATTTTCTTAGTATTCTACTTGTCCTGAGTTCATAATTGTTTAATCTTAATCTTAATTTATTTAATTAGCTTTATTTTTAATAAAAGACTAAAAACCCATAGGCTAGATAATAGAAAAAGAGTAGCTACTAGTAATTACTGTCTTCGTAGGATCCACTTATACTTGTCTGTGCTAGTTACAGTTATGTCATTCACTTGCAGTTAAATTGATATTGGATTAACACCATTGTCAGGGACAGTAATATTAGGAAAATATAAATTTTATTACTTTATCCATCTCGATTTTATTTAATCTTATTTTGTTTCTTTTTTTTTAAGGTGAAAAACTTCATTAAAACAAAGAACGAAGACAATCCGGAATAGAATCCCAAAACATAAAACTAGGAAACGAAATAGACTGACGAGCTAAAGTATGAGCTAACTTATTGTCTGGACGACGAATCCAAGCGACTCTAATATCAGGCCGTTGCAGTAACAAAGCTTGGCAATCATGAATTACCGAGCCGTATTCAGACCAATCTGGTTCATAATTTCGTAAAGAATCTTATTTTGTTTCTATTTTATTTTATTAACTTGTTTAATATTCCTTTTTCTTATAGATTTTGACTCTTGGCCAGTTTATGATCAGAGTAATTCTGAGAGCTTAATCGATATAGATCTGGAAATTGAGCGAACAATGCTTAGAAACCTTTGTAGGACATAATTGAAAGATTGAGCTAGATCATCAAATAAAAGACTTGGAAGGTTGAGTGGATACTAAAGAATCTCACAATATTGCTGACCAACCGAGGATCATGTTTGACTATGCTAGACCGGACTTAACTAAAGCGGAGTACAGCATCGTGAGACCTACTATAAATGCCAGTAATTTTGAGATCAAGCCTAGCATTATATAGATAGTGCCACAGTTAGTCCAATCTGACAGACTAAGAGACGAAGATCCAAACGTGACAAAGCTAATGATGATGCCATCAGACTGCAATTATTCTCGATTTCTTTCAGAGGAAAGGCCAAACAGTGGTTAAACTTGATGCCATGATCATCACTGACAACTTGGGAACAAATGGCAGAGAAGTTTTTGTTAAAGTATTTTTATCCATCTAAGACTGTAAAATAAGGAATGACATCTACTTTTACTCCCAAGTTGAAGCTAAATCTTTAATACATAGGAGAGGTTCAAGGAGATGTTTAGAAGATGCCCACACTATGGTTTACCACTTTAGATGCAAATCCAACCTTTTCACAATGGGTTGAATCAAAGCACCAGATTATAGATGTAGCAACTAAGGGTACTCTTAACAACAAGACATCAAAGGTGACCTAAGACCTAATAGAAGACATGACTATGATCAATTACCAGTGGTGCTCGTCTAGAGCACAAATCAATAAGCCAGTAGGAGTTTATGAAATGGACACAATGGCATAGTTGGCAACCTCAGTGGAAGCCTTAAGTAGAAAGATCGATAGACTTACGATGGCTCCACAAGGTCGAGTTATGCAATGTGAGGTGTGTGGGCTAGATCATCAAGGTCAAGATTGTCAAGCAGCATAGCTTGAGCAAATAGACTATTTAGGGAATGCCCTAGGCCCCAAAATAATTCATATATTAACACATACAATTCAAGATGGAGGAATCATCCTAACTTTTCTTGAGAAAACCAAGGCCAAGAGAGAAATAATTGTCCATTCAAATTCCAGCAATAAGCACCTCAACCTAAGAAGGCTAGTTTGGAAGAGATGATGTTGAATTTTGTCTAGGAATCAAATATTAAACATTAGCGAATGGAGGCTTTCTATACACAACTTAGATGTTTAAATGAACCAACTGGCAAAGATATTAGCTAAAAGGTAAAAAGAGAATTTACCTAATACTGCCACACTAATGAACATGTAAAAGTATTCACCCTTAAAAGAGGAAAGTAATTACAAACAGACAACAAAAATCAAATTTAAGAGAAGGATCATAAGAAGAGTTAAAAGAAGGCTAAAGATATAGGGTATCTTGCAAAAGATAAAGAATTTTTAGCCCACCATAACATATCCAGCAAAGTTGAAGAAGGATTGCATGGATGAACAATTTGGTAAATTCCTCAAACTATTCACTTCATATTAACTTACCTTTTATTAAAGCTCTTGCTCAGATTCCAAATTACACAAAATTTTTTGAAGGAGTTACTATCTAACAAGAGAAAGTTGGAGGAGTTGCCTATAGTGAAACTAAGTGAGGAATGCTTGGTGATCCTACAAAACAAGTTACTAGAGAAGCTTAAAGATCCTATGAGTTTTACTATCCCTTGTTTTATTGGTAATTTGTCAGTAGAGAAAGCTTTAGTTGATTTAGGGGCTAGCATTAATTTAATGCCCTATAAATTATTTAAGAAACTAGGATTATAGGAACTTAAACCTACTAGGATGAGCATTCAATTGGCTAATAGATCTGTTAAATATCTTAGGGTTATCATTGAGGATGTATTGGTTGAAATTGATAGTTCATCTTCCGACTTACTAAAGTAAACATTGCTTCCTAATAGGACCAAGTACAACAAACCTTTCAGCGACAGTCTCAGGAGGAACATCTTATTGATGAGACTCAGACGTATCTTGATGTTGTTGGTGGTAGAGACCGTCGTAGACGGATATTCGGGCTAAGTTCATTTGTGAACACATGTTATTCGCAATCTTCTATGTCCAGTACAATAGCATCTACTACACCAACGCAAACCAATGAAATCACTAAGCTTCGGACCATAGTGTAGACATTGATAGAGCATATGGCTCAACTGATACAAGAGATGGAGTAGTTGAAGGGTAAGGATAACAGCTTAGAGCACCCTCGATCACCAGCACATTAGGATTGTTGTAGTAATTTGTTTTCAATTACAAAGACTTCTTATGTACACTATAATGTTTTTATTATCAATTAAGAAAATTTTAACTTTATATCAACAATCAACTTTCTATTTAAACAAATTAAATATATAAACAAATAAATTTATTATGCATAGATAATTCAAAACTGTTGAAATTATGCATTTTTCATAAGATCATCAAATACAAATTCTTCTCGGGATTTTTTTAAAAATTTCTTACTTCTAATTATCGATGGAATACATAAGACCGTCACAAAAAATGCATATAATTACCAACGAAATACCATAAAGTATCGGGAATTGTTTGTGATATTTATCGATCGTTCTTCTTCTTCCATTAGTAATATTGAAACTTTTGCGATTATCTTAACAATAGTTTACCAACGGTTACATCTGTCTGTCGGTATATTTTATCGACAAAATGACACATAATTTATGTCGTTAAATTTATCTATAGTCATATTAACGACGCCTTTGTCCGTTATTTTATTCCGTCAATAATTACTATTATCGACAGAATTTTGCCTTTTACTGGTGGTTTTTTTCGTCGGTAAATGGTAGATTTCTTGTAGTGTATAAATGAGATAAAATGGAATAATAAGAAAATAAGATTTTGAAGATGCAAAGACTATAGGATGGACTAGTTTTGGGATAAATAAAGGTGAATATGTAAAAGACTTGATGAGATGGACTAATTTTGGGATAAAGACAACTCATAGATATAGATTTTACCTTCTTTTGCTAATTTACTGTACAATAATTACAATTACAAAACCTCCTCTTTGACTTTCCCATAAGACCACAACCAAATTATTATTATACTCAATTAATTATTTACCCAATATCCAAATACTATTACAATAATTTTAAGAATATGTTAATTAATTATTTATTTTAAAGTCTTTACATTCTTTGGTTTAAGGTTTTAATTTAAGTTCAAACTTTCTAACTTTTAATTCATACATGTCATGCATTCAATGATCAAAAAAATTAAGATAAATTTCACGTGAACCAAACCACAGCCAATGAATCAAACTCATTTCATTCAATTCCTATCCATTATCCAACCAAGGCAAATCACAAATCCAATTCACAATTTCATTCCAACCTTTAACTTCCAACCCATTCACAATCACAAATGCAATTAAGCAGAAAAAATCAACTAACAAGTTAAAACACACCCAAATAAATTCACAATCGATTTTTGGGTCAAAGTTCGATTTAGATCTGGTAGCTACGGATGCGTGGAGGATAAGAGGAGAGCAACCGATGACAGAGACATGGAGGAGGTTCAACAGTGGTGTGGTGGTCCTTGTGGAGGAGGGTTGAAGCCTGGGCAAGGAGGCTCAGTGGTGGTAGTTCACGTGGTGGAGGAGGATAACAGTCATGTGGTAAGGTGGTTCGTGGTTGTCTTGTAGTTAGAGAGGGAGAAGCACCATCAGAGATGGAGAGGAGAATGAGAGAGAGAGTCGTGAGATAGTGAGAGAGAATGGAGGTGAGCTTGAGAGAAAGAAAAAAAACAAAGTAGCAGAAGCATCGAGGGGTGGGGAGGTGTTTGCGTTAAAAGTTGCTTTTTGCTAAATAGTCCCTCACCTTTTTAAAACTTACGGTACTAGTCAGTATATAGTTGATATTTTGAATACTGACCAGTACCAAATAAAAACATCTAATACCGGCCGGTACTGACTTGACCACCGATACCAATAATTTGGATACCGTTTTATTTTTTGGCTGAAACAGAATGGTATTCTAAAGACTTGTATATTTGGTACGAATTCACTTCAAGTATATTATAGATTATAATTGCCTTCGTAGACCAAAAAGAGAAGAATTTAGATGAAATCGTCACATTGAACAAAGATTTGAAGCAATTAAGGACCTACGCAACCTGTACAGTGACTGTGTAAGTCTCTATAAATGTGTTAAGGACGAAGAATTTAGTTATGGTCCTATAGAGTTACACGTCTATATATCTTGATATACATGGTCATGTATGTTGCTCGTATAAATTTCTATTAGGGATAGCAATGGACTGGGTTGGGCCTAGGGCATTTGACTTCGGATTGGGCTGGGTAGAGCCTGGGCCAATCTATCATCCCTAGTCTCTGTGTCTTTGTGAAATCACAAATTCAGGTGTTGATTATATATAGTCTCTCACACGGTCTCTCACATGGTTGTGTAAGTGCTTGTATATATCCTAGAAATCTTAAATTTTACTATAAAAGGACATGAGTAGAGATAAATTGAAAAGTTGATTAGTAAACAATTTTGAGACTTAAAATACTAGAGAGGCGACGATTTTGATCAAGGGATGAGAAAAACATGAAGAGTGCAACTAGAGATTGAGTAGATAGCTACATCAAAGACAAACTTGCAAGAAGATTCAATAGAAGAGAAAGGGAATATTAGAATTATGATTTCTTTGTATTCTATTAGCTCTTCTTCATGTTTATCTTCGATTTTGTTTTTTATGATTAGTAAATAAATATTTTTAGTGTCTAAGTGTGATGAACCCTAGTTTATGATAACAATATGTTTTAATCTTTTATTCAAAGCAAATATATCGATCAATTATTACGATTCAATTATATATTTTATTCTTGTTTTAATATATCCAGAATATAAATGAATGGTTTGATTTCATATGATTGAGATTAGGAAATCCTCTTATATAAATAGATCTATCATAATTAGAAAGAGTTGTATGCAAACTTAGAGATAGGCTGACATAAATCTTTTGGATTATGGTCAAACCTAATAGTGGAATTCATAAATTTATAATGCAATTGTAGGAGTTTTAAGTAGAAAGATTCTCTTAATAATTGATAGAGTAGTTATTAATAATCTTGAGAGGGTTATTAACATAATATAGGAATTTTTATGGTCTGATAATTAATAATATAATTGCATAATAAAAGGTTAATAATTTAATGAGCCTTAAGGGATTCATCACCTAAACAATACTATGTAATATTGATTTTCTTCGTATTCTAATTGTCCCAAGTTCATAATTGTTTAATCTTAAATAAACTTTATTTTTAATTAAAAATCAAAAATTCAATTCATCGGCTAAATAATAGAAAATGAGTAACTACTAATAATTATTCTCTTCGTGGAAATGACCCGTATTTGTTTGTAATAGCTATAGCTATGCCGTGTAGTTGCGATTAAATTAATATTAACCTTAACCTACAGGTTCAATATTGTGCATTCTTTTTACTGTCCTTTTGTTTTGTGTAATTATGTGTCAAAGATTTGCTGGGAAATTGTTAAACCGTGCAAGAGCCGAATGATGCCCGCATGTAGTCTCTCCCTGTCTGCCCCTTCCACTTTGTCCTGGTTGGGGCAGGATGGTTTCCGGATTCTTGAATTCATGATTGAAGATTGTGAATAATGGTCTGTGTTAGCAATGGCAGCTTCATTATTTTCTTATTTTTCCTTTTCTCGATCGGCTCCATTGCAGCTTAATGATTGCAAAGATGGTCCTCTTTCGGATGCTAACATTATGGATTCATTGTCTAAATGATTCTTTGAGCACTGGTAATTGGCCCATCTTTTGGTTGAATTTTGCTTCGATATAATCCCCCAATCCCAAAGCAGATGAAAGTTGGCTTGACGAGACCATCGAGTTAACCTATAAAATGAATTTCCACAGCCAGACCTTGACAAAATAAAAAAGTATCATCACAAACTCGAAATGCACCACTATCCTTTTGCGGTGGCCATGATGATCATCATTTGGAACTTGTGTCTGTGTTAAATTTTCAGGACATGTAATTTCTTGAGTAATCATGCTCATTTTGGCAAAACGTATTTTTGGCAGGCTTGGCTCGATCTGTTTATAAATAGGTTTACGATGTGACCGAAATGCTGTGTTTCTAAAATAATTTGCTTTTCTAAAAAGTGAAAGTTCATGGGGAATTGAAGTTGGCAGTCCACCACCTGACTAAATCAAAACAGGCACGCTATAGTTTGATTCATAATAAGTGTCATGGCTATGGACTTGCAGGTATGGATAAGGCTTTTTCTCCTTGCCTTTTCACCAAAATGAACACCAAATCTCTAGATGGGGAATATGGCCAATATTCAGGAGAGCGTGGAAGAGAGCAAAACTAGACTTTAGCAAGAAACATGATCTTTAGTGACATTGTCTGCCATTTTTCTTCAGTGTTGCATTTACGAGGAAACCATTATATCAACAAACTCCAAAAGGGGTGGACATTCTTTTCCGCAACAACTTAATGTGGTCTTCCATACATCTCCACTAACTCAACTTATGTAAGCCCATCCCTTGACCTCTCTTCACATATGTGTAAGCCAAGTGTCTTCAATCTTTGGCCATATCTAGCTACCTAACTAGTAGTTTAGGCTGTCAAGTCAACGATTCTAAGTCTTTAGAAGTAATATTTGAGTGGCAAATCATACGCGTATCGAATGTATGGATTCAGACCCGTGTGACCAATTTGGCAGATGTTTCACCAAATCTTTACAATTAACTTGGAAACATGCTTAAAGGTAGTATATATTTCGCAGTTCAGACTTCAGAACCATCATACACACTTATTCTCCATCATTATTAATGATGACGTGTTATAACAGATCAATTCAGGTCCCAGATGTATCTGTACGTATAAGCGAAGTGTTGGAAATTGTATCATTAATCATTTCGCATAAAGCCTGAAGATGAGGTGTCACTATGAGAGAAACTATAGAGAACCATGTTACGTTTTGTTACATGTTTCATTATTATGTCTGTGAAATTCCGTTCAGTCCCCCACCTTGCTGCTGGACCAAAACACCTCCTTTCAAGTTTTACCAAACCTTCTCTACTGAGAAAAGGAATTTTTGGCCGAAGAATCGCATCCAAGCCAATCTTTCCGGTCTTTCGCATTTAGTGTTTACTCTTATGTTAATTCAGGTACTTGCACATCCATTTACTTGGATGATAACATCTTTTATTATCTATTACAATTATGGGACTCGCATTCATTTTTAATTTGCTTTATTTCATCAAAAAGGACTAAATATTTAAGTCCGCATGGGAGAATTGGCCTTGCGCACTAAAGAGTAAAGGGAATTGAATGAATTCATTACATTGATGATTTTCTACATATGTGATTTCAGTTATTGAACAAGAATAACTAGTAATTAACCAGTGTATTAATATTAGTACACTCTCTCAAAAAGAACTCTGGCAATGTGGTAGTTGATAGTCCCAGGATCACAGAAGGCTGTGTAGTAAAAGCTCTTGGCCACTGTGAGAAACGTCTCCTTCACATCTGAAGAAGAGTTCTGGTACACTAACTTCACCAGCTCCTGCATGTTAGACTCTATCTCTGGAGTTGTGACACTGTCACTGCTGGTATTTTGGCTGCCATTGTCAGATACCTGAAAATTTTTCAACCATCAAGAATGAATTTTAAGGATAAGATATGTAATTGTAAACCCCACCAACTAAGAAATCAGTTTTAGGAGCCCACTTAGCCTTAGAATTGAAGTGGCTTGTCAATGGTAAGTGGGTAGAGTTTTTGTTTAAACTCAAATTCAATTTCCTTTCTAGAACATGCTTGATTACTAGGAGGAGACGCACAAAGATTGCAAAACATACCCATGTTAAAACCTGTTGGGTCTTTACAGTTATTTTAACTACAATTTGACGCTGGAAATGGCATTGAAAAATTTGTCCAGAGGGTACTGAAAAGCATACGAAAAGTATTAAGGACGAGAGGTTTAACGTTTTTCCGGTCACTAACCTTATGTTGCTGGTAATGACCAAGCTGATGGCATATTCTATCAGTAAGGTCGGCAAGTTTTTGATAAACAGGATAATCGGAATGGGACTCCTCGGACACCCAACGGCCAGCTGTAAGATTTATTGTCTGGACCAACAGCCGGGCTTCTCCTTGATGCCTGTCTCCTTTAGTTTCCCAGTTCGATAGCCAATTCTCCCACTAAATTAAGCATTTACATGAAAATGATCAAAAAGAGTGCCAATTTAAAGCATAGGGAATTCAATTAGAAGTTCTGTGCTTAATTTGTGCAACTTGAGTAGATAGCCAATTTCACACGTCTTTTGTTCTTCATAAACATAACTGAGCTGACCACTTTTATTAGCTGTGTTTTCAGTTTAGGCTTTTATAGATTAGTTGGGGCTTTCCTGGAACTGGAATACGTAAATCCATTGGGGAAACATGCAAAGGTTAATTAGATAACTCACAGCGTGGCGTAAATCGTGGCTAATATCACGACCGGGAGACACTAATGCATCGACGGAAAGACCATTCAGTGTTTCAAGCAGCAGTTGGAGGAGTTCCTGTCTTTTCTTCTTGGCATCCAAAATCCTGTCACCATACGTGTAAACGTTTAACATACTTCCATTTACAGACTCACAAAGTTTGCTTTTTTATGTCAACATCATAGAATGACCAGTTACCTTCCATTTCCATTAAAACCTGAGGTGGTAGTACTAGTAGCCTTCTTGAAATCGTGAACAAAAGCACTTCTCAGCTCCCTAGAACTGTTATCCTCGTTGAAACAACTGTTGACGGTCTCCAGCAAGATTCTTGTCTTAGCCCAAGCCAGTCGCTCCTTGGACCTTTCTGGCTCGAAAATGCTGGCTGCTGCCAAAAAGTAGGAAAAGAGGAGGCTTCTTTTGCTTATTCCCAAACTTCCCAGACTGCATTCATCGTACCACCTGTTTCACGCGCCAATTTAGTATAACCTCGTGGTGCCCTTAAGAACATGGGTTATTCAGTTTTCAGAATTCGTACACATATCGTAGTTTGGTTTACTTACTTTTGGAACTTTTCCCATTCGGCTCGTTGGATTGCTTGGCAAGTGTTGTAGTCTAACTTGCCGAGCTCCAGATATTCGTTGTTGTTCACAAAAGGCATCCTGCGTGACACATTAATTTCTTCAATCAGTTAATAGTACAAAGAATCAACTTGAACGGCTTGTTTTTTTTTTTCTTTTTTACAAGATTTACATCCGACAATAGACATATTAATAATATTTATATCCATCAAAGGCAAATAAAAGTCCTAAATATCTGGTCCAATTTGCAAGCGAAGAAAGTTCAGAGTGGATTTTTCACCATTTTTGGCTAATCCGAGTCAGAGGACACGGTTGAACCAAGAACCAAACTTTCGACCAAAGAAAAGGAATAGTCACCTGTAAAGAGTCTTGCCAATCCAAACGTCATCTTCACCCCCGTACTGTTCTAAAAAGGATCTTGTCTCCACTCTTGGCAAGATCGCGTACCATGGAACGTCCAATGCAAATTCCACCTGCCCAATTTATCTCCAATTAGCGAAGTAGGCACTAAATCAACCCCATTTTAATTTTATTGATGATTTGAACCTTTTCTTTTCATAAACACACTATACATGGTGCAATTGCCTAATGTTACTGGCATTGACCCTTACAGAATTATTAATTTTATGTAAACCTGATGTATACCCACTAATTGGATACATTAATTAAAGAAAACGAATGTACCTCTCCAGTCAAATCCTTGGTTATAATCCATTTATCTTGGAGCTCATTACGAATTCTCTTCTCTCTCAAAAATTTGGACGAATATTTCCTAGCATCCTCCATGATCTTCTCTCCTGGATACAGCACTTGAGAGGCTCTATACAAATTGAACATTCCCGTGACAGCCTGCGATGACTGTCCAGCAAAGCAGCAAAACTCGCCGTTTTTCTCAAAAAATTTGAACACATCTGCCAAAACATGCAAGACACTAGGAATATTACAACGTTGTTATATGGAGAACGTAGTTTTAGTTGCAAGTATTGTTAACACGTGTGGATTATTACCAGGTGAAACATCGTAACCGTGAAGTCTTAGTATACGGAATCCCATGGCTGTGTCGTCGATGTCGTGAACCTCGGAATTTCTTGCCCAGCAGATACCATCTTGTCTCCAGTACTTGTGAATATACTTGACGCACTCTTTAATCTCCGGTTCGAAGTATCTTGAGATTCCAAGGCGGTTCAAGCGGTCAATAGCCCATATGTTCTCGAACAAATCCACGGGGTATACATTCGGGACTGAATTGACAAATGGCTCAGAATATTAACACTTGTGATTGCACAATGGAAAATGTTCAGTGCTTGCTAATGCTTACCTCCTCCTTTGTGTTTTTGGACCGCATTATTCAAATAGTTAAGGCATTTTTGGTCTTTAGTTTGCTGAAGTGCGTAGGCAGTGGAGGCTGGAGAGAACAAAAATGACCCGTCTTCGCACTGCAATTTTATGAGTTTATTCCAGTCCAAGTTTTGCATTCCCTCCAAGCTATGAAGAAGTGTTGTGGGCACTTTGTGTAATATGTCCTTTGGTATCCTATCCCACAAGCATAATTATTGCATTTAACACACAGGTAAGAGAAAAGACTAGGACCATTAGCTTTAGGATAAACAGAAATAATGTCCAAGATAGAGTTTACTTTAGTTTCATTTCATAAGCATAATGATGACGATGAGTTTGTGTAGAGTAAAGTACCTTGAGAGCTTTAGATTTCTCCTGTCATAAATCTCTTTCAGGATTGGAGCATCAGGAATTTCGATATCTAATTTACGGGCTATTTCGAGAAGCGAAGGGAAAGCAACTTCAAAGCCGATAGGCATGTGCTCAGGATCCTCGTCTTCTAGCTTGTGTAAATTGTTCTTGAAGAAGGCCAGGCCTGATATGATGTGACGATATGTCAGCTAACCAGCAAAATTACTTCTTTTTTTTCGCTTATCTAAATCACCCCGATTAAATAATTAGTATTTTATACCTTGTTCGCATTTTTCGGGATGTAAGTTCCAGGATTTCAGTGCAATAACACAGCCTAAGGTGTTGAGTATCCGATCATGAGCTTCAAAAATTTCATTATCACCCCATGATCCATCTGCGAGTTGATTGTCAATAATCCACTGAAGGGCAGATGGGAATTGAGGAGCACCACTTCCATTAAGGTCTTCAACAAGAGCAACCCATGCGGTGTCATAGGCCGATACGCTTATCTCTCCATCTTCCATTGAGCTCAACATCTTCTTAATTGTCTCCACTCGCTTGTTAATCTCCTTCCATAATGATACCTTTTCGACATAACAAACGTTAAATTGTCAATCCTGGCTTTTAGTGATGCAATAAGCTAAAAGCTACTAGCAATATATCTTCGAAAATCACCTTGAGAGCTTCCTCTTGTGTGTCATCTTCGACAATCTCATGCCACTTGAGTACGGGCAGGCCATTTTGTTTTTGTAATACTTCGGAGCACTCTACAAGCAAAAGGTTATAACATAAGACTAAAGTATAGTATATAGCTATTAGTAAAATTCTCGAAGTTTCAAGAAATTGTACCTTGGCTGCGAGCGTTGGATACAGCACTGCATCTAATGCGAAAATCAAAGTTCAGCCTTTTGTCCTTGGCTCCATTGAACCAGACACCTATTTAGAAAAAAGAACAAATAAGAGAGACGTGGATAAACCATACTCTGACCTAGTTTGATCTTTTTGGTAAAACTTTTCTCCTTTCTAAGAAGGAAAAACAAAAGCGCTAATCACTGTAGCCTTCCTAGTGGATAAATTTGTGATGCTGCCATTAATTAGAAAGGAAAAACTTAAAAGCTCTTTTACAACCCTTTCTTCGGAACATTTATGAGGAAAAGAGAAAGGGAGTGGATTAATAAGAACTAACAGAAGAAACACAGGCAATGGCAAAGAAAAAGTTAACAAATTATGTTATGAAAAGCAGAAGATAAGGAAAAATGAGGAGGTCTATATGTTTCTGCGGAACAGCCAATCAGAAACTTCGCTTCTCTAGGTCGGATCATTTAGATGCCACATGCCTTAACTTTTATCTTTCTTTTGTTTTCTGTTTCTCGACTCTTAAGAGCCATTCTTTGGAGGTGTGATCAACAAAGAGAAACACAGACAACCGGAAGACAGATCAGAAAAAAAGAAAAAGAAGATGTAGATAGACAGCCCCGAAGTTAATAAAAAAGACAATGCTAATAAACCCTTTTTGAACTTTCTCCATCAAACAAAATCATCATCATGAACCTCGCACATGGACACGCCAGCAATTTGAGAAGTAGTAGTGCAGAAAAGACCAGCAAGTATGGCCTGTTGTGTATATAATTAATAGTACTAGAGGTCACAGGACTCGACACAAAGGTTTCAGTGTTGTGCAGCAATCAAGATGAAACATTTTGAAAAATAAACTAAAGATGGTGAGGAATAAGCAGGAGGGAATTAGAGATATCAAAAAGAAAAGGGGGACTTACCAGGATTAAAAAGCAAAGAAGAGGAAGAGGGATTAGAGGAAGAGAAAGGTGGGGTGGCAGTAGCAGTAGCAGTAGGCAAGAGGTGGAAGGAAAGAGAAGACATGATAGATGGTTCGATGATGTTGGAGTTGTGGAGTTGTTTTTTGTTGACGCTGTTGGTATTGTTTGCTGTGAAGAGCAAGAGAGGGAAGGGGCATGAGTATTTAAAGGGATAGAGAGGGAAGAAAGCAGACGGAATCGACTTGCTAAGAGAATCCCGCTAATAGGCTGCATGGGATCACCCGATCGAGACCATGAAATGGAGGGCATTCCTGTCCTTTTCCTATTTCTTTTCTTTTCGTATCACCTAACCCTCCATTTCTATCATTTTCTCATCAACAATTAAAAAACGAACACCAGCAATTAGTCGGAGTATGCCAAAGGCAAAAGGTTAAAAGTTATTACTTGAATTTTTTCGAAGATCGTGTAATTTTCAGTTACATCTTATCTGAATTCATTGCATTTTAGGCATGTTAGTTAAGCCTTTTTGGAAAGTAAGTGTAAATCTAGAAAAAATGATTGAGGAAAATCTGTAGAATTGCATTTGTGGGAACCATCAATAATTTCAAGTTGTTGGGCCATAAGACATAATAACAATGGTATTATCTCACGGAGTAACCGTATTTGTCCCCGTAAAACCGGACAAAGCTAGCAGTTCCCTTCTTGTTGTTGCCGACTCCAACCATCATTAGGGATTTTGGTAAATCATAATCATGAGTGTTTTTTGCAAGTGCACCGGGGGCAATAATCACTAAGGAATTCTAAATGTGGAGGTTCATTAGTTAGCAATTTTATGGAAATTAAGCCCCCCCTAGCCCAAGCCCTTACTTGTCTAGCTTGTGGTCAGTGGCACAAAACCAGGGGGCATTGGTACATTGCTGGCCATTATAAGCTTTTCATTGTCCTAATCATCGTATAGTGTGTCCAAAAAAATCTCATTCACCAGAAATTTGTGGTTAATCCGACAGTAAATGGAAAGAAAATGAATCAAGTCGGTACATGGTAAATGGAACTGAGTCAAGAAGAAAGTGGGTGCATAGGTAAAATATCAGAATCCACGGAGAGTGACTCGAATTGGTCCGACTTTGACTCGGCTTGTCCATCGCACCCCTGGTGTGCTTCATTTGACTGGTCAAGTAAAGGCAGCCACTGAGACTCTGATTATACAATTACCGTAACCAATCCCATACGATTTGAATTTTACTAAAGAAATTCATGGATGTCAATAGAGAAATGTTTATGGCCTCAGACTCCACCTTCAAGTGCCTTTTTTTTTTTTTTGGGTTAAAGTTACGCTGCATATGGAACACCAAATTCGCATTCCTGTAATACTTAACACTGCCTCTAATCTCTAGTAGTTAAGGATTAGGGCAATTCTTTGGACTTTTTGAGGGTGCCAAATTGGACTTCCAAACTGTTGAAAACTGGGGAGGAGGGCTTGCCCATATTCCAATGGCTTTTACTTGTCGTTTTCTGCTTTACTTCTTATTTTAGTATGTTTTGTGCCTCATGAAACTTAAGGGTTAATACAAACGTAAGGTCAAAGTTGTAACGTAGACATTAATTTTATAACCTTAAATGAGTTTCTTGGTAGGCCGCCTTCTAAATATGACATTAAGTTCGGGCTGCTAGTGCTACGACTAGGAAAAATATAAGGCCGTCTACATCCAAGTAAGGTATTTGTTGTTATATAAAAAGAAAAAATCAACCCATTGCATTTTCTAACTTTCTGCTCTCGGGTATTTATTCCTTCAATTTTTATTCACTGGAAGCAACGAATTCAACTTTACCCACTAAAATATTTTGATTGATTACATTTGAACAACAAATGTCATAATTTAGTCCATCTGCTTTGGATGCCCATATGTTCCACTCCTGCTTTAATCATGGGTCGTCTTTGGCACGCCAGTTATGTTTAAACAAATATTTCTTGCTTGGAATTTGAAGCACTTGGAAATTGAGACAATACGATCGTATTAAATAACCCATCATAGTGTTGCTTGTTTGACAAAAGTTATTCTATGTACAAATTTATGAGCTATAATAAAGTCTTTCCCACTGAGCAACAACATAAATTAAATCAGTAATGTTGAAAACACAAAGTGACATGTATATCGGAATCATGGTTAAGATGCCCAATGCAACAACGTTTGACTCTAACTTATGCGTATTCCATATTCATACAAAGGTTAACCAATTCAGCATAGGCATTTGGCTTGCGACTGCTTTTTTTATTCCGGACTACTTTCCCGTTCCTTTTTTTTTTTTTTCTCTTTCCAAACTCAATAGTATATTTTGAGGATGCTACTGCTGGACAGGTAGGTAGTAAGCTTAATTGTGCGTGTAATGTAAAGCTAGCTATTCAGAATACAATGGCTCAGTGCCCAATCTGGTCAATTTTTTTTAAACAATTCTTTCAAATTAAAAGTATAAAATAATATTTTTTTTATTAGTCTCAACCTAGACTTACCTAAGGCTTAACTTAAAAAAAACCGATATCGTTTTATTTAGAATAGTTGAGTCTCAAGTCGATTTGAGTCTGGGCCTAACTTATTAAAAGTACCTGAGTTTAGGCTTACGGGTCAGCTCATTGTCATCCCTAAATATAAAATCTATAATCCAAGTCAATTACAATGGATTACACTATGCATATGTAAATATGTTTTTATATATGATATAAATAATGTACAAAAATTAAACAAAAGCAAAGTATTTTATAAGAAGAGTTCTCAAAAGTCAACAATATTATTAAATATGCACAAACTCAATTTTTTAAATATGTATAAACTATAAGATAAATCAATTAAAAGACATAAGATGTCAAGAGTTTAATAATGTAATTTGAAACGAAATTTGAATTTTTTCAACTTATTAATTATATATTTTGAACCATAGGTATTAAGATGAAATTTTATTAAAAAATTTAAATCACCTCAACTTTAGATTATTAAATTAACATCCCTTCCTTTAATGAAATTTTAAACAAAGAGCTTTAAAATGGCTAAACCTAAGTTTCATTAGATAAAAATAATTCAAACTTGTTGCATCCTTTTATTTTAATATTGTAAATAATCCTTTAATTTGACTTCCATGTTGATATATGCAAAATACATTACGAAGTTATGATGTTTATGACGATCATCAAATTTTGAAAGTTTAAATAAATTGACAAGCCTATGAAATACAAATCCTTATTGGAGTGAACGTATATCTAAATTATTATCCTTTGCATGATCAATGATGTGATATTTTCACATTAATGATATGATATCATAAGGGAGTTAATTGAAAAGATATTAGCTCAACTAAGGTCAAAAATCTTAGATTAATGATAATGTTTTTTTTACCTTATATGATTGCATAGGACATGAATAAACAATTCAAAGAAAAAGTGAAGTTGTACTGAAAGATAACTACTCAAGTTCCTTTATATAAAGAGGAACACTATCTGGTTCTGTCAGGTTTTGGCTGAACGGTACGTTGCCGTTGAGATCTATAATTCGTCTACCTTCTAAGATGAATCCGGCGTGAAGATACCTGCAAAACAGCGAAGGCACGTCGGGGGTTATGTCCCGATTAGCCCCTCTGATGCTCCAGTCAGTCTTTTGGTGAGGGTGAGGCTGCTGAATGCAGAGAACAAGCTAGGTTATGATTGTGCGTACCTTTGTTCTTGGAGAATTATACCTTATATATGCTTTTGCAGCTAGGTTTAGGTCTTCACGTAGACTTCTATCTCTGCATGGAAGGTT
>JANZLD010000004.1:24371681-24386207 GCA_026413575.1 Erythroxylum carthagenense | reverse complement strand
TCTTTCGCATCCTGCCGCAAACCTTGCCGCGGTCAAGATCTTCCATGTAATCCAAAGCTAACTGGTCCGCATCAATTACGAAAATGTACAATCATTTCTTATTTATAAACATTGACGAAGTATTTTTCTTTTAGTGATTTAAAAAATTGAAATTAATTTAATAAAAATTTGAAATAAAAATTGAAGAATTGAAAAAGATATATTTTTTTAATCTTATAATGAAATTTATACATTGAACCAAATTTTTTTAAAAAGTGAAATAACTAACAAATACCAATGTAGAAAATTGGACTCGTATTAAGTATGTAAAGTTAGAAACGTCAAGAGAGGAAATATCATAGAAAAGCGTGAAAATCACGTGATTTGGACTGGAGGATTTTTCCTGCTTTGGAGGCTCCCTGCTGCTTTAAAATAACAATACCCAAGCCAAGCAGCATTCTTTGATTTGAGTCTCAATCTTTGAATTGGACTAAATGAATATTATATGATTACAGAAGTAAATATGGGTGGCCCTGGCCCTGACTCTTGCATGGGCGGGCTTTCCGCTTTCCAACGTCTTCCATCATCGGTTGACTTGACCCAAAAGAACAAGAAAAATGACTAAAGAAGACACAGACTTCAAATCTTCTTCTTACTCTATAGTATATATAGTGTATGTATTGTATACCATCACCCCAAATTCTCTACTCCCTCACTTCATTCTATCTATATATTTGTACACAAATGCGTAGATGAAAATTAATAGAATGGAGTTACGAGAACAAAAGATGTATTTTCGTGTATCATGTGGAGTTTACTCTTTAAGCACGTAGTCAAATGAATTAGTCTATTTATATCGTGTTTGATGGGGTGGGTAATTCTAAATGATTCAAGTCGCTTTCTCGTAATTCATCTATCTAATCAATAAGTAAATTCCGGGAAATTGCTTGTGAGTTGATTCAAAGAAGAAAATATGGACAAAAGAGTAATCGCTGATTGGAGTATGAGAACTATACGTGAACGAAACTACTTAACTGCTTCTACACAAGCAATGATGCAATGGTTTAATTAATTAATCAATTGAGGGGACTAGAGGCTGTTCTTGTTATTATAATCCTAAGAGTTTTTTTTTAAAAGCATGGTCATTTAAGTATCAAATTGACAAATACACCGTTAAAATTTAAAGATTAAATTGATATATAATAAAAAGCTGAACAAAATTTTAAATAAAGTTAAAATCTGGGTTAAATAATGATTAATTTATTTATTCTTGTTTATAAAAAAGTTAATTTAAGAAAATTGAGTAATTAATTAATAAATTAATCGATTAGTTTTAATGATATAATAAATCAAAATTAAAATTAAACAGAGTTAGTTCGGTTTTTAAATGATTGATCAAAATATTACCGAATAAACAATATATAGAGCAACCAGGTATTAATGTATTATTGCATAGCGTACTAGCTTTGCTTACTTGATGTACGAATGCCAACCAATATTCAATACCTATGACTAAGAAATTCTGCGCCCATGAAGTAGTATTCAATTGAGTGACACAGACGTCATTAACGTTAATTCTCAACTTGGCAATCATGACATATACTGGAAGGATCGTCCCTTCTATTTATTTAATTTATTCATTGTAAGTAACAAATGGAATAAATGAAAGAGCTTAAGAACAAAGTGGAATAGGCTATTTATTTCCCACCCATATGGGTCTCTGTCAATGAATCTGAGGACCCCATTCATTTTGACAATATTTCAGTACTAGTGTTTTTGATCAAAGCTAATTGCACCTCCTACCTACTACTACTCAGCTTCTTTTGTCTAGCCTTTGCTGACCTATATATATATATATATATATATCACACATATCATTCATGGGTCGGTTTTATCTTGATGGAATGATGATGTTCAAATAATCCTTCTCCAAATCAGTTTCAGATCTGCCTTACTTTTGTTTTTGTATAGGCATGATTCGCTCTCCCTCTTTCTCCCTCTCCGAATAAGTAAAAAACTGCTAATGTAGCTTAATCAGGGGGTATTAGCATTCTTTTTAAACTTATATTGTCTGTCATTTCGTAATGAGTATCTTCTGCCTTATGAATGAAATCTGCCCTTGTCACAAATTTGGGACCATTAACGAGTTCCCAAATTTATGAGAAGGAAACAAACAACTGAAGTGAAATGATGGCATCAAGCCCAGCGCTTACAATTTTCAGTTGGGTTGAACTGGGCCCATCAGCGTTGCATATAGGAAAACTGGCGTCTTTCCTCTTTTTCCCTTTCCTTTTCTACTCTCCTTTCTTTTTCTGTTTTAGGTTAAATCACATCTAAAATGTTATTAATTTAATTTTATAATGCTATTCGGAATTATAAAAATAGTATACAATTTTAATTTATTATAAAATTAATTTATTGTTAGACTCTCTAGTTAAGGTACTGACATGTCACCAGAAAATATTAACAATTTAATATTCATGTAGTCAAAATTTTACCCATTAAAATGGAAACCTTAAATTTTAACCTTCATCTCCATTTTTTTTTAATGTAACCCAACCAAAGTCATCCAACACCAAACAAATATTTTGCTATGAAGTGATAGCTATGATGTTTATGTTATAACCATTTTAGAGAATCCTTTATTTGACTTTTTGGGTGCAAAGATGATATTGTTATTTTAGCTTAAATTTGTCTTAAGCGGTTCAAACATTGTTAATGCCAATCTTTGTAATATTCTTTTTTTATTTGACTTTCTGGTCAAAAGAAGATGCAAATGTATATCTTATAAATGATTTTCAAAATCATCAAGTGTGTGTCGGCTGAGAAATTTATCCTTTTTCTTTAAAGAACTAATTATCATTGTTTTTTCATTGATCTGGTAATAACATTGATTGTTGTCGATTATTGATTTTGGCAATTGGTTTTTAAATTTGAGTATTAAAAAGAGTATTTTTAATCAATTGTTCATTTGATGTCCCAAAGAAAAAGAGTTGAGAGTTGAGCATTGGAGAAGAATTGACAGTAATATTGATAGACAAGAGCCATTAGAGCCTTGTGGAATTGCAGAGGTAGTGAACACAGAAATGACTAATATGCCATGCCCTTGTATTTCTGCGAGCTCTCCTGTGGCGTTCGTTGTCTCCCTAACTAAGGATAATGGTTCTACAAAGGATCCCTCTTAGAAAAATTTGGTAAGCTCTGACGAATCCTCTATCCCTTCTCTAGGTAATAATACTGATGAGAACAGTATGGACTCTCAATCCATATCAAGAAGAAAATCCCGACGGGGCAAGAGTAAAGGCCTCAACACCACCTCTTCTTAATATGTCTATTCTGGCATGGAATGTCGGAGGAATAAATTGTCCTTCCAAGCTGCTGGCTTTAAAGGATTTTGTCTGAAGAGAAAAACCTCTTTTGATGGGTTTGCTTGAAATGAAAATTCGGCTGGCTAACATGAATAAACTGCATATTTTGGGTCTTCAGTGGAGTTTAATATCCAACCACAGTCATCATGCTTATGGTCTGATAATAGTTTGTTTCAATTAAGATGAGATTAAGGCTGAGCTTATTGAGGCTACAGAGCAAGCCATGCATCTTCGAATAAATCTGTTGCAAGGTAATACTTAGTTCATTGTCTCTATTGTGTATGCTAGCAACTTTGAGTTTTAACGCCGAGATTTATGGAATAACATTGGTCGAGTTAGTGGCACTATCAACAAACCTTGGCTTTTATGTGGGGATTTTAACACTACACTCTACGCTTCTGAGGCTCAAGGCAACATTAGCTTGATTTGTTGAACTGTCTAGCGAAAGTGAAGTTAACGGATCTCAAATTTTTAGGCCATTTGTTCACATGATCTAATAAACAAAAAGCAAGGTGGTTTATTCGAAAGAAGCTCGATAGGGCCCTTGTCAATGATCTATGGCTTCAGCTGTTCTCCAATAGTTCAACTAGATTCATGTACCCTTTATTCTCAGACCATACCCTTATCCTTGTCTCTAACCTGATTAAACCTACGATTATCCACCATCCTTTTCCATTCAACAACTATCTTACTAAAGCACCTGGGTTCACCGAAGCTTGCATGGAAGGCACTACATTCTACTGTAGGGGTACTAAACAATTCAAATGCCTTCAGAAATTGAAATTGATTAAGCAGGAGCTTAAGCTTATAAAGTATGTTCACAGTTCTACTGCAGAAACCGTCAATCACTCTAGATTGGAGTTGGCCAGGGTGCAAACTCTTTTATCTTCTAGTCCTGATAATCAAACTCTCATCAACCAGGAGAAACTAGCCCTCTCTTCCTATCTTTAAGCGGTCAATAACCACTCCTCCCTTTTGCAGCAGAGAGCCCGGATTAATTGGCCACAAGATGGGGACTATTACTCTCAATTTTTCTTCCATTCCATTTTATCAAGGAAGAACTGAAACAAGATTTTTTCCATTACTACTCCTAATGGCAATGTTATCCATCATTCGAAGCTTATTTAAGACGAAGCTTTCAACTTTTTCAACTCCTTACTTGGCACTGAGGCCAATACTCAGGTCACCCTTCGGGATTTGCAGCTTCTTAACCTTAATCTTGTGTCTCCTATTGACATGGATCTCTTAACTCAGCCAATGGAGGATAGTGAAATTGAGAGTTGTGTTTTTGGAATGAATGATAAGAAGGCTCTTGGGTCGGACGGTTTAAATGGCTATTTCTATCAATAATCTTGGAATGTTATTGGTGGCTTTGTCAAGGAAGCCATACATGAATTCTTTAGAAATGAGGTACTGCTTAAGGAGATTAACCAAACCTTCTTATGCCTGATTCCAAAAGGTGCTAACCCTTCTTCCTTTTCTGACTATCGTCCCATCTCTTGTGCAAATTTCCTTTATAAGGCGATCTCTAAGATACTAGCTGCTAGATTGAAGAAAGTGTTGGCTCCATTGATTAGTGATACCCAAAGTGCTTTCTTGTCTAATTGATATATTGGCGATAACATTCTTATTGTACAAGTGCTTTTAAAAGGAGACTCTTCCTCTAACAGCCCTCTGAATTGTACAATGAAAGTCAATTTTCATAAGGCTTTTGACAGTATCAGCTGGTCATTCTTGTGAATTATATTGGTGACTTTTGGTTTTCCAAATCAATTTATCAAGTGGGTCATGGAATGTATTTCCTCAGCGTCCTTTTCGGTCATGATAAATGGCTCACCTTCTTGTTATTTCAAAGTCGTAAAGGGTATTAGACAGGGTGACCCCATCTCCCCATACCTATTTATCTTAGCCATGGAGATTCTAAATGCTATCCTAAGGAAGAAGACTCTTTCTAATCCACTTTTCAAGCATCATACGAAGTGCAAGAAACTTGGCCTCACTAACCTGTGCTTTACAGATGACTTGCTTCTCTTTTGTAAAGCTAACTTGGAGTCTATACAAATTTTTATGCAGGCTCTCCATGACTTCAAACTTATTTCAGGTTTGTGGATCAACTTGATGAAAAGTCATTTTCTATTGTCTAAAAATGCTACTGCTTTGGAATTCCCCATTTCAGATACCATGGCTATGAAACTGCACACTCCTCCACTACTTTATCATGGTCTCCCAATATCGACCAAGCGACTTAACTATGTAGAGTGTCGTCCTCTCTTAGAAAGGATCCAGAAAAGAGTTACATCTTGGGTGAACAAGTCGCTCTCTTTTGCAGGTAAGCTTCAACTTATTAAATCAGTTCTTAACTCTTTACATGCGTATTGGTGCTCTCACATTTTTTTAGCTCAAGGCATTATCAAGGAGATTGAAAAGATGCTTAAAAATTTTATGGAGCCATTCGAATGGTACCTCGGGAGCTGCTAAGGTGAAATGATCTGATATTTGTTTTGCAAAACAAGAAGGAGGGCTGAACATTCTATCCATTAAAACCACTAACCGCTCTTTGATTCTTAAGCGCTTCTGGTGGATTTTGGAGGACAAGAAAAATTTGTGGATTAAATGGTTACACGTTTATTTCCTTAAAGGTACCCTCATATGGGCTATTCAATTGAAAGCATCACACTCTTTTTTTCTCAATCAAATCTTGAAGTTAAGGGATGATGTTCAGCAAGAGACTTCATGTATTATTAAAGATGGTCGATTGGCTTCTCTATGGTATGATAATTGGTCAAGTCGAGGCCCCTTAATTTACCAGTTAAATACCTCTAGAGCTTCCCCATTATTCCCACTCAAAACCCGAATGAGAGCTTTCATAGATGGAAACTCTTGGAATTTTCCTCAAAGCCTGTGCCACCTTCAGCCTAGCTATTCCCCTACAACTCAAGAATCTGGAAAGGTATTCCTGTTGCCAAACTGACAAATCGCATCATTTGTGACAACTTGCGTCTCCATTAAGCCACTGTTCCATGGTAGCCACGGTTTGGAGCAAACATTTAACACCCAGACTTTCATTCATTTTATGGTTAGCCATTCAGCATAAGCTTTCCACTGTTAACCGAATCCCGTATGTGCAAATCGACAAATATTGTCCCATGTGTTCTCAACAGTTGGAGACATGTTCCCACCTTTTCTTCGAATGCCCCTTCAACAAAGCAATATGGGAATATGTCTCTACTTTATGCTCTTGGACAGATCCAGGGTTGAATGTTGTTGATATTACTACTTCTCTATCTTTACATATAGCTTCCAGCATACCACTTTACACTATTGTCTTGGGAGTTTGCATGTATTTGCTTTGGTGAGAACGTAATTTCCGATGTTTCAAGAACCAATCTTCTCCAAAAGAGAAACTGATCTCCCTAATACTGTCTGAAATATGTGAGATTGTGTTAGTGAAGCAACTCCATTTAACATGTAGCCCGATTTTCTGCTTTGCTTTACATATTTAAATTGTTGCTTGGAATTGATTTGCTTGCATGTGAGCTTTCGATTGGTGTATCAGAGTTTGCAAAAGGTTTCTGGTGCTGGCTATGAGAAGATGTGAAATATATATGTCTGAAAGCCGTAGTCCTTGGCTTACTATCTCTTCATTAACTTTCCAACTACTTTTTTTAAATGGTAATGCCCTTATGCTGTGGGTCATCTCTTGTATTCTAACTCTGTACTTTTAATTCTTCTTTCATTAATCCCATTTTCTATTAAAAAAAATATTGATAGACACATCATTATTATAGTTTCCAATACCAAAGACATTAATGCTGACGACAATGACCATCTTGATGCCTTAGATAACAGGAACAAATCTTCTATTCCCTTTGTTTCTTTTTTTTTTCAACCATCCAATTTATTGCATTAGATGGCTGAGATTAAAGGGGAATTTGAGGAACTAGAATTTTGGGAACATAAGACTTGTTCCATTACATAACAAAGACATTGTAGAGAGAATATTAGAGGACTATTTAGCAGATTTATCAGTACTCCACTGAGTGAAGATAAGCCTTTGGGGGAATTGCATTTATTATTGGAGCAAAACTTCATTATTTAATGATTCATTATATTTTTGATGATAATATTTCTCTGATGTCATTGTTCATTCTACTTGTGAAAAAGTCAAGCACCCTATGGTGATGCCTACGATGGTTAGTTATAGACAAGGGGATATAGGTGTAAGATGGAGTGACAATGATTAGATAAGGCCTCTGATGGGTTTCTTTAAGATGGTTTTATTCAGTTTTTTCTTCTATTTGGAGTTTGTTAAAAAGGCCTATCAGCTTTGTCATTGGAAAACTATGATAAGCAACAATTTAGGGTGGAGGTATGGTTCAGAAAGTCATTCTTAAGCTTTAAATCAAAGACATTTAAGTAATGAAGGAGGTTTGGTTGGGTTATAAGAGGGAGAGGAGACAACTTTGAATAAAAATTTAAGATTTTTTATTTAAGCTGTTTTTAATAAAATATAGGTAGATGAATTTTTAGCCACTTAAATACTTACTTGGCAATGAGTCTTAATAATATAATATGTCATGTCAATACTATTAACTAGTGGGCTAATAGTGAATTAGTTTTATAACAAATTAGAAGTTTTAATATTATATTATTATTTTATAGTTTTGACTAATATAAAATCAAGCCAAAATTTAAAATTGAATTATAATTAATTTTGAATTTGATTATTTATTATTCATGACTAACTCAATATATATATTTGTTGATTAACTTGGTGTGTATATATATAGATATAGATATATAACAAAAGGCAAAGATACTAATCTGTCCTAGTTTGTCATATAAGACTCATTTAGAATTATTATTTATTATATTAAAATTTTATAAGTTACTTAATATATCAATTTTTGCAAAAATTTATAAAAATATCTTAGCTCTTTTCATTGTTTTTGTTTGATATCATAAGAAAATAGTCAACCTATCAAAGTAGGCAGTTTTAACTATATGCTTCTCAATCTCCTATGATAAAGAAAATTAATAAAGCACCCTCAAATAGGCCGCAAAGGCTATGTTTGGTAGGGCAGTTAGTAATGAAATGAAATTGAATGTAATATTATTCCACCATTTTGGCTGAGGATTTATAATAGAATGAAATAAAATAGGATATAAGGGGAGGGATGCACATTACATCCTATTCCATCTTAAGTAGTAAAAATGAATTACCTCCGATTTGCAGAGTTTAGGATATAATATAAAAATGATAAATATGTACTAACTAATATACCCTCAATTAATTTTTTATAATACCAATTATACCCTTAACCATAATAACAAGCAACAAAACAATATTTTTTGTTCTATCAAGGGTAGAATAGTTATTCATTATTATTATATATACATTATATTACATTCCATCTATCTTTCAAACAATATTTCACTATATCACATTATGACCCTTCCATTACTCCCAAACAATAATTTTCTAATATTACATCTATTTACATTCCCTACTATTTAAAACCTTACTTCCAACCAAACATAGCCTAAAGCAAAGTAACAAACAAAGTCCCTTCTCCCAAGGCAGCACATCGTCAAGAACAAACCTAGAAACTACCTAGGCTTACATCAACATGCCCATCGACTTTTCAATGTCAAAGGCGTATATGTTTCATCAACATTCATATATATATATATATATATATATTACATATATACAACACATACAATAACTTCATACTTATATATTGGTATATAGGGGCCTAACAACTTCATGGCTCTTAAGGGCTCCTCAATATTTTGGACTTTATTACCAAATCAGTTAAAGGCATATTGTGAGATTCAACAAATAATGATAGGAAATTGTTCGCATTTTTAGTGATGTTTTTACACATATATGCTAAAGAGATCATAACTTATCACATCAATTTATTATCAACTTGTTTCTTAGTTTACATGTTTTCATAACTATGGTTTTATACTTGTAACTTCTAATATAAAGAGGGAACCATTGTAAAACTAAAAAAACTTTTCATATAAAAAATTATCTATACAAAAACTTGAATTTGTCTTAAACATCAAAATTATTACCAAAAAAACCTTCTAATATTTTTTTTGTAAACTCTTTGACTAACTCACCAACAAGAGGTTATTGCCAACCCTACAAGCACTTTTCAACTAATTAAATTGACGCAGAGCTATTATATATATATGTATAATGATCTCCATAATAGAGTATCTTCTAATTTTAGTGTCATCACGGTCTAAAACAACCTCTAACATAAATTTCTCTATTTTAAAAATTTATCATTAAAAGTACAAGTAACAACAATTTACAAATATGAAAACTAGAAGGCTTCAAAAGCATCTAAATATTTTCACTTTTCAACTTTTTTTTTGTAA
Source organism: Erythroxylum carthagenense (assembly GCA_026413575.1). Taxonomy (NCBI): domain Eukaryota; kingdom Viridiplantae; phylum Streptophyta; class Magnoliopsida; order Malpighiales; family Erythroxylaceae; genus Erythroxylum; species Erythroxylum carthagenense. Next base: position 24,376,461 of record JANZLD010000004.1, on the reverse strand, counting down.
GATTCTTATAAATTTAATGTTATATACATTCTTAAGTCCAAATAATTTCTAAATAATAATTCAACATAACATTTTTTATACAATTTGTCCAAATTTTTTTGTTCTTATTATAATCATTTTTGTTACTCTTTTCACCCATATAAAAAGTAATGGTGTTGTTTTCCTTTTTTAATCTTAAAAATTAGGTTAAGGATATTTTTAGTATGGCTACTATAGGTGATTGTCTACTATTATGTGACTATTGATTGTATATTTTTGTGTCTCTTTTTATCCATAAATTTGCTTTATGAAAGGAGTCAAATAAAGCCCACCTAATCATTAGTTTTTTTTTTAATTTTAAAATTCCAAAAAAATAAAATATAAAGAAAAGCTAGAAAAGTTCTTTAGATATTTATCATGTGTCTTATATCCTGATCTTTGTTATTTTAACAGGAATGATTAATAAACTAGTAGGGAATGCTAATGGTCTTCATTTAATTTTTACTTAAGTGTTGCATTTATACAAAATTCAAATATACTCAAATGTATTTAACTTGTTTAAAATGTATAAAACTTCTTCATAACTTATTAAACTATTGAAATAGATCAGAACCAACAAAATATGATAGTGGATTTAGCAATCCTGAAAATAATCATTATGTTTTTACATCTTCCTCATTTATGAAAAGTATATTTACAAAGTTTACCAATTTTTTCAATATTATTTGGCTTTGGTCTTTTTACTTGACGTTGGCACATATCAATGTTAAGTGCATAATATGGTTTTAACCAAAGCTTTTCCTGAGTGTTTTGATTTTTGATTTATTGTTTATTTCCCTTTATTTTCTATATTTGAAATGAATAATTGGTAGCTCCAAATATATGCCACTATTGAGTCTATAAATTTAAATTATGAATGTTTGGTATTTTTAAATATAGAGTGACTTAGACAATGGAATGCATTTGTTTAAAGCTAATATATGGACATTTTCTAGCTTCTTGTAATTAAGTATAGCTTTAATTGTTTTTCACGAGCATTATTAATATACTGTTCAAAGATGAGTCACTGCATATACAATATGGCAATAAATTTGAGGAGAACTAATTGATAACTATATTGGTGGATAATAGAAAGTTATTGATATTGTTGAAGTAGATATGTTTTACAATTGAATAGTTACGATAAAGTCAAATTATAGAGGAGTCAGGATATTATTGAGGGTATGTAATACAAGATTCCAAGAAAGGGCTTTAATGATGGTTTAATGGAATTATGTAATGACCAACAAACCCTTGATATGATGTATTATACTTTTAGCTAAGGATAAAACAATACACATATGTGTGAAGTACAAACAAATTGAGAAGGACAGTTTTATAATTAAACATGAAGACTAGTATAAATAAAAAAAGGTGTTAACAATACAAAAGTTATAGTAAGCAATGAAGACACTTCAAGAAATATAGAAAAAGTAATTGCAAAAAAGAAAGTAGTGGAAAAGAAGATAACAAAGCATACTAGAAAATCACAAAGGAAAATCAAATCTAGGATTTAAAGAAGACAAAAGTAAGTGGTAACATAGCAATTGAAAACAAAGAGACTAGTCCACCAAAATTTAAGAAAAGTGACAAAGACATTAAAGAAGATAATGATGAGGATTATTTTACATCAAAGGTAATTGTAGAAGATGATTCTATTTTATTGATGATAATGAGGCTAAAACCTTATATAGGGGTAATAAAAGAAGATATTAAAGGATAACAATGTTTATATTGGCTATAAACTTGTAGATTATAATTCAAAGCAATAATTAGCTCAATCACTAATGTTTGGAGCTAAATCTTTTAGTGGCCTAGATTTTAGTAAGAATAAGTTTCAACTTTATGTCAATATTTTATCTATATATTAATGCTTTTACTTTTATATAGGTTAGTGTTTTATTTATGTTCTCTTTTATTTACATTCATGCCCTATCACTTAATACATTTCAAATTAAACATCAACCACAAGCATATCATATTTGTACTCTTCAAAGTCATTTAAATCTATCTAAAGCAAAGGGAGATAAAAAGATTTGGTACAAGGGAAATTCACCTTAATCTATACATTCACCAGATAGGAATGAAACAACTAAAATGATTTCAACAAGTTATAGACCAATTACTAGGTTAACCTCTTCTATTCTTAGATCATTAATAAGGAATTACTCAAGAAAAAATTAAAGGAAGTCTATATGTACTACTATTATAAGTCATATTAGCATATGAAGTAAGGAAAAAGGTTGAAGAAAATGGCTTTGAGGAATCAAGCAAACTTTGAGCAGTTATTAGGAGACAAGAATCCAAATTTAAACCTTGATTTGTTAATTAGTATGATATAAACTTATGAATACTTATACCTCCTCTCTTTTGGACTTCGGTAGTTATTTATAAGAGAAACTTCAATTGCCTTTTTTTTATAATTAACTTGATGTCTATATGTATTATGAATTATGTTACAAATATATTAAACAATTGAAGTTTTAAAGATTATATTGTGATAAAGCAACTTACTAATTAATCAATCTCTATGTGTATTGTTTTGATGATTGATGCATGAATATGGCTTTTTGTTGAATGAGTATTGATGATTGATCTTCACAACAACATTGCTTAATATCATATTCATTAAAGTAGTAAAAATAGTACATTGATGTACTACAATATAAAACTTATGGTCTATAAAATTAACATTACCAACTTATGCATCTTACATTATAACATATATTAAAACTTCATTTGGAAAATATAAACGTAGAAGAAATTATTAAAATGCAAGATCAGTGACTACTTCTTTCAACTCCTATTAACTCATTTATCTAACTTTTTCCTGCTTTTTTTTTACCTTAATAATCCAACTATTTGGTTTTTTTTTTATGTTAAGAGGAAGATGAAAAACATTAAACTTAAAAACAACTAAAAATTTAACTGCATCAAGGTTTTCTTCGATTTAAAAGTTTATTTTCCTAATATTTTTCTTGTCTTTGGATAATCTCATATGAATAAGTTAGGAAATCAAATGATCTAAAGAAATCACACACTTTGTGATTTTTTGAGATTGAGTAGCCCGCAAATTGTAAATCTTTTACACAAATTAAGTTTCTTCATTGAGACATTCATAATGGCATAAATATGATACTTCTATAATAATTTCATCTTCATGTTTTCACTACTCTGACCTAAGTAAATACTTGAAAAATAAGAGGAAAAATATGATATTGTAAGATGATAAATATAAGGAGTAATAGAAAATGGATTTTTTTTATTTAGAGAATTCAAAATTTAGAGAACAAAACAAGATAGTAATGAGTAGGATAACTTCTTTAGGGATCATGTAAATGGAATTCCACATAGCACATTGAGCTACTAAAGTCACATTTTAATCTCAATTATTTTGTGTGTGGCTTTAATTTGACATCCATGTGATTGTCACATCACCGATGCAATTATGTAATATGCCATTTATGCCTTTCTATTAAGAGAGTTCATGGAAGGGACCAAAATAGGAAAAATGCTAATGTTAGAGGTAGAAAAAAATAAAGTAGATATACTGAAATAGAAAATTACCTAGAATAAAAATATTAAAAATATATTTATCCATTAATAATTCTACATGAGAATTATACCTTATTTTAAAGGTATATTGTCATTTTTATGATTTTCTTAATTTTTGGTGAGGTTGTTCTTTTTCGTCTTGGATAAAGTTACTTTCAATATTGTCCTCTTATTTTACTGTTACATTTAAATAATACTTATTTATATATATTTTGGGTTTAATTTTTTCTTTATCCACATCCTTAATTCTCTAATGCTTTTACATTATCCTTTAATTCTTATTTTTCATTAAAGAATACATAACTTTTTTATTTTAATTCCTCCATTACATGTAAGGCCCCAAAATATACCCTTGATGAAATGTTACATATTTATGAAAATACATGTATGATATGAGTTAAAATTGTGCTATGATTTGAAAGTGAAAGGCACGTGACGTGACTTTTAGTATTGATGGACCATAGTTTGGACTAGGAAAAATCGTCAAGAGACAAGTTAAGTTAGTAAATGAAAATTAGAATGATTAAGAATATGGGTTAGTGACATTTGACATAGATTATGCATTGACATTTGGCATCATCTATTGTGTGATATTTGGTAGCATAATAGAAAGGACAAGTGGCTTAATTAAAGTGTTACAAATGGCAACTTAAATGGTGGGAAAATGGACTTCATGCTGTGGTGTTAAGTTTCATGTGGTGTTAATGACACCTAGCACTAATAAGTGCTGAATCACCTAAGCCATTTGGTGATTCTGCAACACTTTCTCCACTCTTGCATTTTCTCCACCGAAAACCACTTTCTCTTCCTCTCAACTTTTGGAATTTTGTTGAAGTTTGAATTATCAACACTTGGAATCTTTGTAAGCTATTTTATCATGAAGATGGTCTTGTAATTTTATGTGTTATTATATTATTGGTGCTCAAAGTTGCACCTTAATCTTAGATAAGAATTGATTGCTAGGAAGTATTGGTATAGCTGGATCTTTGAAGTGATTTGGAGTTGTTCTTTGAAGTTTAAAGAGGTAATGGAATACTAAACTTGGTATCATGTTAGAACATGTATTGTTCGATTTTTGAAGTGGAGAATTAATGAAGAATTGAGGTTAGAAACTTGATACATGCTGGATACTGTTAGAGTAGTGCCCTAAAGGCAATCGCCTTTAGCGCGTTTTGTACAAAGTTGTGTACATACTTTATGAATAAAT
>JANZLD010000004.1:24359934-24371581 GCA_026413575.1 Erythroxylum carthagenense | reverse complement strand
CTCTTTTGGTCGTTATGGTTTGACATTGTTATATAGACACATGGATCCTGGCTTTCGGGAAGGTCCCGGAATAAAAAGTTTTGTTTTCCGCACCGTGTGCATGTGATGCACACACCGGGATTTTCCTACAGATACTTGTTAGAAGGGGTGGGTCTACTAAATAGGCATCGGTATTATAGCCATAACTTGACCTATAGACATAAAAATGGGACGATTTTAAATTCAAATTAAACTAAATACATATATCTACAAGTTTAATGAAGGAATTGAATTTGATTTCTATCACTAAGGGTTTTGAAATTTGGCTTGAAGTTGAGTTTTAGTTGTTGTCCATGGTTGAGAACAGTCTGTAGTATTTTAGGTATATCTCTCAGAATAATGAACCAAATTTCTTTTACTTTATTTAGTTTGAAACTTAATATATAGAGTAACATTTTTAGAGAATATATTGTCTAAAAACATCAATTTCTTGGTCAGAATGACCACACAAAACTGATCTAAAGACATGTCCTGTGAAAACAGTTGTTTGAAGGTTTCGGGTCACTTATCCCACAATTGTGGGAAATGGTTAGGAAGGGGAAAAAATGAAGTTTTGTGCAATTGATGAACTATATAAGGTTTAGGTAATTTATTAAGTACAATATGATTTAAATGAACTTGTTTAAGGTGTGTTTGAACTTAAATTGGTATTCGATGTAATTGAGTAATAGTTAGTTTAATTATGCATTATTAATTGAGATGATAATGTAAAGGATGTATAGTTAATAATGATGAATACAATGTTGAATTGTTTGGTGTGATCATGAATGAATGATTTATTCTGATATGAGATGCATATTGCTCAAAATGTGATCTGATTTGTATATGTGAACATCAAATGATTGTTAGAGACAATTGTCATTATATATCCTGTTTAGTTATTCCCTACTAAGCTATATGCTTAGCATAGTGGATTTGTCCTGTGTAGGTTCAGATAGAAGAGTATAAATACTGGGACAAAGACAACTGTAGTGGCCAATGAAGATTGTGTTTTATTTGAGTTTACCATTTTGTTTTGGGTTGTTTAAGTTATAAATAATGTAATATGAGACTTGATGTAGTTTGTTCAAAAGTTTGTAAACATTGTATTACATGGTGGATTTGAACTTAAGTTATGTATTTTGTAAAACACCATCTCTATGATATGTATTGTTTTGTTAATGGTTTGTAATGTGATAACCTGAATTCAAAATGGTTTTGGAATCGAAGCATATGTTGGATAAACTCAGTTTTCTAATTAAATTCTGTTTTAAGTCAGATATAAATGAAATGCTAGGTATGTTTTGGTCTTGTTTGAGATGACATCTGCATATCCTTTCAAGGGATATCTGGGTGTTACATTACATTAAAAGAAATTTATAAATAACAAGTTATCTTAATTGGGTATGAAATTATAAATTGTTCTTTATGGTAAGTTCTTTTTTACTCTCTTTTTGGTTTTTGTATTATGTTAATTAAATTATAATGGATTATATTTTGTTGGAGTAATTATTGTAGAAATTTCATATATTAAATGGAAGTAATTGAATCATTTAATAGTATCATACACACCTTAACATAAATTAATACATGAATAACTAAAAATGTATTATGAATACCTAGAATATAAGACATGATTGCAGTTTATAAGATTATTGAATGACCTATTCTGAAATTACAAGAAGATGACCTAATTCTTCTCTTACCTCTCTCATTGTATTTAAGTTAGCTTATAAATGATGTAAACCTAGCCCTTTTTACATCAGTCGTATAAAGTTATGACCTGAGTCTTATATGATAATCATACTGTACCCTATAAAGATGTTAAGAAGACCAAATTTAAAATAGAATTATGCATATAGCTATGGGACTATAATTTCATATTTGACTTATTTATGAAAAAACACAAATTAGTTATAGCCCAAACAGAAAAATTCTAACATTGTCTCATTTAGAAAAAAATAATTAGAATTTAATAATTTCTTTAAAATTTTTTAAAAATGAACCGATAGTGTCAAATAAAAAATTTACTAATTTTGTTCCTAAAGGTTTTTTAAATCTTAGTATAAAGAACTCAATTCAATGAACCATCCATATTGGACAATGATAGTCAATATGTTGTAATCAGTAGATAACTCCCTATAATCATAAGCATATATAACTTACTAATTGAACTCTTTAATGTGGTACTAGTGTAATGTGAATTGCATCTATAACTCATAAAATCATAAAGCATGCATAACCATATCATTATAGTCTCAAACTCATACGTTGTCTAAAAACCCATGATCTTTAAATAAGACCATCAACTTATATAGAGATTAAATTCCAAAAGATGGCTTTCTTTTTAAAGATTCATTGATCATAAAATATCATTCATTAAGTAAAGCATATGCTTCCATGAAGAAACTATAGCTCATATTAAGATAAAAAGAATAATATGTGCACATATACAATAAGATAACAATATGCATGTATTTCAAACATAATAGTACAATAAACAAGTGTAAAAAATACAACTTTATTAATATTAAATATTGTAAAAATGTAACATAACAATCACAAACTCTTATTATATCAAAACATCATAAAATAACATAATAGTCATATTGCCTATATAACTATGAAAATATATAGGCGTAAACTCTTCTATCAATGGATCAGCTCACATGTTTATTGTGATAGTGCATTTAGAAAATATACCACCACCATAAACCCATCCTTAAAGCTTAAAGTCTTAATATCAACATACTTGGCACCATTAGTGGTCTTTATATTCTTGTAAAAGAATACATTAGATGAGTTATCATGGTGAATCTTGATAGGCCTAAGAACCAAATCAATAATCTTTTACCCTCTAGCATTCTTAAGTCACTTGATATTTTACATGTTTCTAAACCAATATATAATATTTGTTCTTAGGTACATAGCATAACACTTTTTCTACTACAACCTATAGCTAATGACCATAATTTTCCAAAATTACTAAAAATATAACTATAAAGGTAATGATAGGTTTAGTGCCTACCTTTGAATATGTTAGGGTCCTGATTCTACTACTATAAGGAATAGAACTCATCCACACCTTTTTAAGAATATAGGTCCTTGATAAACTTATCACTTTTGATTTTATAAAATATATCAGGCTTACAATCGAACGGGATAAACCTCTTTAGCACTATGCCTAAAACCTTCTTAGATTTGTTCTTAGGATCTACATTCTAAGAGCAAATTATGTCTCTGTAAGATTTTTTATGTTAAAGTTCTTTGAAAGCATCTTTTTTCATATTTTATAACATGCTTAAATCTTTAATGGCAAGTAAAATGTCATCTATATATAGGACCATAAATATAAACTTGATCCTATTGAATTTGAAGTATATATAAGATTTAAGTATACTCCTCTAAAACTAAAGTAACTAATAGATGCATATTTGACTATATTTATACACCCATATTAGATAGATTTTCGTTGATATTTTGTAGTTTTATTGTATATTTGATATTTAATTCGCTCCAAGTTCATTTATAGGTAATAATTGTCTTTATAGACCAAAAGGATAAGAATTTGGATGAAAACGTGACATAAAACGAAGATTTAAAGCAAAGTAGAGATTCATAGTTGTGTCTGAGCTGGTGTATGTTTCACAGCCTATATATCTTTTAGAACCTTAAAATTTACTATAAAAAGGTATGAGTAGAGGCCAACTAAGGAGAGCAGACTTTTGGAGTTGATTCCAAACATGAAGAAAATTTGGAAGGGATGATATTGATCCAAAGACGTGGAGAATGCAAAGAAATTATCAAAAAATTCAATAAATTATAACATCAAACCTCAAACTTGCAAGAACATCTAATAGAAAAAAAAGGGAGATATAAAATTATGATTCCTTTATTTTCTATTAATTTTTCTTCATGTTTATCTTTAATTTCATTTTTTATTATGTGTAATTAAATACTTTTTAGTGTTTAGGTGTGATGATCCCTAGTTTGTGCTTTAATATGTTTTGATTCTTTTATTTAATGCAATTGTTTTGATTGATCTATTGTGATTCAATTATGTGTTTATATATATTCTAATAGATCCAGAATATTAATACACAATCTGATTTCATAACATAATGATTGAGAAATCCTATGTATGAGTAGATCTACAATAATTGAAAGGAGTTGATTGCAAACTTAGAGATAAGTCGACATAAATTCTCTTGATTAGGCTTAAATCTAATAGTAGAATTCTCAAATCGATAAAGCAATCCTAAAAACTTCAACCTGAATAATTTCAGTAAATAAACCTATGGATTAGTTGTTAGTAGTCTCTAGAGAGTTACTAACATAAGATAGAAATTTTCATGATGCAATAGTTAATAAATAATTGCATGATAAAAGGATAATTATCTAATGGTTTTAGGGGGATTCATTACCTAAACACTAATTCTTGATATTGATTGTTTTTTATTCATTATTGTTTCCCACTTTATTTTAAATTTTTAAATATTATTTTTAATTAAAAACCAAAATTTGATTCGTAAGCTAGATAATAGAAGAAAGATAATTATTAGTAATCATTGTCTTTATAAGATCGACCCGTACTTATCTATGCTAGCTATAGCTTCGTCGTGTACTTACATTTAATTCAATATTGACAAATTAAAATTAGTCAATTAAGTTTTTAACATTGTTGTTGGGGACAATGATATTAGGAACCTTTAATTTTGTTACTCTAAGACATTTTATTTTACTCTGTTTATTCTTGTTTCTATGTTATGTCATTTTATTTGTTTAATTTATTTAATTATATTCTTTTTTTTTGTAGAATCGGACTCTTGGTTAGTTTATAATATGGAGTAAATCTGAGAGCTTAACAAACATAGATCTAGAGATCGAAATAACAACACATCAGAATCTTTGAAGGATGCAACTACGTTCGTTTGAATTAGATCGTCAAATAAAAGACATGGTGGTCAAATAGACATAAAAGAATCACATAAAATGGCTGACTAACCATAAACTATGATTGACTATGCTAGGACAAACTTAATTAGTGCAGAGTCTAGCATCATAAGACCCACTATCCAGGTAAACAACCTCGACATCAAGTTAAGCATCATCGAGATGGTGCAATAGTCAGTCCAATTCGATGGAATCAGAGATGAGGACTCCAATGTGCACATCTTTAACTTTTTAAAGATCCGTGATAATTCTAAGATAAATGGAGTTGAGGATGACGTCATGAAATTGTGTCTATTCCCATTCTCGTTAAGAAGGAAGGCCAAACAATGGTTAAACTCCATGCCACGTTCTTTTTTACTACTTAGGAACAAGCGGCAAAGAAATTTTTATTGAAGTTTTTTTTTCCATTTGCTAAGATTGTATAACTTAGGAATGACATCTCCTCATACTCCCAAGTTGAAGGTTAATCTTTATATGATATATCATAGAGATTTAAGGAGATGTTGAGAAGATACCCACACAATGGACTACCACTGTAGATGTAAATCCATATATTCTATAATAGGCTGAGTTACAGAACTAGGCAATCTTTTGATGCAGCAACTAGGGGAACATTATACAATAAGAAACCCAAGGTGGACCAGGACTTAATAGAGGATATGACCATAAACAATTATCAATGAACTAACAGGCTAACAGAAGTATATGAATTCGACGCAATGGCGTAGTTGGTGAGTCAAGTGGAGGCCTTGACCAAGAAGATAGACAAAATTACAATGGCTCCACAAGGTCGAGTGATGTAATGCCAGGTGTGCGAGCTAGAGCATAAAGGACAAGATTGTCAATCAACTTAGCCAAAACATGTGGACTATTTTAGGAATGCTTAGAGACCCCAAAATAACCCATATAGTAACACTTACAATCCTGGTTGGAGGAATCACCCTAAGTGTTCATGGGGAAATCAGTTACAAGCACGAAACAACCATCGACTTGGATTTCAACAACAAGCGTCGTAGCCCAAGAAGCCTGGTATGGAAGAGTTGCTAATGGATTTCATTTAGAAATTGAAAGTGAAACATTAGCAAACTGATGCATCCATATGCAACTTGGAGATTAGAATCTACCAACTGGCAAATATTATGGCAAAAAGACCAATAGGGAGTTTGCTGAGCATGATATAAACAAATCCGAAGGAAAGAATAATGATAATGAACTAGACTAGTAAGAGAAAACTCCAAAAAGAGAAGAAGGTGCCTATTGACAGTCACTTAAAGACTGGAGGTGGATGACAACTTGAGAGATTTAAGGAATATCAACCTAGAATTCCATATCCTGTTAGAGTGACGAGAAATCTGTTGGAAGCGGAGTTAGATAGATTCATTGAACTTTTATAATAATTTAAGAATGACTTACCCTTTGTTGAATCTCTTTTGCAGTTGCCAAAGAGCACAAAAACCTTCAAAAAAGCAACTATTAAACAAGGAGGAATCAAAGAAGTTAGAGACTACCATACTGAGCAAAGAGAACTCTAACAAGCAAATTAAACTACTGGAGAAAGAAATAGATCCAGGAAGTTTTTATATTCCTTGCACTAATGGTAGTTTAAAAGTAGATAAGGCTTTAGCTGACCTAGGGCTGGCATAAATGTGATGCCTTTTTCTCTGTTTTAAAAAATGGTAATAGGAGAACTTGAACCAACTAGGATAAGTGTGCAGTTAGCTGATAGATCAGTAACATATTCTAGAGGGATTGTAGAAGATTTACCTGTTCAAGTTAATAAGTTTGTATTCCTTGCTAATTTTTTGCTTCTTGATATAAAGGAGGATATGAAAGTACCTATAGTCCTCAGTAGACCCTTTTTAGTGACTGCGAAGTCAATTATAGATGTTGACAAAGGTAAGCTAATATTAAGGGTAGGGGATAAAAAGATTATTTTTAGAGTTTCTAATGTCACGAATTATACTCTTGAATTTATAGTTGTAATTGGAGCTAATAAGTCCATTTAAGATGTTTTTATAGGATTCTATAGTCAAAGGTATGTTGGAAACATTGTAAATTCAAGGGAAGAAGCTGAAAGAGAAGAGTGACATTAAGCATCAAAAAGGTAGCGTACTTATAGGTTATGGAACCCACAATAAGGCTACTGCAACCTAATTAATATAAGCCACTCTAAGTTTAAAAGGCACATCGAGCTAACAACATTAACCAAAAGCTACATAGGAGGCAACCCATGAATTATTGTAATTTTGGATTGTTTTACTCTTGTTTTCATGACAATGTAGGATTTTAATTGAGTTTTTATGTGTTTTAGGATAGGAAATCAAGCTTCTCAATGATGAGAATCTGCATAATTGATGTGTAGGATATGCATGTTGATGAGCATCTAATTTTAAAGTCACACAAGTTTATAGAGGATTACACGCTCTCTAGATACGTTGGTTTAGTTTTACCCATTTTGATACACGCCTATATACCAAACCGTGTAAACTCACAAAAAGCTATAATTCAGTGACATACACTGTTCGATACATGGTCGTGTATCAAATTGTGTAGGTCTGTGATACACCTTCAAAAACCCTAACTCTTTCATATTTCTCACTTTCTCTCTTACTCTCTCACCCCACGTCGTCGTCTCTTACTTTCCCTTTCAAAATTTTTACATTTTTCAACCAATCTAATGACAGCCAAGTAAGTAGTCCTTTTAGTTTCACTTGTTTAAACACGTTTAATTGGGTGCTTTGCTTTATTTTGGTAAATTTTGCTAAAAAAATGCAAGAATTCTAGATTTGAGATTTTGAGTGAATTTTTGTAATTTTATGCTTGATTGTGGTTTAATAGTTGAATTGAAGTCTTAAGCAATTTTATAAGTCAATTTTTTAAATTTCATGTGAGGGGTCAAAATTCAACTTTAATTGCGTAATTGTGTGATTTTTGCTCACTAAGTGTTTAATTGTGATATTTTGTGTTAATTTAGGTTAATTAGTTGTTTTGACCTTAGTTGACTTTGGTTTTGTCATTAATTGCATGTTAATTTTGCTTTCAGCATGAATAAAATGTTAATTTTGTCAATTTTGTGTAACTATGAAATTAGGACTATTAATTTTAGAATTAGGGCAAAAATCTATAATTTAACAATTAGGTTAGGTTAATTTGTTAATTACAATATTTCCAATTCTAATTTTGAGAACTAATTAGTCAATTAGTTAATTTTTTGATCACATTTATTTTATTTATTTAATTATTTAATTATTTATTATGTTAATATACTAATTAGTTCTATGTGTTTAATTTTGCATTGTCAAATTTTTTTCAAAATTAATAAATTAGTGAGCATAATCAACTTTAAGTACAGGAAAGGTATATTATCGTAAATTATATGCAAATTTTATAACACTTATTCTAAGTTTTAGACACAATGACTAGACCATTGCATGAGAAGGAAGTTTCGCACTTATTTCTAGAGACCCGAGGGGAGCTTGCACTATGCATCTACCAAAACAGTCCCCGATGTTGCTTTTCAATGCTGCAACACATAAACGATGAAGACTTTGTCAGAACAAGGGAGTACTTGGACTTGAGGATAGATTTTCACTATTGGATGTCCTCTTGATAGTTCTAAAATATGATCAGCGATGATAGTGACTACCACTTAAGTAAATCTAAAGCCTCTTCACTACGACTCCTGATGCTGTGATACTTACACGAAGTCTTGAGATACACTTTGAAGGGCTGAGGGGGTAATCACGACGTAGTGGGAAACATGTATATGTATTATACCATTATTTATGGAGCATGAGCAAGAGAAAGCCCATTTATCAGGCATTAAAGTGACGATAGGAAGATCGACGCCATCTATGCCAGTCCTTATGTGACCTGACTAGCAACATGGATGGGCTTATTTGATCAATTACCACTGATCCGACGGGTTGGCACCATGGGAGCACTCAACATCGACATCATGATACATATACGAATGGACAGCCAACATCGAGGACCCATAGGTAACATATACAGATTCATCAGGGAACCTAATGAGTTAGCAATGAAGGGTAGAGATAGAGTATAACAACATATAAAAGAGAAGTTGTCGTAACCACAGCCACCAACCACCTGAGATGAGAGATGAAGCACTAAATTCAGATATTCTAAGAGGTCTCAGCGCTAGGATGCAAAACCCAGCTCAGCTAAAGATAGTAATATTGGAGAGATAGGTGGCTCAGTTTTTTAAAAATCAAAAGAATATTTTATGACAATAGGCGGAGCTTATTGAGTGGGTAGGATGGCTAGCTCAAGGTTGCAGTTGAGTGACTAGGAAGGCTTGAGCCTACAGTCGGATGGATGGGAGAGTTGATGTTATCAATAGTGAGCCATCTTGGCATCAATTTCCACCCTCCATCATCTAGCAAGGTTACTTCCTTAGTATCCCCTCCATCGATACAAGATCATCCATCCGAGGACCCTCCTTGTTGGACCAGTTTGGATGACATTAGGAGGGAGAGGCTTGATTTTTGTTTTTTCTTTCTTTTTCTTTATTAATTATGTATTTCTTATTATCTTTTCTTTACCAGTATAGTTAATGATCTTTTTGTTTCTTAATTTTGTTTGTTAGTTTTATTTTCTTTTTATGTTTTTATCCCTTTTTTATTTATGTTTTACAAGGATGTAATCTACTATTGGATGGATCATAATCAAAAAATCATCTTACTAAGGAAAGTACCATTTAACCTTCTCTCTTATATATGTTGACATTGTATAAATTAAGGATAATGTACAACTTTAAGTGTGGGGAAAGGGTTAGCAATTTTAATGCTTTTCTTAAGCTTATTATAATCTTAATTTTTAATTTTTATGAACTGATATCCTAACTTAACTGAAATTTATCGATCATTACTTCACTTCATTATTGAAGGTTAATTTGAAATAGTATGCAAATAGATGATAATTAGAACAAAATTGCTTTTTACATGATATTGCATACTATTTACTCATGTATAACCTATCTTTTTCATAAGCTTTTAAGCCTAAGAGCAAAAATTTCAAAAAAAATTAGCTCTTTTATTTCTTTCATGTGTGTTGTCATGTCTAGTTGAATGGTTCAAGAACTTGCTTTTATTATGCATATTGAGGTCACATTTGTTAAATTAAAAGCACTGAAATGATCAAGACACTTAGATTCAACAATTTGTTTTAGCTCATTTCTTTGATAATTATCCTACCCATAATTTATCCTTTAAGAGTAACTAAGTTGAGCCTTAGCTTTTTTCCTTGCTAAAACCCACATTATTAACCTTATCCTATTTTCTTAAAGTCCTTTAATTGTTTTAAACCTTGAAGGCTATTTCCTTTATTTGTTTGTTTAAAACTTAAGATTTTGAAAGGTTCAATATCTCTTTAATTATGGGACATAATGAATGCTCAAAAATATGATTCAAAATAATAATTAAAAAAGGGCATAGCAAAATTGTAGTTAAAAATATATGGTAATGTTAGATTTATAATGAAAGGACCTATGTATAGAGTAACAAGTTTCTTGTAATGATTCTTTTTTAATTTCCTTCAAATCAATGCTTTTTATTATCTTAGTCATACGTTACCTAAGCCCCATCACAACCTGATAAAGACTTTTTGATTTTTACTTTTAGTTTACATAAGTGGTGGATAAGTGATAAAATTGCAAGCCTTTGTATGCCTATGTTAAAAGTTCTACTATGCATTGATTGAGGGTTTGATGTTTTAAACCCTAAGCACCTGAGTGCATTGAGCAATGATGTAAAAACTAGACTAGATTCATCGATTCCAAGGGGTTTTGCCCCAATCGAATTGGTTTTCAGTTTAATTTTTACATTAAACTATTATGAATAAAAACTAGCTGACTATTTTTGAACTGGGAAGAACCGGACATGTCTTTGTCGCCCAAACTAGTAACCACACAAAACTAATGAACACCAATTATCAAACATAAAAATCCTACATCCAAGCTTACATGAAATTATACCTCCATACCTAACACTACATCCAAAACATTTTTTTAAGCCCTAAGCTTTGACTCGCACCGTCGCACATAAGTGAGGTATCTCTGATGGTAGCAATGGATGGTTGAGATTGAAAGAGACAGGAGAAGGAGATGGACTGTTGAGGAAAAATAATCAAGTGAGGGTTAACAGGATTATGTAGTTATAGAGAGAGATAGTACAAAGAAGATAAAGATAGTACAGAGAAGATAAAGATGAGAGATGACAAATGATAGACAAATGAGAGAAGATAGAGATGGGAGAAAACAAATGAGATAAGGGTTTTGGTATTCTGGTTATTTGAAATTGCATTAATTGAGAATATTAATATATTATAATTTATAACTACAAGACCGTGCAGTGGTAGAAGAATCGCTTAGGTTCCACCAAAATGTTGCTAACAATCCTGTCTTAACCAAACTATACTCATTAAATAAATCAAACAATCATTAATTTGAAATGCAACAACGGTAGCTGAAAAAGAAAGGCCTTGTCGAAATTGACATAATGTGAGAAACTAAGGAAAAAAAAAGAACTTTATGCAACTACAATTTTCCTTTTCTTCTTAACCATATTTTTCTAATGAATTTGTTAAGTCAAAATGACTTTACTTAAATATGATTTTGATGTATAACAAAGAGACAAAATAAAAGTAGTTAGAAAAG
>JANZLD010000004.1:24311533-24321996 GCA_026413575.1 Erythroxylum carthagenense | reverse complement strand
CGGGAAGGTCCCGGTGACAAAAATTTTTGTTTTCCGCACTGGAACATGTGATGTTCCTCCCGGGATTTTCCTACATATTCAAGTAATGTTGAAGAGCATTCAGGGCTTATTTTGTTAAGCCTCTTTAGTTGCTCGTTAAAATCTTCAACATAGGTTGGCCATGTGCAATTTCAAAACTACTTTTTGAGGTCCTTTCCTTTCCAGTTGCCATGCCAATTTTGATATATATGTCTGGCACACATTTAGTGATCTGCATTCAGCAAAGTCTCCTCTATTACCCTGACCAATCCTTAAATCAAATTAAAAAGATATTAGTTAATATTTCATATAATGATTTCAATTGTAAGTATATTAACGTACATTCTGCATACTAGATATGACTATAAGTCCATCGCCATATTCCAATTCCAAATCAGTTGCTAAAAAATTCATAAAACAAGTCCATGAATTTGTGTTTTCTACCTCTACAACTGTCAGGCCAATAGATACATTCCTCCATCACCATTCCTATCAATTGTATATAACAATTGGCCTTGGAATTCTATCTTTATCAAGCATCTATCAATCCCAAAAATTGATCTTACATGTTTCCATCCTCTTTTCATGGCATTGAAACAAATGTGTAATCTTTCAAACTATAATAAAATATAAAGAAGTATTAATATAATGTATAACATAACATAATGAAATAGGAAGTATTAATACATTAATGAAATTTTCATTTAGCATTACATTTAGCAATGAACTCTCTTGATTTCTTGATAATTATAACTCTACCGTTGATCCATGATTGCTTATATTTAACTCATGTACATAACCTTACAACTTCTCATATTCATTAATATAATATGTTGCTCTCTCTTTCCTCATTCTCTTCTTTACTTTTCTACTCATGCTTGAATTAAAAAAATATTATTTTTTCTTTAGAGACTTCAACCATTTTTTGGTTAAGATACTAGGCTTCTCCAAAATTCTGTCCTCAAAGTGTCTTATTAAGAATCTCGTAAAACTAATTTTTGTTTGTTTGTTGTGAAACAACTATGATCAGGGATATAAGTTTTAACCCTAAAACATCTCTCATTCTTATTATAACTAGCATACAAACCTATGGGCATCCATTAATGCATACAAATGTAATTTGATTACTCTTATACTTTTTTATCCTAACATTATATCCGATATGTATTACATAATCGACAACAACATTTTTAAATTCTTTTTGTAGTTTCAAACTCCATTTCCAATCTCCACTCATGTGTCACATTTGTAAGATTATCCCTAACATTTGAACTAGGTCTATGCAAAGCTTCACCTGACTTCTCTCCACTAGGATATTTATCACTACTAATAACACTATTACAATCTGTTGATTCAATTTCAACTGGATGATGGTCATTTGGAATGTCTACATAGAAGTCTTATTGAAAACGTGAACCCTGTTCCTCCATATTCTCATCCATTTGCGCACCCTATTCTTCCAAATTTTCATTCATATGTGGTCCCTATTCCTACAAATTTTCATTCACATGTGAACCCTGTTCTTTCATATTCTCACTCATATGTGCACTTGTTCCTCTAAATTTTCATTCATATGTGCACCGTATACCTCCACATTCTTATGAGCACCTGGTTCCTCCATTTTAACACCTTGTTCATCGTTATCAAGGTCCCCTCCTCCAATTATATGTAATATGTCATGTATGGGTAGGTATATCTAAATGATGAGTTACATATATGTCAACAATTGTATGTGTTTGTATAAGGTTTATTAGCCTAATACAACTTTTGTTTGACTCTATAACTCTTAGTGACTCTTTAAAGTTAAAACCAAGTACTCTGTAATATACCTTATCAATTTTGTTATACCCTAAATCCTTCCCCATTTCATATCTTTGTCTAATATAGTTACTGTCAACATTATCAAATGTAGTAATATCCCCACCAACATATCTAAATTTAAGCTCTAACATAAAATATCCACCATAAAAAAAGCCTTATACTTCCATTAAAACTTGTAAAGCAACCATTAAAAAATAATATCATCCATATTAAAGACCCGAGCACAACAAGGTATTCATAAACAAATCCAAATCATATAGAACAAGATGTAATGCTTCTAGTCTTCTAGAATAAAAAGTGATAATAAATTGTTAGTTACTTAACTACCTTGTACCAATTAAAAAAATAAATACTCAACTAGTTTAAATTAGCTTCATTAAGGTATTATAGTAACAAGTCTCTTTGGTAAATGGTCAATTATAATGTTAAAAAAATAATATGTTACAAAAATGAGCACTTTGCAATATTTAAAATATTCCAAAAAGCTAAAAGAGGCTACTACCTAGTAAAATTTCATTTATCGTCAATATCACCAAGTCTTTATCTTCCGAGGCAGCATAGTTTCGAAAAAAATGTATTTTATTGAAAGTGGTCTTGAAGATTAAGGAAAAATCCTAAGAGTAGAGACTTTAGGGAGGTTAGGAAATCACATCTTTTGTTATCATGCCAATAAAATCAAATACGTGTTAGTTTCATATTCTTCAAAGCCAAAGTAAACACATGTCTTAACCATATTATTCCCAATGTAAGAAATAACACAAAGATAATTCTCATCCACTCTCGTCTTAACCATATTATTCCACCTTTAATATTTTAGTTAAACAAACAATTTTTTATAGGGTTATACTTGGAGATACGATTAACTTGCAAAATTTCTCAACTATGAGATAACATTTTTTGTTAATGAAAACTCTTCCGTCAATCAAGACATTTAGTTTAGTTATTTAGTATAAAAGACAACTTATTAACAATAAGGTTAAGAACTAAATTTAGAGAAGAAAATAATATGATGAAAGGCTTAATAAGAGAAAATGTTGATATATGTTATAAGAAGCATAGTTTTCTTTTAACTTTAAGTTTAAACAGAGATAGAAAGATATTAGGAATGTAAATCAAACAAGTTGTTCAATTTTTTATGAACCAAAATCTTATGATGAAGTGTTAAAAATTGAAAATGATACAAATACAATGTCTTCTAAGCTTTCTTTAAAGAAGGAACAATATATACAAGTGATAAATTTTAATGTAGTCTAAATTTCTAACTATGTGGCTTGCACCTAGGAATAAGAAATATTTTAGTTTAAAAATTAACAAATCCAAGCTATAAGTGAGGTAAGGTACAAAGGATTTAAAGTAGTGCTAGTAAAAGATAGAATTCACTCCACACCACCTAGTACTACCATTGCACTTATAGGTACATTAGGTGAAAAAAAGAAGCAACAAAAGGACGTTGGAGCATGTCAATGTATATATATAAAAAAGGGATTTGTCTTAAGGCGAATGGTAACCAGTGAGAAAGGATGGGGAAGATGGATGAAAACTGAGAATTTTTACTAGCTTTGGTTTGTTTAAGGATTTGAGTTTTGTTAATGTTAATAGGTTAGGTAAACTAACTAGTTTAGTTACTAAATTTAATTAGCTAAATTAATAGATTATTTGGTTAAGTTAATTTGTTAGGTTAATAAATTTTTTAAGGTTAACTTATCTGATAAATTAATAGGTTAATTAGTTAAATTAATTTGTTATGTTAATCAAATTTTGGGTTGAATAATAATAGTCGGTCCTATATTTAAAAATATAAATATAATTTTAAATCTTATAATTTAAATATGCGAGTCCCACTATTTAAATATTAAAATATTGTAAAGTGACACAAAATTGACAACATCACATTGCCGTAAATTCCTCAATTAATTTAAAATTGAACTTTAATGTTGGTCAAATCCTAGGATTTAATTTGTAGAGGAAAGGAGCAACCAATCGTATGACATTGGCAGTAGGTTTTTGGACTCTTTCACTGCTTCTTGTCAATATTCCCTGCCGTAGACTTAGTCCCTGTTTTGATCTCTTTTTTCAATTTGAATAACGAAAAATCCACGAGAAGTAGGGCCACATACAAAGCCAGGCAAACAAAAACTTCTAACTTCTCAACGAAGTTTTTAATCGTCTCTTTTGGAAAAGAACATGACATATATACTACGGACAAGCAATTTGCAATGAATAGGTATAGCCATATAGGACACAAAATGAGGTAAAGTATTATACATATAAAATACCCAAGCCTAAACCAAGGAGATCATCTCTCGTTTCTGTTGGTAGCTAGCTGTACGAGACAATTGCCCTTTGGAAAGAGCTTGCCGCCAAAAAATAAAGCGTTGACGTGAGGAAAATATTCTTTTAAGTTGGTGGATGGATTTCTATGCTTAAACGTTATCGTCTGTGTACATATCACAACGGCAGAAAGCAAGTCAAAAGTTAAGAATCCATGGCAGAACCCACCCACGCTTCCTTGTCTCATCTCATGGGTGGTCCCAACGACAGTTAACTTCAACACATAGTGACGCCCACTCCCAACTTGCACTCACCACAAGAGAATATGGAGGCCCAACAAAAGCCTTTCTGACTTTTAAGCCGCTTCTTCTACCCTGCCAGACTCATGCAGCAGATTAAGGTACTACTCGGTGATAACAAACACGCGTGACTCCCACGCTAGTAATCTTCAAGCCAATCCATTCAGCAATTCTTACCAAGATGGGACACCTGTTTGGTGCGCAACCTTGTCAAGCCTAGAGAGCCAGAGGATCATCATATGAACGACAGGAATCAGGATCAGATGAAAAACTCGAGCTTAAAATTGACTTGATGAATATACATCCATTCCACAACGCAGGCCTTTCACCAGTACATTGAACGTGACTCTAGTACTTCAATTCAGAAAGTTGGGCGGGGCATGTGCTTAGGATTGAAGGCACATTCCTACCGCAAACTGCGGAGGGCTTCTGAGGATTCCCAGCAAAAGAGTTGTCACTCTGTTGCGACTGCAGTTGAGTAATTGAAGAATTAACCTTTGCGCTTGTTAAATTTGTTCTTTTAAGTAGCTATTAAGTTGCGACCTAACCACTAAAGCAGTTGGAGACAGATTAAATTACCTTGGGAATTTGATGCACATGTGGTGCCAATGTTGACTTCGAATTTTCTCCAAAGGATATCTGGCTGTGCTGAGGAATACTCTTGGGTGACATGTGAGTAACGGAGGGTTGAGAGACTGACGTCCTTGATGCACTTTTCCATTGAGTGTTGCATGGCGCCATAGTTCGTGAGAAAAGAGAGGAATTGTTTGCATACTTGGCTCCATTTGTCGATGAAGGCAAGCAGGCAGATGTCACTGATTTATTTTGTTGCTGAAGTTGTTGATGCATATGCTGCCTCTGAAGTTGAACTAGGTGCTGCTGCTGGGAATTTGAAGAGTTAGCAACATCTGGAGCATTTGCAATAGAGGTGACGGGAACGGAAGGCCAATTTCCAGTCAAAGGCGAGGGCACAAAGTTAAGAGTTCGAGCTGAATTATCAAAAACAAGTGTCTGCGCAGCATTTGATGATGACTTGCCCAGTGTTGCCTTTTTCACATCATCAGGTTTCGATGAACTGCCTCCAGACTTGCCGTCAGAAAGCTGGCGACTCTTCTTTTGGATGGTTTGAGGAGCAGAAAGAACTTGATATCCCTGTTGTGTCAAGTCTGGGAGGCCTTGTAGAATTACTGAGTTGTGTGCCATGGATGAAAAGTTCAGATTTGAAGCAGTATAACTCCCACCAAAAGAAGCAAATGACATGGCATAAGCCGGAGAAGGGATAAGCTCTACTCCACCCTTCAGATTCTTCTCCTGCGACTGTTGCTTCTCACCATGGCTGCTGACGGCACCACCAAAACTAGTAGAAGGTATCAAGCCAAAGTTTGGCTGGAGAGGGACTGTGAAGTTCTGGCCATGAGTACTTTTTTGAGAATGAGAGGCTCGGGTATCATTATTTCTTGGGGTACTCTCTCCACTCACCTCAGCTTCAAGCTTCCGCAATTGATGGGAAGGTGCTTGCTGCTTCTGTGGTTGCTGTGGATGTGCACTTGAGTTCGGAACATTTTTACTATTGACATGTGATCCATAAGTCTGATGATGTTGTGGTTGTTTGGGGGTAGATGATGAACCAGTTGATGTGCTAGCATTTTGATGAACTGGTTGGATCAAAGATTGAGAAGATGGATGTCGCTGTTGAATTTGGGAGGGATGTAACATCTGTGATGGGAAGAAGGAACTATAGACCGGCATTGGTTGGGCAGGGTTTACGCCACTAAATGCTGCTGTGTTTCCAATGGGTGTAGAAATAGGGAATGGACAACCATTGCTAGGTAATATTGTCACATATGGAGCTTCATTAACAGCCAAATTTGGGTGATTAAAGCTCGTAGCTGTAGCTACTGCAGGCAGTCCAGAAGAGTTTGTCACAACTCCAGCTATTGCATTACTAGAAGGGACCAGAGTGTTCGTTGAGGCAGCAGATACTGATGGCCTTCCTTGATTTGCTATTGCTGGAAGGGAAGGTTGATGCTGGCTCAGGGGAAAGACGAAAGCAGGACCAGGCTACATTCAAAAGGGGAAATAAGATTTGTGAGAAACCATCTACAAGAATACATGCACATAATTTTTAGACATAATTAACAAACAAAATATTGTTCCTTGAGAAAAAGAAATGCATTCATGTAGATGCATTCACTCAAACAGGCGCACACATGCAGAGAATCACCCATCTAAAGGATTAAAAAGCTGGAGCAGACATAGAACCAACTCAAAAACCTAATGATAGCAATGAGGAGAAGGTCATACCAAAAAGTTACCAGCAACAGCTGGGTTTGGCGGTTGATGAATCACAAGTTGCTTTTTCTGAGATATGTCTAAGACATTGACATCATCAGAATTGCTATCTTTCCTAGTTAAAGCTCTATAATTTCCCCCACTCTGTCCCGTCTCCTGGGCAGTGTTTAGACTGACAACTTCTAACCTTCCTTGCAATGGCTTGCCAATTATCATATTTTCAGCAGGAGGTATGCCCTCGAGATTATTTGGTTTGCCAACATACAGAGGAGCAGAACCACCAGTTGCTGGCCAGAAATGGTTCATCTTCATACATTGCTGGTGCCAACGAACACTGGAAGCAATATAGTGGTGTGTTGCACACCGCTTTGGTTGAGGTTTGGAGAGAACGAAACGTGGAGGCTGCACATTTAGACAATTTAAAGCCAAATAAGTACACGAGAAATATTTTCAATGTATAGAAGAAAGTTTGCTATAATACCTGGACAGATGTGGATGGTCCATTGGTCCCATCAATGGAGAAAACAGTCTGAAATGGGGGTACGTATCTGCCAATAATCCAAGTTAATTCCCAGTACAAAGTTGTATTTTGAAAGCAAAAAGGAAAAAGAAAGTAACGGTGATAATATCAAGCTAGATATCTCACTCGAGAGGTGAAAGACCACTTGGACAACCAGCTACAGCAATTGGAAAGGGCATCGAGCTAGATTGAGCTGACAAAAGGATCAACAAGATTGTATAATATATTATCCTCACGGTGCAGTACTATAAGCCTAAATGATTTCATCTTCGAATAATAAGTAGAGATATTGCAGTACCAGATGCCTCCAATTTATTAATGGTAGCTTTAGGTTGATCTTTGAACAGTGACTTAATGCCTTGGTCATTGCTACTCAGATGAGTTGGATTCTCGAATTCAAGCTTTGGTCCGTGCTTTTCAACAATTTTCTTTACTTTCTTCCCTTTCAGCTCCAAGCCCAATACTTCCTTCTTCATCAATGTCTCAACCCTTTCTTGATTCTCAACTATATTTCTAAGGTCCTGCAATGTTAAAAAAGGAACTGAGTGAGTTCAATTCGAGCAAGTTGTCCTGTTGCCTTGCGATGTAACGGCAAATTGGCAAAGCAGTACCGCTGTGAAGAGAATGCATTTCTCTTGATAACTTTTACAATATACAAAATGGAAACCTAAGTAGAATGTGAAGATCCTCACCATCAGATCTATCTTCAAGTTCTCTTCTCTCTTGCTTTCTCCATCTGACACATTTACAGCTCTGAGAAATAAAACAAGATAGAGAAGAGTGGGGAAAAGATAAGATACCTATAAAGAATCATCGATGACAAAAAGAGAAAAAGCAGAAGATTCTTTGATGCTCACACTTCTGCCACTGCCGAATCTTGTACAACATCCAATTTAATGCAAGTACCAGATTCCAACTTTGGTAAATTAGATTTTTCTTTAGCAGCAACTTGAGATTTATCAGTCTCCAGATTTGATTTCTTCTCTGACGGCTCCGGTGACCTACACGCAACTTTAGAAGTACCCATATCATCGGAAACCTTACTCAATTCCTGATCGAATCCCTGTGCTTTGTCCAACCTCGGTTCCTGAACTTCCATTCTAACAAGATTTTGACTTTCATCTTTAATTACCGAAGCAATTGAACTATTTTGGACCGGTGGTGAATCATCCTCCACTTTCTGCTTCTTTGAAGCTGTTTAAGGGCAATTTAAGGAAAAAAAAAAAAAGTAAAACACAGAGATGTTTTCATCACACAAAAGAACGATAACAAAGACCAAAACTTTATATACCCACCAACACCAAGTACGAGATCGGATTCCAGGCTAGCATATTGTGTACAAAGCGAGGTCATAGCAGCGTTTAGAGTGGGTGATGACTTGGGATCAAGAATGACACCAATTGTTGTACCCTTTGTTTCAAGCTTCTCTGGAGCACTATCTAAGTACTCCTCCTTCTTAGAGCTCTGAGATTGCTTCTTCAAACCGTACAAAACCTCTGCAATCTCAAGCTCGATATCATCTTGAAGTGAGCTAGACGATTTTGACACTTTTGGAAGACGAGTCCTAGGCCCACTTGGTTTCTATCAAACAAAAAAAAGAGCAAAAATCTCATCAGTTTCTTCAAGTTCTTCGAAATTATATTAAATGAAATCCAAAAAAAAAAAACACCTAGTAACCAACCGCCTTCTTTCTGCTTGATGAACTGTTAGACGGCATCGGTGATGCCAAAGCGCTCCAATTCGTCTGTGAAGCAGAAGCTCTCTTGTCGCTTTGTTCTTTCCCGAATCCATCGTTCCCTGAAACCCAACTCTCATGCGACCTTTTCACGGAAACTGTTATACAAAAAGAAAATGGAAATTCAAACCAAAAAGAGATGAGATACAAACATCTGTATAAGTTACTAAAACCAAGCACTTCCTCTACCTGTGCGAGCTTTTCTCGGCACAACCATTTCATCGGCCACTTTAAGCGGCAGTGCTTGTCTTCCGTCTCCAGTCGGCAGCGCTGCGACACTCTTCCGATGGTGGTTGTTGTTTTGAAAAAGCATCTCACAGTCATCTTCATCACTAATGCTCTGTTCCGTGCTCTCTTCTCCTTCTTCTCTCGCAGCTCTTCTTCGCTTGTTCTTGCTCAACGTATCTCGATCCCGTAGCCTCAACGTCTCTTGTAGCTCCACTACATGTCCGTTTTCATCTGCAACAACACGAGCAAAGAAATCGTAACTTGAACAGAAAAAAAAGAAGAGCGGTTCTGTGTAAGTGCTTTACCAGGAGAGTCTACAAGAGGAGTGGGTCGGTGTTGGCGTTTGTGCAATCCATTAGCAGCGACGAGGCCTGCAACATTTGATTTTCTTCCGTTTCTGTTCCGCTCCATAACTTGGTATCTTCTTCACTCATGAAATATCGCTCAACTCACGGATACAAGAAAACTACAAATTCCGACGCGGCGAAAGGGAGTCAGTTCACCGCAATAGACGGACGGAGAATAATTGGCTTCAAAGTCTGTGAAAGAGCACACAGACATCCAAGGCGCACCTCACCATATAACCAATTGACTCTTTCTCTCTCTCACGTGTTGTGTGTGTGCCTTCTCTTTCCACCTAGTTTTTTTGTCCACGGTGTACCTTTTGAAAGCTATGCCTATAGTCTCATCTTTACGCTTCTGAGTTCACTCGCACGGACCGAACCTACAGCAGAGTCCATACCCACTCTGGACAGCTCTGATTCTGTGATGGGTTTGTCTTTGCTTTTGGATTATGGCCTCATACAACGGGTGTGATTGGCCAGTGCCAACATGGCTCTGTTTTATATACATCGTTCACGCATTAACTCGCGGGTCATTTTGCATCTTAGTTTTCGAGTCCACTTGTCAATAATTTATTCGTTGAAGAGGAAAAAGCAAATATCTTCTCTACCCAAAAAGGTACCGGATCCAGTCCGTCGCATCAGAGAATCACGTGAGAGCTTTTAGTCCCAAACAACCGCTCGAGCCGGTTAAATTGGTCCCATGATGTTGTTGTGGGACCACAATAGTGAAGTGTTAGAGTAAATTGATGTTCTAAAATTAGACTGAAATTAAAGGGTGATATAAAAAACTTAAAAGATTTAAACAATATTAAATTGTTAAAGTAAATATACTTAAAAATTTTATAATACAAATAGTCCTTATAAAAATTAAGATTTAATTATTTTATTTTAATTTATAAGAATTTATAAATTTATTAAAAATTAATTAATTAATA
>JANZLD010000004.1:24044455-24055264 GCA_026413575.1 Erythroxylum carthagenense | reverse complement strand
TCTACGCTTGCATTTTATCCTTATTGCTTGTTCGGGTGTTGCCATTTTGCTCTATTTGCTTCCACCTAATGCACGTCATTTTGGCGTGCCTTTGTCCACTAGATGCATTTAGTTTTATGCTCATATTTTCCTAGCTGCCACCTTCTACTCCTTTATTTTCCACGAAATTCACATTGCATATGCCCTTAAAAAAACATGCACGGTTTTGCAAGTTTTCTACTTCTTTATTTTTCCATTTTTCTTGTCTTTTAATTTTCTTCTTCATGTTCCATGAAGACAAGTGAGTATTAATCTTTGGAAAATGGCCCAAATATCGTGCTTTCTGCTCATTCTAACTTCTTTGCTTCCGAATTGTGCCTTAAATCATATATGAGTCAAAGTGAGTATCTTAAACAATTTCATGTCAATAATCACTAAGTGTTATGGAATAACTTCAATTAAGTACCTATCAATTTCCCCCACATTTAGCTTTTAGTCGTCCTCAAGCAAAACATTAAAATTAAGCTCAAACACCCAAAAACATTGACTCATTTTCCATAAGTTCTAAGAATACATCATCATAAACAAAGATGAATCACTTTCAAAAATCATAGCAAGAAGTCAACATTCCAAGTTTTTACTCATAATCAATCAAAATTCATCATCTTTAAAAACTAAACAATCTAATGGTAGATTTGGAAAATTTTTTTAATTAAAATATTTCCAGAGGTACACTCAACACCATTCATGATCATGTCATTGCATAACTTTGCATATCATTTCATTTCTCCACCACTAATGTTGACATGAAAAATCATGGATCAAAGGACTTTTCAAGGTTATAATATGGATCAAGGTAAGATGAGATGTATTTGAGTTAAGTAGCATGATAGCCATCAAAGCTAGTGAAACAAAAGTAACACACAATATACTATCAAGTGCAAAAACCAACATTCACAATACATCAACTATGATAAATGCAAAAACAAGTTTAACAACTCAAACTTAAGCTCTCATACATAAACCACATTAAGTATATACCAATCTGAAGGGATCACTTATATAATTGATGACAATACATTGAGACCACAAAGAGTGACCCTTCCAAGCCAACATCAATCTCATATTCAACATACTCAAGTAACCTATTCAATACAACTTTAGGAGGATGCTTTAAATATGAATAACCTTACAAACCACATATGCCTTCCTCCTTGATACATTTATTTAAATAAATTTTTTTCTTTTTCTTTCTCTCTTTTTTTCCCTCTCTTTTCTTTCTTTCTTTCTTTTCCTTTCTTTTCTTTTCTCTTATAAAAATTAAAATAAACTAGATCATCATGGGAATTTCAACGATAAGATATGAAATAACATCCCAACATTATAACCAACCCACACATATGTACACCCCCACACTTAGAATTTTGTACATCCACAAATTGAACAATCACAAATTTTCCACTAGCTTTATGGCTTGGGAAGGACATTTGGTTAAGTATAAACCATGTAATGTGGTTGATACAAAAAAAATGCTAATAACGCTTAAAGGGGGCTTAATAAGGGAAAAATCATGTTAGTGATGTAGGCTATTTGGCTAAGGTAGCCTATGAAAAAAAGAATGCCTAATCATTTCTATGTTAACGTATGTGATAAAAAATATGGTCTCAAATAGAAACTCAAAGCAAAGTCAAGATGTACATGTTATGAAGGTCACATATTATCAAAAGACAATGAGACTGATATGGATATGTCAGTTTAATAAGGATCAAAATCTCATCGGCTTTGTCTACCACTAGCCGTTAATCTTCTAAAGATAATGCATATCGACTAATCATAAAAGTAAAAATACATGTTAAAGTTGCTATGAAATTCTCTAGTCAATTCAGACTCTAATCATGGACTATATATTCTTAGAAGCAACAGAAAATGTGAAAATGTTTGTTTGTTTCCTTTATTCTTTCTCTCATTTTGGTTGAAAACTTAAAACAAGTAAAACAAACAAATTCAAAAATATACAGGTACATAAAAAGTAATACGAAAATGTAAAGAAAAGAAATTTACTTCCTTTGGGTAGCCTCCCAAAAAGCACCTTTGTTTATGTTCGTTGGCTCAACTCTATGTTTCCTCTTCACGTGACAAAATTGTGATCTTCAGGTGTCACATGCAGCTTCTCCATATGAGGTTCTTCAAGATATGGTCTCAGTTGATGATCCATCACATTCAGAATCTTCCGTATCCTTTGAATTTCAATCTTGACTGAGTCCATACACTCTGAAAAGATCTCAATTGTCTCTTTGCCTTTTTCTTCCTCATTTAATTACTCTAATGTGCTAAGTAAAGATGAAGAGTTATTCTCAAAAATAATCATGAACTCAGTACTCACCTCTGAGCTAAATGATATGACTTTTTCTAGTTTGAGCTCCTCCTCAACTCCTTCCACTCAAGTAACTCCTTGAGTATTACACTCAAGATTCTCAAGCCCTTCATCACTTTGTAAGATTTTTGCACTTACATCTATAAGGTATGCCTTTGGTTGATATAACTGCTCCTCTTCCATTTGTGATTCTAAGCGATTGATCCTAGTTTTCATTTCACCCATTTAGCCTAACAGGTTCAAGTTTCTAGATGTTATATGCCTCATTTCCTACTAAAATTGTTGCGACTGTTGTTGTAGGCGTTCTTGAAATTGGAGATTGTTAACAATCACAAAATTCATCAATTCTTACAGAGATGTACTTGAGTTTATTGGTTTTCCACATCTTAGAAACTAGACCAAGATTGCCTTTCAACCTGCTAAAATTGTAGGGTATTATGTTGAAGATGACCAGTATCATAGGTCTTGATATTAGTCACTAAAGGCATACTTGAGTTATGATAAGAAGCTTCTAGTCCACATGGCAATTGTTGTGTGTCCTGCAAACTATCATAAAAGTAATTCTGATAGTTATCCCATCTACAATCAAAGTTAGGTTGATCAGTCCAACCTTAGTTATAAGATTGAGAATAAGAGTTAACGAAAAAATTACTTCCATCTATGATTTTTTTTAAAATCACAAACACAAAATAGAATAAAGAAAGGATCATGAAATAACTAAAAAAATAATTACGAACAAATATATACAAAACACCAATTAAATCATAAACAAAAACTAAAACACTGCACTCTCTAGCAACGGTGCCAAAATTAAAAGCTTCATAACGTTAGTCAAAATAAACTAGACTAATTCTATAATAGTGATGAGTCTAGGTCGATCCCATAAAGAGTGTGCGTAAAGTTATTGAAACGAAATTAATTGTTGCTTAGGTTAGGGGGTTTTGGATTTTGGAAATAAGAAAATAAAATAAAGCTAGATTAATAAAAATAAATTTAAAAAGTGCAAAAAATGATTAAAGTAGGGAATTCAATAAGGACCCAGTTCTTTGGTTCAATCTCAGCCTAAACCCTAGTTAAACATATCTCGTTGATTTGTTGTTCTCAAACCTCTCCTAGCAACTATTAACCGTGGGTTAATGATTAACTCAAATTTTTGCTTAGGTAGTATTTAATAAAGATACAATTGTTAATTAAACCTAGCCATTGAATAACCTAGGATACCATCCCTATATTTAATTAGGTAGTAGCATTACAAATTAGGAAAACCGATTAATCAAGGCAACAACCACATACAATGCGTCATTTAACCTAAGTTATGTTATCCCTAATGATTACAAATTTTTAGTCACTATAAGATTAAGAATAAGAGTTAAAGAAAAAATTTCTTCCATCTATGATTTTTTTATAAATCACAAACATAAAACAGAATTAAAAAAGGATAAAAAAAACTGAAAAGAAATTAAGTATAAACAAATATATAAAAATACCAATTAAATCACAAACAAAAACTAAAATACCGCAATCTTTAGCAACGGTGCCAAAATTGACAGCGCATCATAATGCTAATAGCATAAACTAAACTACTTCTATAGCAGTGGTAAGTCTAGGTCGATCCCACAAAGAGTGTGTGTAAAGTTATTGATTGGTGCTTAGGTTAGGGGGTTTGGATTTTGGAAATAAGAAAATAAAATAAAGCTAGATTAATAAAAAATTTAAAACGTGCAAATAATGATAAAAGTAGAGAATTTGGTAGGGACCCAATTCTTTGGTTCAATCTCGACCTAAACCCTGAATAAACATATCTCATTGATTTGTTATTCTTAAACCTCTCCTATCAACTATTAATCGTGGGTTAATAATTAACCCAAGTTTTCGCTTAGGTAGCATTTAATGAAGATGTGATTGTTAATTAAACCTAACCATCGAATAACCTAAGATACCATCTCCAAATTTAATTAGGCAGTAGCATTACAAATTAGGAAAATTGATTAATCAAGGCAACAACCACATACGATGTGTCATTTAACCTAAGTTATGTTATCCTTAATGATTACAAATCATTAGCCACTACACACGAATTTCAACATAACAATTATGGATCATATCGAAATTCTAGCGATGGGTTTACAAATAAATGATCCAATGAACACATTAAAATCATCTTTTTATAATATCCAATGGGTTTATACACAAATAACCGAGCAATAATGAGAATACAATTATCAATACAAAAATCCTAAATCAATTAACATAGGATAACACAATCAATTTCTAATAAGAAAAAGAAATAACAAAAACAGTAAAATACACTTAACCTAGGTCGTTAGTGTCGATGTCATCTCTGAGTTGACGTCTAGACATCTAACCCTTTATGGGTCTCTCCTGAAAAATGCTTCAGCCCTGTTGAAATGACCACAACTAAAGACCCTCAAAACTTTGCTACTATTCTTTTCTTCTCTTCTACACTACTATTCTATTTTGTAAATTATTTTCTGGTCCACCCTTACTGCTCACTATCTTTAAAATCCTCCTGTCTCTACACTGTTTCTTTCTATTTAAAAGGCTCCCTACATCTGCATTGAACACAGATGTTGTCTATATGAAACGTAGACTTGTTTTTGTTTTCTCTCCTACCTATCATCTGCGCTGTCATTTTGGACTCCTTGTTTCCTACTTTGCTAGCGTGTTTTCTTTCTTGTTGATGTCATTTCCTACTTCTGTGCCTATATTTTTCCTTATTGCTTGTCTGTGTGTTACTATTTTGCTCCATTTGTTTCCACCAGATGCACGTCATTTTAGCGTGCCTTTGTCCACCAACTGCCTGTACTTTCATGCTTCATCTTTTCTTAGCTACCACCTTCTACTCCTTTATTTTCCATAAAATTCACATTGCATAAACCCATGCAAAAATACGCCCAGTTATGTAAGTTTTCTACTTCTTTAATTTTCCATTTTCTTGTATTTTAATTTTCTTCTTAAGGCTCCCTAAAGACAAGTGAGTATTAGTCCTCTAAAAATGGCTCAAATATCGTGCTTTCTACTCTCTTTAATTTCTTTACTTTTTGAATTGTACATAAAATCACCTATGAGTCAAAGTAAGTATCTTAAGCAATTTCATGTCAATAATCACTAAGTATTATGTAATAATTTGATAATCAATTAAGCACCTATCAACCATTGACTGCTTCCTAATGTATAGTAATGAAATGGAGCAATTTAAGTATATAGGAGCACAGTTTGGTAGTTGCGGAGGGAACAACCCCTATTCGAACACGTATAATCTCAGGTAGAAGAATCACCCAAACTTTTCGTAGTCAAAAATGTTGGAGGTCAATTCCGACCTCATGGGCCTTCTAGATTCCAACAAGAGAATCCTAATTCTATGGATGCCAAATTAGAAAAAGAATTTTGGATAAGATTGGAAGCACGGATGATGTGCATAAAAGATTGGAATAAAATTTCAATAAGTGATAAGGAATCATGCATCCTCCATCCATAACTTGGAAATCCAAATGTGCCAATTGGCAGATGCACTATCTGCACAGAATCAAACCTAAAGGAAAGAATCATACTTATCGCCTAAGCCACTGAGCAAAAAGCTCAACCTAGCTGAAGAAGATAGGGAAAAGGAAAAGAAAAGAGTAGATAAAAATTTCCTATTTAATGAACATAACCTAAAGGAAATCAAGGAGTATCGATCTGCAATTCTATACCCCACTTTAGCACAATAGAATTCAAAAGAAATAGAGTTGAATGAAGTCCTTGAGGTAATAGAGCATCTAAAAACATGACTCATTCTTATGGAATCCATACAAGAGAGATTAATCAATAGAAAGGATTTGGAAAAGTTAGCGAGTGAAGTAGGAAGCATGAAGAACTCTAATGAAATGGCAACATTATCGTGGATGTAAAATGATCTAGGGGTTCTTTACATTCCTTGCACCATAGGTAATGACAAAGAGGATAAGGCTTTTGTAGACTTAGGAGCTGGCATAAGTATGATGCCTTACACTTTATGACAAAAGACGAAGTTAAGAGAAATAATACCAACCATAATGAGTGTGCAGATGGTTGATCGATCAACTCACCATCCAAGAGGTACAACCAAGGATGTTCTTGTTAAGGTGGAAAATTTTACCTTTCCCACGGACTTCATTATAATGAGAAGGTTTACTTTAACTTGTCTAATGATAGAAGTTCTCACAATTTTGTAGATATCATTAAGAGAACTAAGCCTCATCGAGAGTTGAACATAGTGATTATCATACGGATCCACCTAAAAAGCCACAATCTCGAAGGAATAAGCAGAAGAAGAAGACCAAGAAGAAGGGTGGTGGAAATCATAGTTTAGTGGCTCATTAGCAATTTATGAGACTTACGACCATTGCATAACTCATTCAAACCACCATTAGCAAAAGAAGTACGTTGATCTACTAACAGTAAAAGAAGCGTTGCATGGGAGGAAACCTATGATTTTTACCATTTTGTTATCCCATCTTTTGTAGTAAATAGGTTTTTGTATTTTGTTTTTTTTTTTGCTTGTTCTGATTCCAGTTAAATATCTTAGAGGAATTAAGGATTAGTTGACATAGGAATTTAATGGACCGCAAGCATAATAAGGTGATAATGTAATTATAAGGTATGGAAGAATTTTAGGGATGAAATGAGGAAAAAGAAGAGAAATAAAAAATAATGTAGAATTTTTGCAAGGCTATGATCGTGGCCTGCAGCGGGGAAAACATGGTATGCACAAATTCTAGATTTTTTTCTTCCGATTTTAGCCTTTCTACCCTTCCTACCCTATATATTTACACTTAACCTCATTTTTCTTACACCTTTCACTTTCGCACTCTCTCTTTAAACCTAAGAACTCAACTCCTCTCATTTCTCTCAACCCATCTTCAAATTTGCAATTCTCTAAACTTTTCACAACTATCAATCCATTGGGACCACGCATCAAGTAGATGGATAAGTGCACCCAACAAAATCGCAAAGTCCAATTATCAGGTCATGGACAATGAAACAAAGTAGCAGATTATGGTGAACATTTCTCGATCTTCTCAGAGGAGGAAGGTAACCGATTTCAAACCCTGAATCTTAAGAAAATAAGTGTGCCTAAATACTTCGATTTTGATATATTAGAAAGAATAGAATTGAGAAAGAGGGTTGAGGCCGTAGGAGGAAGAATTCATTAAGATAAATTTTGCGATTTATTATCCTATTTAGGAGGAATTAACCCTAGAATTCTCAACAACTCTTCAACATGAACCAAACAACTCTAAAGACCTATGGTTTTAGTTGCGGGGTCAATTGTATGGTTTAAAATACAAAATCTTGTGTGAAATAGGTGAGTTTCCTGATTCAACAATAATGGACTAGTACGATGACTTTTGTGCCACCCGCTATTGCATTGAACTAACTAAGCTAGAGAGTTTCGGCGCTAGAAATGCCTACAATAATATTATTAGAAGCCCTGAGCACTTGTTATTGTACAAATTCATATGTCAAACTATATTTGACAAAACTAAAACTAGCAAGTATTCAACAAAGGAACTTTTCATATTGTGGTGTATGGATCATAGCATCCAATTTGCGCCTCCACCTATATATTTAATGCAATTAATGCATAAGAGAAGCAATAATTTGGGCATGGGGTACTTAGTTATGCCTCTAGTTGTTTACTATGTTGTCCATTGCAGTAGACTAACTATCTATCATCCTAAGTTTCTAAACGCTCGTCACTTGATGAAAGCTAAAATCTTGAAGTCCCATAATATAGAACTTCGAGATATCAATACAAAATCTCATCTTAAAACCAAGGTAGGTCAAGCTAGGTTGAGCTCGGTGCCACAACAACAAAATTCAGGAGATGAAGAAGTAGTTAGATGGGAGAAAGTACTGAATGAACTCACAAAGGCTAGCAAGGTGCTAAAGGAGATTGTGAAGGAGCAAAAAAGATAACGATGAGACAGTCAAAGCATTCAGAAATACTTTGTTGCTCAAGAAGTGCAGATTCCACCTCTAACATCATCACCATCACCATGACCACCTCAGTCACTATGACGGTTTTGTGTTTTAACCCTTTCTTTTTTCAATTATGTCTTTATATTGTTCTTATAGCTCTATTTCATTTTATGTTTATTCCCACCTTTTGTCTTTTTGTTTATTCTTCTCACATTGAGGACAATGTGTTGCCCAAGTGAGAGGAGGTAAGCTCTGCACATGAGAAGACCCATGGAAGGGTAACTTCCTAATGAGGATTCAGAGGTGATTTCGACGTCGACGACCCGAAAAAACATTCCTTTCATTTTTTATTACTTCCTTCTCTCTTATTGAATTGATTGTGTTATCCAATACATATGGATTTGGATTTTATGAATGAATGACCATATTATCATATAGTTCAGTTATTTGTATGAACCCATAGTAAGAATTTTGATATAATCCATAATTGTTATATTTGAAATTCATTTGTTGCAACTAATGGTTCGTAATCATTAGGGATAACATAACCTAGGTTAAATGACGCATTGTATGTACTTGTTGTCTTGATTAATCGATTTTCCTAATTTGTAATATGGTTGCCCAATTGAATGTAAAGATAATATTCTAGGTTATTCGATGGCTAGGTTTAATTAACAATCATATCTTGATTAAATACAACCTAAAGGAAAACTCAGGTTAATAGATTAACCTATGATTAATAGTTTCTAGAATTGGTTTGAGAACAACAAATCATCAAAATATGTTTAATTAGAACGTAGGCCAAGATAGAACCAAAGAACTAGATTCCTAACGAATTCACCACTTTCATCATTTTTACACTTTAAATTGTTTTTTTAATTAGTTTAGCTTTATTTTATTTTCTTATTTTAAAACTAGAGCCACCTCAAAACCTAAATTCTGATTAATTTCATCTAAACAACATTACACGCACTCTCTGTAGGATCAACATAGGGACCTTTAGGAGCTTCAAGAGAGTACAAAGAGGGAGGTAAGTTCTCCACCATGAGAAGACCCATGGCGGTGTAGTTTCTCGACACTGGTTCATAGGTGATTTCGACATAGGTGACTCAGATAAGCATTCCTTTCAAAATTTTGTTGTTTCTTTCTCTCTTATTAAATTGATTATGTTATCTTAGGCATATGGATTTAGGTTTTGTGTATGAATGATTGTATTATCGTATAGTTTGGTTGTTTGTATGAAACCATAACTAGAATTTCGATACAATCCATAATAGTTATAATTGAAATTCGTTTGTAGCAACTTATGATTTGTAATCATTAAAGATAACATAACCTAGTTTAAATGGCGCATTATATGTGGTTTTTAACTTGATTAATTAGTTTTCCTAATTAGTAATGTAGTTTCCTAATTGAATCTAGAGACCATATTCTAGGTTATTCGACAGCTAGGTTTAATTAACGATTGTATCTTGATTAAACAACCTAAGGGAAAACTTGGGTTAATAGATTAACCTACGATTAATAGTTTCTAGTTGAGGTTTGAAAATAATAAATCATCAAAATATGTCTAATTAGGGTATAGGCCGAGATAAAATGAAAGAACCAAATTCCTAGCAAATTCACAACTTTCATCATTTTCGGACATTTTCTTTAAATTGCTTTCATTATTTAGTTTAGCTCTATTTTGTTTTCTTATTTTCAAAACCATAATTCCTTAAAACCTAAACTTTAATTAATTTTATTTCAACAACTTTACACGCACTCTTTGTGGGATCGACCTAGGGAGCTTTGGGAATGTATGAAGAGCGAGGTAAGCTCTCCACCGCGTGAAGACATAGTAGCTTCCCTTCCCTAGTTTGGAGGTGATTTTCACACCGACGACCTAGATAACCATTCCTTTCATATTTTTGTTGTTTCTTTCTCTCTCATTCAATTAATTGTGTTATCCTAGGCATTTGGATTTGGGTTTTGTGTATAACTTATCATATTATCGTATAGCTCAATTGTCTGTATCAACCTATAGCTAGAATTTTGATATAATCCATAATTGTTATATTTGAAATTTATTTGTAGTAACTAATGGTCTGTAATCGTTATGGATAACATAACCTTGGTTAAATGTCTCATTGTATGTGGTTGTTGTGTTGATTAATCAAATTTCCTAATTCACAATGCAGTTGCTCAATTGAAGCTAGAGATTATATCTTAGGTTATTCAGTGGCTAAATTTAATTAACAATCATATCTTGATTACACACAACCTAAGGGAAAACTTGGGATAATAAATTAACCCACGATTAGTAGTTGCTAGGAGAGGTTTGAGAATAACAAATCATTGAAATATGTTTAATTAGGGCATAGGCCAAGATAGAACTAAAAAATCGAATTCCTAACGAATTCAACACTTTCATCATTTTTGCATTTTTTTAAATTGCTTTTGTTAGTTAGTTTAGCTTCATTTTATTTTTTTATTTTTAAAACCAAGACCCC
>JANZLD010000004.1:23973386-23989687 GCA_026413575.1 Erythroxylum carthagenense | reverse complement strand
TAATAATAATAATAAGTTTATTAGAAATCTCAACCAAACAAGTTTTTATTTTCAGTTTTTATGTTACAAATCTCAACTAAACATGTTTTTATTTTTTTAAGCAAAAAAAATAGAAACTAAAAACAGAGAACAGAAACTAAAAATAACAACAGAAAAACAGAAGTAGAACTAAACAGGTCCTAAGTTAATTAACATAAGAGCATGCAAGGACAAAATAGACGAATAGAAGGAAAGCAAGAGGAAGAGAAAATAGGTTCAGGGAGAATCTAATGTAGAGAGTAAATACAGATCAAGAAGATAAAAGAAGGTATTCGATCAAAGATCTTTCTCCATGCCCCTTAAGGAAGGCGATATCCAACGATAAAGAGAACTCACCAGTTAAACTTGACCTGAGAAAAGAAGTTAGTAATCAGATGAAGAAGTAAGGAAGGAAGAACCTAATAGAATAGTCTCACTTACGAGTTTTGGTTGAGGAACAAGACCTTCATTACCACTAAAGAAATTAACAAACGGGTAGCGAGAAGAAGAGGAACGAGGAATTATCCTCTTTAATCCAGACCCTTCAACAATGAACAAACGTTGTTGTGTAGTAAGTGCCGGAATCCAGAAACGAAATCGTTTTTTGTTATGAATGTGGTTACTAGTCATAGGTTGGCTTTGACGAAGGAGTATAACTCCGAAGGTTGTAGAACTATTACTTAACTTCTTCAATATATTACTCCATTTAATGTTTTCAAAAAAACTTTTTGTTTGACCCACCCTCTTTATACTATTAGTAGTATTCCCTCAATTTGTTCTTGTAGATACTATTTGAAACTAGACATATGTACGATTATAATGGTTGCGATGAGCCAATTTCAGAAATAATTAACAAAATAACAAGGAAAAAATTAAACTTCACAATACGTTACGAAATATAATTTATACTTAATTATATTTCAATCATTAATCAAGTTGTAGAATTTAAAGTGATATTAATTATTGAAAAATCAAACAAAAAAAATTGTTTTTTGTTTGTTGCATTTTAGATTGAATCTCATCTTGATTTTTCAACCATTTCTATTTCTATAAGACTAATAAAATGAAAATGAACAAAGATTGCTTTAGCAAATTTCTTCCATCGTCTTTATGCCAATTTTTAAAATACCATATAAATATGTGGTTATTCCAACACAATTCACCCTTATAAAAGTCTCATCTTGTTATTTTATCATTTTCAAATTTTAAATATTTTTAAAAGTAAAATATATAAATTAATTATTAAATTTTTGTAATTTCAATAAATAATAATTAAATATTTACAGTCAATTATTATTTTTGTAAACCTAATAATAAATTCAATAAAATTTTAACACTGAAAATAAATATGTATCATTATTATATATTATTAATAATGAAATTAATTATAAAATTTTGTTTATAGAAACTGTTTTATAAACAAATACTAATATTAAAATTAAAAAATGAATTTATATTTTTAAATTAAGAATACTAACAATGGGCATGGAGTGCGTGGCAGTTTCTTGCTTACCTGGCATGATTTGGACGACTGCTCATATCATTCCACTCATCCTATGCCACCACCGTGAGATGATCTCCTTCTCTGACGTCGCAATCCAATTTTCTCACCATTTTAACTTCACCATCAAATCTCCCGGAATATCCCCAAGAATCCTCCATAGGCCGTTGCTTCAGCCCCTTTAATTGCTTAGCTGGACGCCACTGCCAGAGTTCTTCTGAATAGAGCCAGCTGGCTCTTCATTCGCCATTGCACGTGCCCACCTATTTCTGTCATCCCTTATTTACTGACACATCCCTACCCTCAGACTTATTTACTATATTGCCACTCAGGTATCCAATCGTTGATTGAATCCTGTTATTCTAACCAAAGTAACGTAAAGAAGACTTGGGTGTAGAGGGTTGCGTTAAAAGTGGGCTTTGGTGTTAACTAGCTTGGTTGCGTAAGAGAGCAAAAAAAAGCTATTAGAAAGCACAGGAATCTAAAATTAAATAGCGGGGACGGAGAGTAAATCCTATCCTGTTTTCGCACACACCATCATATGTTACATGGTGGCTCCTGGGCTACTGTGAGCTTGGGCACAATAAGGTGGTCCAGAGTACAGGAATCGGTGTGCCGATCAGACTGATGACCGACGGGAAGTAGGGCCGGTTCCAGCCACAATTTTGTGAGATAGTTAATGCACAAGAGGGTTAGGGCAGGTACACAACCTTCGCACTATCTTGTCTTGAGAATTATCCAAAAGAAATTGACTATATTAACTAAAACAACGATTGACAAAAGTTACTAAATTTCCGTTTAGATATTTAAGCCTCAGACAAGAAAAAAAAGGAGATTTTCATTACCGATTAAACTAAATTTAATTGTTGGTTGGAAAAAGAAAACAATAAAGCCAGCCACTGAATCGCAAAGTGAAGGCGATGAAGAAAGTGTGTGATAGAGAGGGTAACTTGGGAATTGGGATTCAAAGCA
The DNA here is from genome assembly GCA_026413575.1 of Erythroxylum carthagenense. Classification (NCBI taxonomy): domain Eukaryota; kingdom Viridiplantae; phylum Streptophyta; class Magnoliopsida; order Malpighiales; family Erythroxylaceae; genus Erythroxylum; species Erythroxylum carthagenense. The sequence goes on along the minus strand of JANZLD010000004.1, from coordinate 23,987,196 downwards.
GCAACGAGAGGAAGAGCCAGGCCATATAATTTGATATCCAAACCCATTTTTGTCTCGTGAAGCAGCAGTAGAAGAAGTAGAACATACCCAACAATAATAAAATAAGTAATTAACTGTCCTTTTCGCCGTTTTCCTCTTTCCTTCTTCGTCTCCGTTACTGTTAGGCTGTTGGTCTCTTTGTCTCTCTCTTTGAACTACAGCATACTCACATTCATTCTTTGCTTCGTTCACGAGATCCCCATCTATCTCTCTTGCCTATGCTATGTTCTTTTTTATTTGGGTTTCTTTTCTTATTTCCATCTTTCTCGCATTATTATCACCAACCTTAACAACACGCATAAACGACTAACAATCCCAATATTCTATCAGGAAAGAGAAGTGGGTGGGTGAGGGAGGGAGAGACGGATATTGTTTGGTTTCTGAGAAAATGTCACATTCCGGTAACAACCCCTACCTGGGCCTGGACTCACTTACCGATCAACTCCGCGACTCGTTCATATCTCTCGAAGCCAACAAGCCCGACTTCCGAGAACTCAATCTGGGCTCGCCCGTTTCTCCTCTCCGAACACGAGCACCCGCAGCAATAGCCGCGGCCACTACAAGCTCAAGCTCTAGCTCTTCCGGATCTGTGTCCGCCACCAGAAACAATGGACACGTCGCAACTCCTCAGAAAGCAAACAACAGCCACTCTGGAGAGCTCTCTAACTCCACCGAAACAAGCCCTGCTACCAAAATTCCCAAAACGGGTAACTGCAGATCTGATCCGTTTATATACTCCGGTGGATGTGGGCAAATCAGTAGCAGCGCAACTCAGAGCTCCGTGAACTCTCCAGCAGCCCATAATGTGCTTCCCACCGGAAACATCTGCCCCTCCGGTAAGATGTTGAAAGCCGGTTTGGGAATGACTCACCGGAGCTCGAAGAGCGACGTGTTGGGATCGGGAACTGGGAATTACGGGCACGGGAGCATAATGCGGGGTGCTGGAGTCACCAAGTGCGACAGCAGCGTTTCGGTGGTGAGCGGGAACAGTAACGTACGAGGTGGAAACGTTAGCGGAGGGTTTCGGAGTTCGCGTGTGGATCCGGAGGAGTTGAAAAGAGCTGGGAATGAGCTGTATAAGAAAGGAAATTTTGGGGAGGCGTTGGGATTGTACGATAGAGCTATTTCTGTGGCGCCAAATAATGCGGCGTATAGAAGTAATCGTGCAGCGGCGTTGATCGGTTTGGGGAAAGTTGCGGAGGCGGTGAAAGAGTGTGAGGAGGCGGTAAGGTTGGATCCTAATTATTGGAGGGCTCATCAGAGATTGGGGTCTTCGCTTATTAGGTGAGTTTGTAGAGGGGATTTTGAACTCCTCCTAATTTGTTTTGTTTTAGTGGTTTTCTGAACGATGGATTTATGTTTTACTCATATTGTTGGGTTCTATATGAACTATTGTATATTCGGACATTTGCTAAAGTGTTTGTTTGTTTAAGGATTGTTTGACTTTCCTTTTTGATATTGAAAGACTGGGATTGGTGTTTCATCGTCTGTGTGTTACCTGTTTCTTGTCAGAACTAGTGGGATTGAGAGTGTTATGATATGACACTGTTTGGCTTGTGATTATTTAAGCTGTCCATGGACCTCGGGTTAGGTGTTTATGTTTATGGTGAAAAATTGTGTCGAGGGCTTAATGTTCTGAGGGAGGTCGCTTCAAATTATTCAAGCTGAGCGCTTCTTGTATTCAAAACTTACGTCCTTGTAGTTCTCTTTTCTATTTTTCTGTTGGAATGTCGCCATATTATGATTTTCTTAATGGAAATTCTTTCTAAGCTTTCCTGGATCTGATGTAGAGAACATATCATCATTTGTCTCCATTGCTTCCCAATATGATGCCCAGTGATGGTTGTTTTGTGATTGCTGCTTTGTGAACGTACAATGTTATTGCATGGTATTGACTTTGTGTTTTACAGCTTTCTATTTTACTAGTTGGACATTTCTCCTACTATCAATCTTTTAAATTGCTACACGATTCTTATGTGGGCATGTTGATCCCTTGTTCTATATTGACATAAATTTGATTTCCATAAATTTGCTTGGGTTCTTTGATACTAGTTTTTACTCGTTTAATTATTTATGAGTCAAAGTTGAATTTGTTTCTCTTGACTATATTGGAAAGAATTTGACTTATGTGATACTGGGATCTGCTCATTTGACTCGGTGTTGTTTCAGGCTTGGGCAGGTTGAGAATGCCAGGAGGCATCTGTACTTTCCTGGGCAACATCCAGATCCTTTCGAGTTACAGAAGTTGCAGCTGGTTGAGAAACATCTAGCCAACTGTTCTGATGCTAGGAAAATGAATGATTGGAGAAGCGTATTGCGAGAAGTTGATGCTACTATTGCCGCTGGAGCTGACTATTGTCCTCCGGTAGATATCTATGGTTCTTGAATGCATAAGTGATAATTTGGTGATGTTATGTCAATTTTTATGTCCTTTTGACTTGAAAAGTTGTATAACGTAGCTTGTGTATCTGAACAGATGTAAGGCTTGTGTAGTAGTGGTGGGTCTTGAGGCCTAAGTGAGTGGGTGGAATTCGAGTGAGTTTATACATAAATACTAAATAGAGGTTTTAGGATTGGGACCAGTCTGTTGTAAAAATGCAGATTGGCAGTGAAATATGTGTGTGTGTGTGTGTGTGTTTTACTATCTTCAAGTACCAAATATTGGTGCTGCCTCTGTCAGTAAATTGCCTTGTTCTGTTTTGTTTTGCCTTCTTACATATGCTTTTGCCTTTTCTAGTGCTTGCTTAAGTTACAAATGCTAAATATGTTAATGTGGCATTTACAGCTCTTTATCTGTAGAGCTGAAGCCCTTTTGAAGCTTCATCAACTAGAAGATGCTGAGTCTTGCCTATCAAACATTCTGAAATTGGAATCACAGGCAAAGGCCTGCTATCAGACACAATTTTTTGGTATGCTTTCTGAAGCTTATCCTTTCTTGGTTAGAGCTCAGATTGACATGGCTCTTGGAAGGTGAGTTAAGATTTAATACAAATAATTGTCCCATGTTGGATACAGAACGATATTGCGAAGGTTGATACTTGATGGTGGGCATGTTGCAGGTTTGAAAATGCAGTCACTGCTGCTGAAAAAGCTGGACAGATTGATCCAGTAAATGTCGAAGTAGCTTTGCTGCTTAATAATGTCAGGTTGGTGGCAAGAGCTCGTATTCGAGGCAATGATCTCTTCAAATCTGAAAGATTTACAGAAGCCTGCTCAGCATATGGGGAAGGCCTCAGGCTTGACCCTTCAAATTCTGTTCTCTATTGTAACAGAGCAGCGTGTTGGTTTAAACTTGGACTCTGGGAGAGATCTCTGGATGACTGCAACCAAGCATTACGAATCCAGCCTAATTATGTAAAAGCCCTTCTTCGAAGAGCTGCCTCAAACTCTAAGGTAATAGCTAATAAGATACTCTACTCTCGTATTTGCGCATTCATAATCTGCTCAAGCATGTAAATTACATTGTTACAGCTTGACAGATGGGCTGATGCTGTAAGAGATTATGAAATTTTGAGGAGGGAGCTTCCAGATGACAATGATGTTGCTGAATCCCTTTTTCATTCTCAAGTTTCCCTGAAAAAGTCTCGTGGCGAGCAAGTGTACAATCTGAAGTTTGGTGGTGAAGTGGAGGAAGTTTCGGGAATTGAGCAGTTCAGAGCTGCATTATCTTCACCCGGTAAGCCTTCTATTTGCATTCTTAACGTCAAACTTTATTCCTTTTATGATTGTTTTTTCTAATATATTTGAACTTTGATTAATGAGCTATTTCTGTTGCAGGCGTTTCAGTTGTTCACTTCAAGTCATCGTCTAACCTGCACTGCAATCAAATATCTCCCTTTGTGGACACACTATGTGGTCGCTATCCATCAATAAACTTTCTGAAGGTCAGTGTTGTGCTAGTTAAGTTTATACTGAAAATATCTTTTAATTTCCAATCTGTCCCCTATTATGTTGACAAATGAAACATACAGTGCCGTTGTCCTTGACTAACACTTTTGTTTGATAGGTGGATGTTGATGAGAACCCAGTAATTGCAAATTTTCAGAACGTGAGGATTGTTCCAACATTTAAGATATACAAAAATGGTGGCCGAGTGAAGGAGATTGTCTGCCCTAGTCGAGAAATGTTGGAACACTCGGTGAAGCATTACAGCTTGTAGGACTTATGACTGTACTCTAGTACTAGCGTCCCTTTCTTTTTGCAGTTTCTTTGGTCAATACAATTTCTTAAGAAAAAAATTTTCAGTCCTTCCACCCTGCAAGGATTACTAGGTACCTGTGACATAAACCCAGAGCAAGATAATAATTCCATTAGCAGCCATTGCCAGAGGAACCCAGAGAAGATACCTTAGTTCTCCATTTCCAGTTTAGTTTATTCATTCATTCCTCGTTGCTTTGTGGTTCCGTGTTTCTGTCCTTCCATCTCTTCCAAATATTTTTTTTTTATTTTCGTTTTGGCCCCCCCCTTTTCTTGTAGGCCAGTCTGTTCTTGTATCTCTACTATCCAGAAGGAAACAGAAAAGAGGGAGGTATCTGAGGTATGTGCCATTGGTTAAATTGTCTCCTTGAGAATGAAACAGAGAGAGGCTAGGAGGCTGGTAGAAGAGGATCTTGTACATTTATATATTGTGATATATGCAGAAACAATGGAAGCGATGAGGGGGATTGGAACGGTGCCTGGTGGGTACTTAAACTGGGTTAGTGAAAGAAGGATGAATATGTTGTCAACTAGAAGATACTCTTGTTTATCATTTCTTATCCATTTTCACCAATAAAAAGGTTCAAAATTTTTTACCCTGCCAGGCTATGTTTGCCCTTATTTCTATGTGTAATGTTCTTATTCCTATATTTGCATGTAAAGTGATTTCTAATAGCGAGTTTAATTGGTCCATTGGATTGAAACGACTTAATTTGGTACGTTGGCACAGGCAAAAAGCACATAGGTTTTTAGGAATGAAGAGTTCTTTATTTTTAAATGTATAATAAATAAGTGGAGAGATACCAAAGCTCAATTGCATGTCTTCGTCTTTCATTATTTGTACACTTTTGTCTTTATTAGAAAAAAATGGGCCCTCTCCTATCTGGATATGTCCCCATACCCTACAATGTGTTTGTTACCTTGGAGACAACTCATCATGGTATCAGTGACAATACCACAAAGATTCCTGTTATTATTTTCGATGTCCCTTTTTCGGAAGTGAAGTTGTATTACTAATTTGCTATTTTTACCCTTGAAGAATTAATGAATATTGGATAGTGGCCTCTCAGGGAGGGCATCGAGGAGGTTAACATGTGGGCGTTTAAGCGATGTTGCTGTGGGAGACGAAAGCATATTCCCCACCACTGCCATCACCCTGACCAAAAACTAGTCCAAAAGATCAAATTGGTCGTTGGAATATGACGACGGTCCTGGTGGGTGACGGTGTTTGTGCCTTTTGTTGGATCTCACGTCTGATCTCAGCCACGTGTATGTTGTTCTAATGAAATGCCTCATTCTAGTCCTACTCTTTTCTACCTGGAAGAGAGTAAGATTGGCAATTGGCCTTTGGCCAAGCCCGAAGTTAACGAGGCAGGTTTAGATTGATTGGACCTCGGGTATTGTATTCGGCTTGGGTCGACGAACGTAGACAAAACATTATTTTGCCAAAAACGATGGTGTTTTTGAACTTAAAAAAAAAGTTAAAATGTTGAACTAAACAGGTCGAGCTCGGGCTCAAAATTGTATTGATTGACTCAAGCTCGATCTGACCTATTACCATCCTTAGAAGACTGAAAAACATTGAATAATGTCGTTTTCGGTTTGGGAGCGGTGTGGTGTGATTGTGAAGCCTTCTAATATGAGATACGCTTTTAGTCGCATTAGAATCAAGCTGATTTCTATTTGTTAAATTTGGGGCATATAATGCCAATAAGTTACTCTAATGGTAACGAGGGGAGACCAAGGTATCTAACTTCCTTTTGACAACTCGCCAAGCTAATAAGATGATTTGTTAAGGCCAGCTAACTAATACATATCTTATAAGTGAATGAATCTTATTTATTTATCATGATTAGTATGATTCATCACCCTTTTGTAGGTTTGTAGGTTCACATAAGAGATTGTAAATCTAGCTAAGATAGGACTTATTTTAACTCTCAGCAACTTTTAGTAACTAAGGTGTATTTAATGAATCCAAGTCCATATTGGAAACTTTCTTCAAGATAAGTTTGTAAAGCTCAGAGTAGCTAACATAAGATAGACTAGGAGTGCCAACAAGAGAATCAAAGTGCCTCACTACTTCTTGTTAGGTGTCCTAGTGATTTTGTAACACTAAACCATCTTTGGAGGTGATAGAACAAAATTATGTTGTGGTTTTTCCTTGTAATAATGGTGTTGAAAAAGAATTTTATACAATTGTCACCATCTTTCATCCAATTAACCTTAGCCCTTTGCTGCATGATTGTTGACAACTTACATAAATTTGGAAAGTAATTATTTTTCTTTATTTAGGAGTTGGGGATCATTTAGGGTGATACCAATTTGTGCTAGGATACCTTCAAGTTCATTTCTGATGGAGTTTAGAGCAATTCTAGTATTATAGACCATGTATCGTTCTATAACTTTTTGGAAAAATATAAGTTAACACGGTCATCGATATAGGTGTATTTGTGGCCTTGTTTCTTACTATTTCTTAAATGCTTACCTAGTTTTGGAAGCATAGGCATGTATATGGGTGTGTAGGTTACTTACCCATGCTCTCTAACACAGTCACTAACAAGAATGTTAAAGATCGTGTTTCTTATTATAACTTTTTAACACTTCTACTCTAGGTGGAACATAGTCATTTTGATCAATATGAGCATGTAACTCATCATAGCATTTTACTCTATGTAACTTTTGGATTTAGCCAGTTTTTCACATATTTTCATACTTGTAAATAAACACATATACCCATAACATAAAAGAATAAAATGGCACCCATATAATCATAAACCAAGTGAAAATCTAATACCAAACCACAAAATTAACATAGATATAAGTTAAATTATGAAAAGTAAAACCTAAAATCCTAGAACAAAAATAATTGAAAAACGAAATTACCAAATTAAAAATCTTGAGTTGCCTCCTAAGAAATGATCATTGAATGTTATTAGCTTGACATTCCCCCTTCAACTTACTCCATCTTGATTGAGGAGACTAAATTCCTCTATAATATGCTTGTCAAAATCCCCTCTAAGGTACTGCTTCAATTGATGCCAATTTACCTTAAACATACCCTTTCCCTAATGAGTTACTTATATAATGCCATATGAAAAAAAACATCTCTTCACTACAAAGGGTCCAGATCATCTAGACTTCAACTTGCCTAAACTAAGTTGAAAGTTGTATAAGAGGAATTGATATCTTCCTTTAAATTGCTTAGTTTGCTTAATCCTCATAACATGATACCTTTAGCTTTGAGTTTTCATAACCCATCATATGCCATTCTTCGAGCTTATTCCCTTCGAATTTCATTTTCCTACACGTAAGATTAAGATTAAAATTAATTAACTTGATTTCCCAATATGGTTTATGTTCAAGCTCAATAGGTGTGTGACAAACTTTTCCATACACTAACCTATAAGTTTTGTGCTTAGAAGTGTCTTAAATTTAGTTCTATAAGCCTATAGAGCATCAACTAACTTATTATAACAATATTTTCTATGATGCTTTGCCATCTTTTCTAGTATCTATTTAAGTTCTCTATTAGCTATGCTAATTAGCCACTAGTTTGAAGGTGATAGGGAGTTGCAACTCTGTGTGTAACTCCATATTTCCTAATAACTTTTTCAAATTGTACATTACAAAAACTGTGTACCATTATCACTAATAATAGCTTTTAGTATGCCGGATCCAGAAAACAACCCTTTAAGAAACTTTACTAGCATCATTGGGAGGTAAAGCCTGAGCCTTAACCTAGTTAGAAACATAATCTATAGCTACTAGGGTGTATTTATTTCTACTAGAAATTAGAAATGGACCTATAAAATCAATGCCTTAAATACCAATTACTTCATAAACCAAAATAAAATTTTAGGCATTTCATCTCGGTGAAAATGTTCCCTGTTTGTTGGAACTTATCACAAATTTGAACATACCTTTGGCTAAATCTAAATAATGTATGCCACCAGAAACCTTATTGAAGAACCTTGTGATTCATTATATTTACATGATAATGTCCTCCAATTAGATTGGCATGACAATGCTCCAAAATCTTCCATCCTTTGCTTTTAGAAGTGCATCTTTAAACTATTTAATCTGTACAAAATCTTTTTAAAAAAGTGTCTTTCCTAAGGTAAGTTTTCAAATTAGAGAAGGATTTCTTATTTCGCTGATGAGAAATGCCCTTAGGAAGAATCCTAGTAGCCAAATACTTAGAAATATTAGAAAACCATAGAAGTTTAGGTTTACTAACCTATTCGAGATTGTATAAGCACTATTCAGGGAATGCATCATTAATCTCGTTTTCTCCAAGCTTCTCTAAATTTGGATTTTCTAAAATTGATAGATGATCTCTAACTAGATTTTCAACCTCCTTTTTATCCTTGATCACCAAATCAAATTCTTGTAATAAAAAAATACATTTAATTAATCTTAGCTTCACATTTGGCTTATTTAACCAATATTTTAATGTAAAGTGATTAATGTAAACAATGACTTTATAAAGTATCATATAGGATCTAAATTTATCAAATGTAAAAACCACATAACTAGTTCCTTTTCTGTAGTTATATAGTTTTCTTAAACATCTATCCAAGTCCTGCTAGTATAGTAGATGGGCTGAAAATGCTTGTCTTTGTTCTATATAAAACTAGACTGCTACAAAATCAATTGCACCACATATTAGTTTTTAAAAAAAGAGTCCAATCTGGGGAAACCATAATTGTGGAATTAGTTATTTTTTGTCTAAAAGAGTAAATTCTTCTGAATATTCTTGAGTGAAACTAAAAGACACATCCTTCTTAAGTAACTTCGTTAATGGCCTAGCAATTTTAGAACTCCTTAATAAAGATTTTATAGAAACATGCATGTTCTAGGAAACTCCTAATGGCCTTAAATAAAGTAAAAGAAAAACTCCACTATTACTCTATCCCCTTCCCTCCATATGAGATTTTATGGCCTAAAATTATAACCTCTTCTACCATAAAATGACATTTTTTTACAGTTTAGCACCATATTAGTATCCTTACAATGTATGAGTAGTTTTCATAAATTTTAGAGGTATAAATCGAAAGAATCCCTAGAAACTAAAAAATCATCCATAAATACCTCCATGATATCCCCAACTAGGTTATTAAATATTTCCATCATGTACCTCTAAAATATAGCAAGTGTATTACATAATCCAAAAGTCATTCTCTAATAAGAGAATGTATTATATAGATAAGTGAATATCATTTTCTCCTGATCCTCAAGGACTATAGGGATTTGAAAATAGCCTTACAAGAAATCTAGGAAATAGTAATACATGTGGCTAGTTAACCACTCTAGCATCTAATTAATGAAAGGAAAAGGAAAATGATCCTTCCAAGTAGAGTCATTAACTTCTTATAATTTATACACACTTTCCACTCGATGATGGTTCTTGTGCATATCAACTTGTCCCTCTCATTAAGCACCACTGTCATCCCTCCTTTCTTTAGTACAACCTATTTAGGGTTCACTGAAGCACTATTAGAAATAGGGCAAATTACTCCTAAAAAAAGTAGCTTAATTACCTCTTCCTTTATGACTTCCTTTGTATTTGGATTGAGCTTGTGTTGAGGTTGTTAAAATTATCCCCCCTCAAAAATTTATAAATAAAAAAGGAAGGGTTGATCTTTTTAATATATATGATCTTCCACATTATTGTCATCTTATGCTCTCTAATGCCTTCAATAACTTTTCTTTTTAATTTGCCTTCAAATTTGATATTACGATCACTAATAACTTCAAATCCTTTTTAAAAATGAGTTCTCTAGATAATCAGGTAGTTTCTTCAGTTTCAACACAAGTGACTCTTCAATGGAGGCTTCGACTTTATCTCTTTACTCATGTCAATATCTTTAAATTCTTTCCTCTGAACTGTGGATGCATTAGCCTCAAGATAGGCTATTTCCTCCATTTTTATGTGGTCAATCTCATTTTCCTTTTTCTCCTTTCCTTGAACAACAACCTCTTTCCTCTCTTCAACCTCTAGCTCCTCTCCATTCTATAGCATTATCATATTCATATATCCCTTAAATCGAGCTCTTTAATTTTATGCTTATATGCACATCCTCAAGATGTTAACATTCCTCTTGCTATTACTACTACAAAAATATAAGTGAAGAGCAATCATTCTATGCAAAGTCATAGTAACTACTTTATTATGGATTAATAGTATTCCTACATAAGGTATCTTTAGGCCAATTATCTACATAATTTGGAAGCCTCTACCTATATTCTAATATATGACATTCATGTTTAGGGTGGTTACCCTCACAAATGTCACAACACATTATGGATGTTAGTTCAACTTTCAAAACTACCATAGATGATGGCATGCCATAATCACTATGAGAATATTATCCTCTCTATCATTTCATTAAGTTTTGTAGTTACAAAAATGAATAGCCAAATATTATAAATCTATTATAGGGAAAGAACCTATTATCAGTTCTATGACTAGTTTTCATGATACATCTCTTTCCAATGCTTTATATAGGCATTCCCATCTCAACCCCTAGTCCTTACTCTAGAGATTTTAACATTTTACTTGATAAAATCAACAGTGGAATCTCCTCATAGAGTTCTAAACCTCTCTCCGATGCTAGTAGAGGTCAACTTGTTTCATCTGTACTAAACTCAATTAATGTATTTTAGGCTTCACATTTACCTATTCCCAGGGAGATCATTAAATCCATAGAGATGATATGTAGTAGGTTTCGATGGAATGGGAATAAGGAAACTTTCAAAACGGATAAATTGTAATGTAAGGAGGTCTGTTTGTCTAAAGACAAAGGAGGGCTTTAAATCATTTCTGTTAAGTTGATGAATAATGTTATACTGTATAAAAGACTATGGAGATTAATGACTGGCAAACAAGCTCTTTAGTATAATGGATTCATGACATTTACATAAAAATTAGAAGCATACAAAAACTAAAGATTTTATCATTCTAAAGTTATTCTAAGGAATAAAGATCTATGAACAATGAGTTTGTCACTCTTATTGCAGGTGGGAGACAAACCACGTTTTAGTTTGATAATTGACTTTCTTGTGGCCCTTTATTCAACTTACAAGAAATGGAAATCTTTAAATCTCTTATTGTTCAGAGGATGACAATTGCTGAAGCATTGGATGATAGACATATTTTCACACAAAGTGTAATTTCCATATCTCTTTATGAAGAGATTACTCAAACTAGCCAACTTGGAGGGGAAGATAACATCATTTAGAAGAATAATAGAAATGGAAAATTCATTAATCAATCTCTTAGAAAGTTTCTTTAGAATCATTATAGCATAATACCTTAGACTAAGGTTATCTGGTTCAAGCATCTATATCCTAGATCATGTATTACATTATGGTTAGTTATAAAGGATAAATTGCGAACTGTTGACAAATTGAAGAAGTTTCTTAACATTCCTCATTGGTGTAGTCTCTGTCAGAGTTCTGAGGAAAGCAATGATCATCAATTTTTTCAATGTGAATTTGTCACTTCTATTTGAATTTCTGTATTACAAAAATGTCACAATCAGAATGCTCCAGGAGATTGGAATTTTATCAATGCATGGAGTGGTGCAATTAAGTGTTGGGTCTCGCTTGTTTCTGGAATCCAACTCTTGCGAAAATCATGAAACTTGAGCTTACTCTGATATCACATCTGTTGGACCCCACTTGTGGAGCCCAACTTCGGATGTCTTAAACCTTGACCATCATCGGTTCATCTTCATTCTTATAAAATCCTAATAATTTTCCTCACAATTTGTTCAATGGCGTGCCTACATAAAATTAGTCACCATGCTCAAACCCATTTCTCCTATTTGTGAACAGAATTTGGAAATCTTCAAACAAGAATTTCAATTTGGCTTCTTCAAATAAATCATAGCTCTAAGCCTCTATTTTGTTTTGAAGTAAGAATTACCTCAATCGGAGCTATATAGCTCAAGATATACTTAAAATTCCAAAGCTTGTTTATACCTCAATCATGCTCTCTAAACTGGCCTCTCATTTTCTTACGATCAAACTTTTTCAAATCAAATCCAAACGATCCCAAATTTCATGGAGAGATAAATTCATGTCTTAGAAATCTATCACTTCAAGAATCACTTCATTTAGAGGTCAGACGAGGGAGTTATGACTGAAAGAATCTAACATATTCATAACCTCAATCATGCAGTAACATGTCTTGGCGCGATTGTCATACCTTTCACCAAAAAAGTCAGATTAGTTTCGTTCTTAGACCATTAGAAAGAAGACTTCGATATCTAAAACTTTCATGAAGACTACAAAGTCAGATTCTGCCTCTAAAATGGTCAAAAGTCACAATTTCATGAAGCTGTCCTATGAGTGTCCGTTTAACGAATATGCATGTCCGTTTAACGGACACTGTCGGGCCAAAATGCACTTTCTCACCCGAGAAAGTCCATTAAACGGACATGGGCGATGCTTGGGGTCCTTTTTGACACATAAATGTCCGTTAAACGGACATGGGGGTTCCCAAAACCCCTCCAGACCCTCTCCAATGCTTCCTACATCCAATCTAACTTCATATACACTTATAATCTTCACAAATTCACTTCTTCTAATGCAATCACACTCTTAAAACATTCATTTACCACTTTGGGTGCATCAAACTACCAAAATTTAACTCAAATAAATCATCACAAACTCAAACTGTAGCATCCCGTTACTGATAGGAAGGTCATATTGGTAAATTGGGACGGGTTAGGATTTTTATTGCATATTACTGATTGATCATGTTATTGGCCTTTAATTATAGAGGAATGAGTTACTTGCACAAGAATTTATAGGTACATGCATTCATGATTTTTCGGCATTTAATTGTGAGCATGAATTGACTGGATTGCAACTTGATTGAGAAATTAGGAATAATTGGGTTTGAATAATTGATTTTGAATGGTTTAAGTGCAGACCTGATTATTTTGCCTCTGAGGGAGATAGGCGTGATTTTGGGGATGGACTGGTTTACTGCGCATAGGGCTGTCATGGACTGTTATACCAAGGAGGTTGTTTTAGAGTCTCCTGGTCAGCCCATAGCTATTTTTCGAGGAGTTAGTCAGGCAGTGCCAGCCAGGATGATTTCCTTCTTGAGTGCCCTGAGGTTGATGCAGGGTGGTTGTGAGGCCTATTTGGCTCATGTGGTGGATTCCAGATTTGAGCAGAGATTGCAGGATGTTCTCGTAGTCAGGGAATTTCCCGATGTGTTTCCTGATGAGTTACCGGGTTTGCCGCCAGAGTGGGAGACGGAGTTTGTGATTGACCTCGTTCCAGGTACCGCTCCTATATCTATACCTCCGTATAGGATGGCATCGGTGGAACTGAGGGAGCTTAAGGCTTAGTTGCAGGAGCTTCTGGATAAGGGGTTCATTAGGCCAAGTGTTTCGCTATGGGGAGCTCCGGTGTTGTTTGTGAAGAAAAAGGATGGGACTCTGAGATTGTGCATCGACTATAGGCAGTTGAATCGGGTAACAGTGAAGAATAAGTATCCACTGCCTAGGATCGATGATTTATTTGATCAGTTACAGGGGGCTCAGGTGTTCACTAA
>JANZLD010000004.1:23943435-23957435 GCA_026413575.1 Erythroxylum carthagenense | reverse complement strand
GATGGGTCCATCAAATTCATCTTTTGGATTATGAAGTATGATTGTTTGATTAAATCACATGAAAGCAAGGTTTCAAGTTAGTTTTCCATTAGGCCCATTAATCTTCCGCGGATTTTTCATTAATTGTATAAGCAACATGTTTCAAGCATCAAGCATCACGCTCTCACGTCCGATGTTGGGCTCCGGCAGTGGGGTCCAACAGACCCTTCAGGATCTTCCTTGGCCATTGAGTTGTTCCTACATGCTTCTGGTCTACTTTCAGCTTGTTGCTAGTGTTGATGCCCAGCCGAGTGTATAAGTGTTGAGGTTGACTAACTACACTTGATGGACTATGGAGATTTAATGTGTTGCTGTGCTTTGAAGAGTAGTTTCTGCCATCATTCTCTAAAAATAACGTTGGATTACCTGAAACAGAAAACTTCAAAAAGGTTGTTAGTGATTAAAAGAAAAACTCTCCTTCCTTACCTTCCATCGGTGTTTGCTCTGAGTTGCTCCTGGACTATGGTGATCACTTTAGCTTTCAAGTCATTACAAATTTTTTACCAAATAGGCCAGGACATATGGATGAAGAGTTTGAAGTGGAAGATCCAAGTCCAAGAAGAAATTTTTAGGCCTAAAAGCCTTGTAATTTTTTTTATGTTCTAGGATGGATAATCGAATATGGGCTATTAGTTTATGAGATGAATGGATAAATGGATACAAATAGTATGTGATATTACGTGATTGTATGCCATCTAGAAAATTGCCAACCCTAGGCTTTGCCATGCGTTCATTATGTATGAGATATATAATGAATCAATATAGGATGGATAATAAATTACATCTAGATAAGATGGTATTAATTAAAACTTTAAACCCAAAAAGATTGAGTGGGAGAGGATGCTTATGTAAGAGTCCACGGTCTCCATGTGATGGTCCATTTGCGTGTGGTGAGGTGTTACTCCTTACTGAAGGGCATGAAACCTAGATCTTGCATGGTTTAGGTCTTCTCACTTAATTACAATATAGAGTGCAACCTCGGGTCTTCTCACTTAATTGGAACCTAATGCAAAAGATCTAAGCTAGCCTAAATGTCATGAAATGCAAACTAAATTTGTTAGGAGGGGGTTTTGGTTCTTTAAGGAAACTAACAAAATTGAACTAATTGTAAGAAAAGTATGTAAAAAGTACTTTTGGATTTTAGGGAATAAGAAATTGAAAGTTAAAACAATGATCAAATGTGATAAAGTTCTATTGAAAAATGAGCTTTGGCTATTATAATTTATAACAAATCTTGGTGGGAGTGAAAATCACTAAATTTTCAAATGATAAACCTTAAAGAGCTCTTTAAGTCTAAGGTTTTAATCAATGAACTCCATTTCTTAAAACCTTGTTGAATGCATCCTAGTGTGTGCATTGGGAAAGTTAATGCAAGTGGTCAATTTGGGATCAAGCATCATCTCAATATCAAACACAACTAGGTAGATAAAAGAGAATTAACAAAATCACAAAAAGACATATATGAGACTTCGTATATTAAAGCTCCAAGTTCTACATCAACAAACCCAATAACACAATACATTGTTCAACACTTGATTAAACTATAATAAAGAAAATCCAACTACAAAGCATAAATAATAACTAAGGAGTTCATAACAATGTAGCTAAACTTGAATAAACTACTCCCCTTTGAAGCCCATTGAACTCAAGCCATTGCTACATCTTTAAGAGGAAATGGTGCTTAGCCAAGCATTGCTTTGGGAGAACTCACAACAGGACACCTACCAAAAGCATCCATGGCAGTAGCAGCAGATGATTAAGGTTGCGAAGAAAAATGGAAAGAAGTGATGGATGATGGTCAAGTTGAGAGAGGGAGAGTTGAGAGTGTGAGTATGCTGTATATGACTTTTTGTCAGCTTTAACCTAATTTGGTAGGTTTTTAAACGAAGAATGCTTGGGTCGGGTTGCATAGTGGGTGATTTTTTCAAAAATGGTTTGGGTTTTTCAAATATTGGTCGTGACAATAAATAAGTTCACCGCGGAGAACTTTTCCTGAAAGGTTTTGCTTTATTCTTGGTTCCTTTGTTGCAACTAAAGAATTAATCTTCACCGCGGAGAACGTTTCCCAAAAGTTTAGCCAGGATTCTTTGTATTTCGCCACGGCGACAGATCTACTTTGCTACGGTGAACTTCCTGTTGCACCTCTTCTCTTGTTGACTTCACTTCGGCGTTCTTTGACTCTACTTCTTCCTCTTGAGTCCCTTTTCCTTGAGTCTCCTACAATAAAAATGGTAGTTTGCAGTATCAATTGTTCCCAGAAAATTGATTAGTGCAATTAATACTGATTTGTAACAATTTTTACCCTCAAACTACATAAAATAAAAGTACACACTCAAGAGTCAATTTAATCACAAAATCCAAAGATAAGAGTCAACAAGTGTAGTAAGAGTCATGAAAATGTCGCCAATTTATGTAATAAACTTGGGTTCAATCAAATTCCCCCACACTTAGACCTTTGTACTCTTGGACAAAGTTTATAAGAGTCAAAGAGACACAAGTGCAAAATAAAAATTCTAACCATGCTTAAAATAAAAGTAAGAAATTGGCAAAAATCACTTTCTCAGAAATCAATCAAAGTAGACAGAAAGAATGCTAAGAAAATAAACGCTATAAGAATTTAATCCAAGAGATTGAGCAAATGAGATTTCACTCAAGGTAAGGTGTTTGCTCTCATCTCACTTGTTTTGGGATAATTTCACTCTAAAAATTTGTTTAGTCCATTCTCTACCATAAGCTTATAATTGTTCTACCTCTCCACTACAAGAACTACGATTTCAAAAATCAAGAGGATTTTTCAAGGTTGTAATGCACGAAAGGCTATATGAAATGGATGGAATGGATGAAAGAAGAAACAAGTATGAGCGCATGTACCACAATCATGAAATAGATGTCAACAGTAAGACAATATTTACACAAATGACAACATAATTATTTCTCAGCCCTTTTTTATTTTTAGGAGAAAATGTTCTTTTGAGAACATATATATTTATAGATTTTTTTTCTTTTTTGGAAATTGTTCTCTTTCTTTATGTTTTTTTTCATCACCTTTTTCAATAACCAATTTCTTGAAATAACTAGAAAAATGCAAAATAAATTATTAATGCCATATAAAGATGCGTGCATGTGCCCATAAATTATTGCTCAAGGGGCGAGCAATGGATAGGTGTTTATGGGAGGGTTTTGAAAGAATTCCTCTATCATGTTAACAAAATTCTTGTTCATAAAGCTTTGATTAAGAATTGAAACAAGATTTAGAGAGATATGAAATAAGCAGATACACACAAAAATTGAAAAATTCAGGCCCAAATATCCTTCCAATAAGGTTAATATCTCAATGAACAATCTCAAGTTTTAAAAACATAAAGTGCTGCTTTGTCATCATACCCTCAGTTACTTTGTATTGAAAACCTTGAAAATGAAAATAGCCAAAACCGACTATCATTTAAAGAATGGGAGATATTTTTAGAAACTCTAGGATCACTTTGAAACTTATAAAATCTTTGAGATACAAGAGTGACAAGAATCTAATTAGGGAGAATTGTTGAATTGAGGAAAAAGTTTTTAAAAAACTCACTTCTATAAGATTATTGTGCCGGGGCAAACTATTCAACTCACAAGCATTGCTACGGTGAAGAAAGAGTTCGCCGCGGTGAAAATCATACTCATGGTTGCGGTGAAGGCATAGTGCACCGTGGCGAAAAACATCAGAAACTAAAATTGCCACAATTACCAAGTTTACAATTTTGAACATTACACACAATTGACTAACACAAACATTTAAATGGCCAAAATGAAGCACAAACAAGAGTTGCAAGATAGAAAAATCTCCCCCACACTTAAACATCATATTGTCCTCAATATGAAGAACAATTAACAGTAATAAATAAAGGGAAAGGGAAAGGTGCTTGAACAAAAAATGGAAAGAACAAAGCGAAGTATATACAAATGGTGTGCAAAAAAGTTGGACATTAGAAAAATGAGCTAAGCCTCTAACAAACTAACTAGAAAAAATACAACAAAAAGAAAATACAAGAAAGACACTCGAACTATTCCATCGGGTGATTATCCTCAGCATCTGCAGGAGCTACTCCTGAAGGGCCAACACCAATAAGCGGGTCATCGTTAGCAGAAGGAAGGTGAAAGTGTAGGTGCTAGGCGAGCAACGCATCCATCTATCGCCGATATCTCCGATCTTGCTCCTACTGGGCTATGGCCTGATGAAGAGTGTCCCGGAGGGTAGCCAGGTTAGCTGATAAACCATCTACTCGGCTAGCAAGGGACTTCAGAGTGATAGACTCAGGCAAAGCCAGAGTTGGAATATCATCCTCGCGAGGCAAGGCCTCGGTATGGTTGGCAACAACATTGGGAAAGGAGGTGGAATGGGTAG
Source organism: Erythroxylum carthagenense (assembly GCA_026413575.1). NCBI lineage: Eukaryota > Viridiplantae > Streptophyta > Magnoliopsida > Malpighiales > Erythroxylaceae > Erythroxylum > Erythroxylum carthagenense. Next base: position 23,953,009 of record JANZLD010000004.1, on the reverse strand, counting down.
GGGGTGGAGGTAGGAGGTGAGGCTTTTTTAGTCAGATGTACCAAAACATCGAGGCCAAGTCAAAATAGCTATCATTGGGATATTTTGGGACGTTATAAGCCCGGAATATGTCGGCGATAAGGTGTGGGAAGATTATGGAGTTGGTGAGCTTGGCAGTCATGATGGAGTCATGGAGGGCGGAAGTAATGGCATGTGCTATGTCGACCAGGCGGCCAACCATAAGAAGGTATAAGTATAAAGCTTGCTGTTTGGTGACGTAAGTTAGGTGGGAGGTGGGATTGATGTTGTTGCTGACTAGAAGAAGCAAAGGTTGAGCTTTAGGGCAGAGATCAGAAAGCTTGAGGTAGCATTAATAGATGCGGGGTTGATTCCATATGACATCCTCAGGATAAAGATTACGAATGACATCATCCCAGGGATAATGATGGATGAGCTGGTCATAATGGCAGTGGAAAATAGGAGGAAGGTTGTAGTGTTTGCATATTTTAGCGGTGATAAAGGCTGTAGGAACTATTACACCACAGAAATTAATTTACATGGTGTTGTTGAGACAGACATGTGTATAAAAATGGCAACAAAATTTATCGTTTCCCTAGTCCTGAGGTTGGACTAATCCCGTGAGCTGGGATTGGACCAATTGGCAAACAAAAGGATTGTTATAAGGGGCTAAGGGAAAGGGTCGCTCCTTATGGATAGGCCTAGCATCTACCTTTCTGGCTAGGTCAGTATAATTGGAGTCAGTGGGAGGATTAGAGTGAGGGGAAGAATGGGATGGACAGGAAGATTGGGATTGATGGGAGGAATCGGAGTGATGGGAGGAAGCAGAGGAGCTAGAGGAGGTAGTGGGGGAGTGACAGGTGGGGTTCTTAATTCAAGGCATATTCCTGCAGAAAACAAGGAAAAATAAACACAAGGATTAAACCAAATTCACTAAAAATCAAAACCTGTAAAGCTCGCCGCGGTGAAATTGGTCTTTCGCTGCGGTGAAGACTGCACTTCCCACGTCGTGGCAAAGAAAGGGTTCTACACCGCGGCAAAGGAATTGCAGCCTACTATGCTGCGGCAAAACAAGTTTCTTCACCATAGTGAACTACGCCTAATGTTCGATAAATAATCAAGGAAAGAGCGAAACAAAAGGGGAAAAACTTATGAAGTAGGATGAAGGAGACGCAAACACCAACCACGAACACGAAATAGCTGAAGGAGAACAAGAACGAAGAGAAATGTTGCAAGGTAACTTGAATTAGCTGCGTCGAAGTTTGAGTGAAAGAGACAAAAATGAAAGAGGGAGAAGAGGGCGGTAAGTTGAGAAAGAGGGGGAATGGAAATGATGAAAAAGACAGAGGGTAGATGAAAGATCAGAAGAACATCAAGGGTAAAAGAGAACTTTCAGACAGGGATTTTGTGCAGAGTGGTCTTTTGCTGCGAAGGTATTCGTCGTGGCAAAAGAATTAATATACACTGCGGTGAGGGTTACATAAAAATGTTCACCGCGGCGAAAAAAATTAATTCACGTCATGACGAATTGGCTTGAGAGGTGTTGTGGCCGCGACGACTGATGAGTTTGTCGCGGCAAATGTACCACGCCATGGCGAAGTGAGCCACACCGCAGCCTCGAGAGACAAAGGGGAAAAGACATGATAATTTCTAACTAGATACTCAGCTCATATTCAAGTTCTTAATCGTCACAAATAAATTGCAATTCACCATCTACACCAATTTCCTCTATCATAGAAGATGTGTCATGCATATAAGAACACACAAAATTCGAAGGGAAGATAAATTATTGAAGTTGAACAACTAAACCTAAGTCCTACTAAAAACTAAACCTAACCCTACTTAAGTAGTTTCTCCCATACACTTAGTCATATACTCATGTAAAATAATGTCATCTTTAATCATAAAGTAGAAGTATATTGTCAGTGAGGGAAGAGAAACAACCCGTTGCTTACAGTGGATCCTTCTTCTCTTAGGAGACGTTCAGCTCATAGCCATGCTATAGTGAGGTAACTCGACCACTTCCCAGTTGTGTGCTAATGTTTGCACTTCATAGTTCTCCTGAAACATCAACAAAAGATACTTCCTCCAAAGAGTCATTAGTTAATGGGTTAATTGCCAGTTAAAACTCAGTGCATGCATCATCAACAACAATATCAAGTATGTTAACTCCTAGGAGTGAATAATCCTCATGGGGGTGTTTCATGACCTCATACATGTTAAAGCTTACCTGTGGAACGAATAGTCCTCATGAGGGTGTTTCATGGCCTCATACATGTTAAAGCTTACTTGTTGGTCTCCTACCTCCATGGTAATCGTACCTTCTTTCATGCTAATCATGGTAGTAGCAGTCCTTAAAAGGGTCGGCCAAGAATCAACGATGTATCCTGCACAACTTCAGAAGACATATCAAGCATAAAAAAATAAGCAGGAAAAACTAAACCCTTGACCTGGACCAAAATATCCTCTATAATGCCCACATGAAGCCTAATTTATCTATCAGCCAATTGGAGAACTACAGATGTAGACTTAAGATTTTTAACTCCTAATGATTGATAAACAAAGTTAGGCAAACGATTAATGGCTGCTTCTAGATCTAACAAGGCTCCCCCTATGGTAACTTTACCTATAGTGCAAGGGATAGTGAAAGATCCAGGGTCTTGGCACTTCACAGGGATTTGAGGCTTAAATAGGGCTGACACATTCGAGCTCACTTGGACTCTCTCATTGGGCCTAAACTTCCTCTTGTTGGTACACAAGTCTTTAAGGTATTTGACATATGCAAGAACCCGTTTCACAAGATCATGCAAAGGAATATTGATTTTTACTTTACTAAACAAATCAATGATATCTTTTTCATACTTTATGTCAGTCATTCGCTTGCTTATCAAATATGAATTAGGAAAAGGAAGGTCTTAAAGATTTATCTCCTTACCTTTGGCTTCATTGGCTCCATGCTTGCTTGATTCCCTATGCTCTTACGTTGTTGCTTTTTCCTTGTAACTCTCTGAAGTAGCTCCTTTGTTCTTTGATTCAAACTTCCTTTAAGTCAAAAGTGATTTTTCCTTAGAGCTCTCGAATTTCTTGATGTTATTATTTGGTAAAGGCAATTCTCCACTGTCAATCTCCTCATCACATTCTTTTTCCTCCTGCTGATTAAACCTCACTTGTTTCCCACTTTAGAGAGCAATTGCATTTAAACTTTTTGGGTTCATCACAGTATTTGAAGGAATGGTTCCACTGCTTCTTGCTTGGTTCTCACTCATGTTGTTGGACAATTGAGTGACAAAAGAGTTAATATTTTTTGCTTTTGTCTCCCATTGCTCCATTCTCTCTTCCAAGGCATTGAACCGAGCAACATTCTTTAAAGAATCTAGCTGAATCAGAGAAGGGATTGCATTTAACTAGTTGTTGTTAAAATTTTCGTTCTTCCTTCATCAAAGTCATCATATTTTGCAGCAGTTGGTTGGTATACTCCTTGGGTGGGACAGTCCTGATTTGCTATTGGTTGGGGAACTGGTTGGTGGAAGCATCATCTCCTCCCTCTTGCTGAAATCTATTTTGAACCTGTCCCTCTTCATTCCTCCAACTAAACTTAGGGTAGGCCTTCCATCCCTCGGTATAAGTTTTGGAGCAGAGGTCCCATTTCTGATTTGGTCATTCTGGATACATTGCAGACACTTCTTCAAACCGACTAGGGCAAACAATGGACATGTACATCACTGACCCACAAGTATCACAACTAGGCGCTGTGAGATCCATAGTGAAGTGAATCACACATTAATACAAGGCTTAAAACACGATATAAGAATGCACGAGAAGGGGGGGTTGAATTGTGTATTCCCCTTTTTGAAAACTCTTTCAAAAATGATTGTTAGAAAACAAGTTCTTTTATAGAACTTCTGATAGATTCTATTTAATCAAAACTTTGGAAACTTTGTTTAAGACTAAGTAACGATAAAACTTGAATCTAAAAGAGAGATAGAGTAAGAGTAGTTCACCCCAAACCGTGGGCTACGTCCAGTCCTCAGAAGTCTTTCTGAGATTTCACTATCTCTTCAACTTTACAAGTATTCTTTTCTCGAGCCTCTTCAGGTCTCTACAACCAGTATTCTTTCACACTTAGCCTCTGCAGGCTATCTGTACTACTTTCTCAAAAAGTGTTTGAAAACTTGTTACAGTAGAATTAGCTCTCGGCTAATTTGCTCAATGATCTCACAAGAATGCTTTTTAAGATCGTGTAGATGTAATTCGACTAGCGTTTTTTGCTAACTTTTTAATCTGCAACTTTGACTTGTATTTATAGACTTTGTCTCCAACTGCTTCTTGATTCTTGCTTCTTGAATCTAGCTTCTTAGATCTTGTTTCTTTGAATCTTTAAAGAAACGGTTAATCAGTTGAGTTCTGTAACTAACCCGAACTGACTCTTGCGTCTGCTTTCTATTCTTCTTCTGCGTTTGTTTTTCATTTAATGTCTTCTTCTGTTTTGCTTCGTCTGTTTTTTAATTCGCGTCTGCGTTTGCGTCTTATTCTGCGTCTGTGTCTGTGTTTTACTCTTCGTCTGCATCTGCATTGCTTCATCTGTATTGCTTCGTCTGCTTTTTTTTTCTTTTTTTTTCTCTTTGTTATACATCAAAATCTTATCTAAGTAAAGTCATTTTGACTTAACACATAGAAGATGTCAGCCGATGCACATTCACATTCTTCAGCTCTGCAGTAATGAAGGATAATTGTGAAGTCACTATACTCTCCAAAGAGTCAACTTTTGACTCCAAACTCTCTATTCTTTTAGATTAGGCTGTTGTGGTGCCTAACTCATGCACTCCTCGGGTCTTTCTAACACTGTACTGTTGATGATTCAGAGCCATCTTCTTGATCAAATCCCATGCTTTCGAAGCTATAAGATCAATCAATGAACCTGCCGATGCCGCATCTAACATACCTTTGTCTTAACTTTTCAATCCATCGTAAAAATATTGCACTAACTGTTCCTCGGGTATTTGATGGTGGGGGCATCTAGATAACAAATCCTGGAAGCGATTCCAATAGTTATAAAGAGACTCATCATAGTCCTAGTGTGCCGAGTAAATCTCCTTCCTCATTGATGAAGTGCGAGAAGATGGAAAGTACTTCTCCAAGAAAGCCTTCCTCAGATTGGCCCTGCTATGGTAGGCATTCGCCACTTGCCTTGGAAGACTCATGTACCACTCTCTTGCTTTCCTTCCAAAGATAGGTGAAAAACCTTCCATAGCACTTGATCAAGTGAAGCTCCTACTGGTTTCATACTCTAACAGATTATGGAAAAGGATTGCAAATGCATGTAGGGATCCTCTCCTGTCAACCATGAAATTTAGGAAGAGAATTAATTAGTAATCCCTTAACTTCATAATTAACTTCAAAATTAGGACAAGCAATAGTAAATGGATCATAATTCACATCAAAAGTTGTTGCTTCCCTAATAGTTCTTCTCCTTTGATTCCCATTATTCTCACCTACCCTCTCATGCTCCCCGTTGCCTCCATTATCATCATTCCTAGGTTGGTTAACATGAAAGTTAGGGTTTTGGAGAAAAGCTGGGTTCTTGGCCATATTCACTCCTTGTAAAGGGTTGCTCTCATTACCTTGCTCACTTAACTCTTCTTCAACAAATCCCTTACTTCTCTCTTTTGCTATGCTCTCCTTTTTTATTTTTCTAAAGCATCTCTCAATTTCAGGATAAAAAGGTAGGAGTTTAGCTTTTCGGGGCATACACAGGAACAATTGAAAGGAACATAAAAAGTAACAAAATTTACTCGCAAGCACACAAAGTCAAATAAAGGATGAGATGTGATGGATGCAAGCATATGGTGTGTGAAAGTATGTATGTATGGATCAAATAGTAATCAAAGAAAAGATTCAAAAACTATGCGAGTGCAAAAAGAATGCTAAATATGAAAAGTCCAACTGTGATTGTATGCTTTTTTTGTGTTTTCAAAATTTTAAAACTATGCAAAGGAAAATAAAAATTATATACTATTGACAAATATGACACTAAACTATGAAAAATAAAATGTAGAAGAAAAGGTTCCTAAACTCAATGAGAAACAAAAATGACAACGGCTAACCTAAAGAAAATCAATTGCTTGGTTTCCAGGCAACGACACCATTTTGATCTGCTTCATCTTTCGGTTTAATCCTTGGAGGTCAAATCAAAAATTGAATTCCAAGGATTGCAATATAGAGTGCAACCTCGGGTCTTCTCACTTAATTGGAACCTAATGCAATAGATCTAAGCTAGCCTAAATGTCATGAAATGCAAAATAAATTAGTCAGGAGGGGGTTTTGGTTCTTTAAAGAAACTAACAAAATTGAACTAATTGTAAGAAAAGTGTGTAAAAAGTATTTTTTGATTTTTGGGAATAAGAAATTGAAAGCTACAACAATGATCAAATGTGATAAAGTCCTCTTGAAAAATGAGCTTTGGCTATCATAGTTTAGAACAAATCTTGGTGGGAGTGAAAATCACTAAGTTTTCAAATGATAAACCTTAAAAAGCTCTTTAAGTCCAAGGTTTTAATCAATGAAATCCATTTCTTAAAACCTTGTTAAATGCATCTTAGTGTGTGCAACGGATAAGTTAATACAGGTGGTCAATTTGGGATTAAGCATCATCTCAATATCAAACACAACTAGGTAGATAAAAGAGAATTAACAAAATCACAAAAGACATATATGAGACTTCATATATTAAAGCTCCAAGTTCTACATCAACAAACACAATAACATAATACATTGTTCAACACTTGATTAAACTATAATCAAGAAAATCCAACTACAAAGCATAAATCCTAACTAAGGAGTTCATAACAATGGAGTTAAACATGAATAAACTACTCCCCTTTGAAGGCTATTGAACTCAAGCCATTGCTACATCTTCAAGAGGAAATGGTGCTTAGCCAAGCATTACTTCGGGAGAACTCACAACCGGACACACACCAAAAGCATCCATGGCAGCAATAGTAGATGATGAAGGTGGCGATGAAAAATGGAAAGAAGTGATGGATGATGGTCAAGTTGAGAGAGGGAGAGCTGAGAGTATGAGTACACTGTATATGACTTGTTAATTGTCAACTTTAACCTAATTTGGTAGGTTTTTAAACAAAGGATGCTTGGGTTAGGTTGTACAGTGGGTGATTTTTCCAAAAATAGTTTGGGTTTTTCAAAGGTTCACCATGACGACATATAAGTTCGTCGCGGCGAACTTTTCCCGAAAGGTTTTACTTCATTCCTGGTTCCTTCGCCGCAACGAACTTTTTCTGAAAGTTCAGCTTGGATTTTTTTTTCCACGATGACAGATCCACTTTGTCGCGGTGAACTTCCTGTTGTGCCTCTTCTCTTGTTGACTTCAATTCAGCCTTCTTTGACTCTACATTTTCCTCTTGAGTCCTTTTTCCTTGAGTCTCCTACAGTAAAAATGGTAGTTTGCAGTATCAATTGTTCTTAGAAAATTAATTAGTGCAATTAATAGTGATTTATAACAATTTTTACCCTCAAACTATACAAAATAAAAGTACATACTTAAGAGTCAATTTAAGCACAAAATCCATAGATAGGAGTCAAAAAGTGTAGTAAGAGTCATGAAATTTTTTCCAATTTATGTAATAAACTTGGGTTCAATCAGTCCCAGTTTTTCTTATAATGGATAAAATGAGCCCACTATCACTTAGGTCGTTATAAATAAGAACAATAACTGTCGTATAAAGTTTTAAATTTTTTAAGTTTAGTTAAATCTATCATCATGCATACATGCATCAAGATTTTATACAAAGTTCAAATATTGTTGACTAGTATACTCATGTTTTAATAATTTATATTTTCATACATACTAAACCATAATATGAATCCACTCAGTTTGCTCTTGACTAATAACAAATTGGAAAATAAAAAGAATTTTAATGAATGGAGACATAACCTTGACATTGTTCTTCAATATGAATGAATTTCATTGGAATTAATAGATAATGAGCCTACAGCTCTGGGTGGCAATTCAACTTCTGAGTAGGTCCAACAATATAAGCAATGGCAAAATGTTGATAAGACTACTGAGTGTTATATTCTAGCTTTTGTCAGCAGAATGTTGCAAAAGCCAATTGCATGCATAAAAACTGCTAGTGCAATGGTCCCTCACCTATATGAGATGTTTGATGTGAAGACTAGGTTTGAAAGAGCGAAAGCTATCCAAACCTTTCATAATCTCAGAAAAAACCTGATGAACCGGTGTGGGATTACATGCTTAAGGTAATCTCAGTGGTTACTGAGGCTGACATGCTTAGGGCAGATATGGGTGCAGACACACAGATCATTATGATCATCAATATCTTAAACTCATCTTTTCAACAATTTAAGTTGGACAATGAGCTTAATAACAAGGATTACACCTTTAGTGAGTTGATGAATACACTCCAGAGTACGGAGAAGATATTAAATATCAGGGCTTATGGATTAGAAGCTAATGTAACATCTTCTTCTAAGCTCAACGCTAATGGCAAGGGAAAGTGTTTCCAATGTGGACACCAAGGGAAAGTGTTTCCAATGTGGTGAGCAAGGTCACTAGAAAAGAAACCATGCGGTCTACCTTGAGTCCCTCAAAAGCAAACAAGGTATGGGTTTATTAAGTTTGTTAGGAACTAGAAATGTGGCATATTCTAATTCTTGGATATTAGATTCAGGAGCCACTAAAAATGTTTGCAATTCTTTACAGGGGTTCCAGCAAAGGAAAAGACTACATAAAGTTGAATTTCAAGTCAAGATAGCAAATGGATCCTACATTTTAGCATAATCAATGGGAGTAATTATCTTGGACTTTCCTAGTGGTCATAGATTATATTTGGAGGATGTATATTACAACCCAATGATTGTAAGAAACATGATTTCTATTTTTTGTCTAATAAAATCTATTTATGCCTTATATCTTGATAATGTTGTTACAATATATGAGAATAAGGATTTTATTTGTAATGCAACAATTAAACAGGGATTGTTCTTTATAGAACCTATGACAAGCTCATTAAACACCACAGAATTAATAAAACCAAGACAATATAATGACTCTAGCATTAATTCAAATATTTGTGGCATTTAACAATGGGTCATATCAATCATAAAATACTTGATATGTTAGTGAAGGATGGGATCCTTGCGGGGTTGGATAATGATCCATTACCCACCTGTGAATATTGTATTGAAGGAAAAATGACCAAAGCGTCATTTCCTTCCAAAGGATATAGATCTGAATCCACTTCGGACCTTGTACATACTGATGTATGTGTGTCCATGAATGTACAAGCTAAAGGAGGTTATGAATATTTCATAACCTTTATAGATGATTACTCTAGACATGGCTATTTGTATTTAATGCATAAAAAGAGTGAGTCCTTTGAAAAGTTCAAAGAATTCAAGGTTGAAGCTAAGAAGCAGTTAGGCAAGCCATTAAAAGAACTTTGATCGGGTCGAGGTGGTGATGTAGGAAAATCCCGGGAGGTACATCACATGTACCGGCAGCGGAAAACAAAAATTTTTGTTCCCGGGACCTTCCCGA
>JANZLD010000004.1:23919011-23929949 GCA_026413575.1 Erythroxylum carthagenense | reverse complement strand
TTAAGGCTTAAGGTTAATCAAGTGGACTTTTAGCCCTTTTAATGGTCTTTTAAATGAAGAGTAAAGCAAGTGGGCTTCTAGCCCTTTGAGGTAGCAATTAAATGAAGTAGGAAGGAAGTTAAATAGGGAATGGTTGTGTTTTATGAGGAGGCCCACGAAATTGTAAGGGAAAATGAAAAGAAATGAATGAATAAAGAGATAAATGGCTTAGGCTTGTCAAGGAAGCTTAGTAATACTACGTAGTTTCATGTTAGGTTTTTAGTTTAAGGAACAAAAGGACTTGGTCTTTCTTCTTGAACATTCACGACAACACCAATGAGAGGAAGCATGAAGAACTTTCGGCCATGTACAAAGAAGAAAAGAGAAGGTGATTTCATGGAGGTTAGTAACTTCATCGTTTTTAGCTTAGATTTTCTTTAGTTTAAGACAAACTTTTGTTAAGCTTTAAAGAGAGAGGGTTACGAAATTTTTTAAAGGAGAAGAAGAGAGGGTGATTTCGGCTAGGAGGAAGGAAGAAGAAGAAGAAGAAGAGGAGTTAGGGTTTGTCTTTCTTATATTAAATGGGTAGTTTGAAGAATATATTGAAGAATAAGAAGAGAAAATGGTTGAAGCTTCCATTGAAGCAAATCAGAATTTTCGTGGGAAACCCTAAGTTAGGGATTTCGAAATTTTCATGGTGTTATTGTTAGAGTTCTTGTCTTTCATGCTTCACTAAGGTGGTTGATAAGTTCTTTAAGGAAGAATAAGAAAAGAAAGGGTTTGAATCAAAATTTGATTTTTGTGGATTTCATATAGGTAAGGGATTTTTCGAAATTGTTGGGTATTGAGATTAGTTTCTAATGATTATGATGTGCTTATATGTTAATCTTGTCTTGAATTTTATTTAATGAATTATAATTAGTGAATTAGGAATTTATTATTCTAATTGAGTGATTGAAAAAGTGAAATGTGCATTTATTCTAAGAAAAGTGTTAAAAAGGGCAAGATAAAATGATACATGGGAATTTAGGCTAAATGAGCCTGTGAGATGGGGAAATGTGGCAACAATAATAGAGTGACAATTGGCTTAAAAAAAAGAGTGACAAATGGAGGTATAGTTGAGTGAATGACAAATGGACTAATAAGGGAGTGACAATTGGTAGTGTAGGAGAAAAGCACATAGCATGGCTCTTAGCTTGACACTTGGCATCACACATGTCTATCTTTTTCACTACACACCTTACCCACATTTCTTACTCTTGTAAGATCACCGTATTTCAAGTTTTGGTCTATTATTTCTACTTCTTTCCTCTAACCTATGATACTTTTACACAATCCCTAAAACTCTTAAAGTTTTGCTAAATTTCATAATCCTCATTTTGTAAATTGAAACCCTTTAATTCCATCTTATTCTTAATGTATGTTTGATGCTTAGGAGACTTGCTTAGCTTGTTGATTGAGGAAATCTTGAGACAAACAAGTAAGTATTTGATTACCTTATTGACTTATATGTGAGCATAACATCTATAAAGATTGGTTAGGGATGAATTAAGATGAATTACATGTAAAGTTGATGATGAGATGAGCTTGAAATGTGATGAATGAATTGGTCTTGATGTATAGAAACCCCGGGTTATAGATTATTTTGAGAATGAATTAGGTTGAGATTAGAGGTATGTTGAAGATGAATTTATTCTAAAGAAAGATGATAATGTAATGTTCTTAGAATGGAAACGAACTAGGGTGTAGATAGTAAATGAAGGCATTTGTTTGGTTGATGATGCCTAAGAGATAAATTGTTTATACATTGTCAATTGAATGGTTTTGGCCTAGATTTTGAGATGAAGTAATGAGAAATTGAAGTATCCTTGAATTATAAGTGAGGTATAGTTGAAGAACTATCATAAAGGAGTTAGAGTTTGGAAGAAAATTTGAAGAAAAAGGAGGACGGGTCTCAGATCACATATCCCATAATCGTGGATCGTGGGAATTGTATGGTTCCTTCCCACGATTGTGGAAATTCTTGGAAAAAAGAAGATTATGTGTTTTATGTTCTAGTTAAGTCATATAAGGATAAAACAGTATACATTGATACTTTTAGACTTGATTGGGGTTTAAAATGAGCTTAGTTTGATGTTATAATTCAAGAAATGAGTTGTTTGATGTCAACGCATATGAATTTGGAAAGTATGGGATGTCAATAGTATAAGGATGTTTTTATGAACACAAGCTATGATGAATGAGTGAGTAAGATTTGTGTATAAGCCTACATACCCAGGATAGTCAATTGAGCATACATTGAACATAACACATATACATGTGTAAGATTAAGCATGTATTTGATTAAATAAGTTAGTAATGTGTAAATATGTGTGTATTGTACGATATACAAGCATAAATTAACTGATAGCATCCGGACATTGCTAGATCATTAAGGCAATAGCTAATTTAGACTAAATTGTGAGTAAACTAGATGTGTGATCTCAATTAGATATGTGCTTTTGTTTGAATTGTCTTTGTTGAATAGGCACTCGATCACAACAAAATTAAAAAGAAAGTGGAGTTACATGTGCATTTGCATATATATATATATGTATTGGGAGCACAAACTAGAAATTATTCAAAAATTAGACAAGAAATTGACTGAACTAAAAACCGACAAGAGAATCCTAAAGTGGTATCAGAGCCTTAACCCAAAAAAATAACATTAATTAAACCATGGAGACCCTAAATTTTCCAAATAATATACAAACATAATCATTAGAAGATGTTGAACAAATTATGCATTCACAATTAGCTGAAATTACTCAATTAGTACAAAAATTAACATTACAACCAAAGGAAAAATTACATCAAATAACCGATAAAGATGAAATTATTTATGGCTATGATTACTTATCTATGATTACTCAATTACATCAAAAATTATTTATGGCTATGAAGAAATCTATATAGATGAGCATCAACCAGAAAGTAGTAGAGCTAGAGACTCACAAGTAGGAAAACAAAGTGTAAAAAGAGAACATGTAAGTGGAGATAAATGAAAAAAGGACCAACAAGATCAAGATTCATATACATAGACATGGAGATCAAATGATTTCTTAAATCACCATAGATATTATCAAAAAGGAACTAAAGTATGAAAATATCCTATTGAATATACACCAAAATACATTTCTTTAAGTCCTGATGGAGTCTTAAATCTTGATTGTGTTTTACAACTAGAAAAATTACTAATGGAATGGACAAATAAAATAATTATTACTTCAAAAAGAAAAATCATTTGGCAAATTAGAAAATAAAGAACTATTATAGAATTTTATAGCTTATAAAACAACTAGAATAGTACAATCATTCTTATTAGATAATGCTGATGCATTTAAAAGTACAATGGCATACCAACAATCCTCTAATACTATGCAAACTTTTGAATTTATAATCAGACAAATTTATAAAGAATTTTTAGGAAAATATATCCTTTCCTTTAAACAACATGCATCACATAACGAACGCTTAAAAGTTTTATGGAATCTAAATGACATGCATATATGTAATATTTGTCATCTAGACGAATATATATGTGAATTTAAAAAAAATACTACAAATTAACCAGACAAGAATAAGAAACATATATTCAAATATTTATTCAAAAATTACCCTATCCAATGAATCAAAAGTAGAAGCCACATTTCAAGAAAAAAGAGCTATTAGAGCTGTTGCTTATAATTTAGGTGGAGCTATTCTAATTACTCAAGAAATTTTAACTTAACAATGTTTTGAATCAAAACTACAACGTACATTAAGACATAAAGATATTCAACCTTGTTGTTCAAACTATGCAAAAGTACCACAACAACATGGATGTGAAACAAAATCACCTACTTACAAAAAGAAAAAGAACAAACCATATAACTCTTATCGATGGAAACGTTATCCTAGACATTATTATAAATGACAACCATATATTCCTTATAAAAAAACAAATTAGAAGATATAAATATAGGAAGTTTAAACCTAAATGCAAGGATTGTCCATAAAAGAAAAAATCATGTAGATGTTGGGTATGCAAGGAAGAAGGTCATTATGCAAATACATGTTCTAAATGAAAAAAATCAAACTAATAAATATTAAAAAACTCCATATATTAAATTCAGAATTTCAAGCCGATTTAGAAAATATAGAATTTGATTACAATACAGACTCAACTATTTCTTCTATTTATCATTATGAATCTCATACAGAAGACTCAGAATCCTCAATTGAATCCAAATACAACGCTTATTCAAGTGATAATTCAGAATAAGAAAGTCAATGCATATACAGATACAGGAGCAACTATTTGTATTGCTTCCAAACAATTATTAATTAATTGGAAAAATTAGAAAAACACTTACAAATAAGAATCACAGATGGAAGTTCTAAACTAATATGGCATGTAAGTTATTATAATAATATCATCATAGAAAAATTTACATTTTTAGTACCCTCTATTTATCAACAAGAATAAAGATTAACTTTAATTTTAGGCAACAATTTTCAAAAATTATATAATCCATTTTATCAATATTTACATTATATTACTTTAAGAACTCCGACTATTAAAGCTTTAAATCAAAAATCACTCATTCTTAAAATTCCTATTTATTATACCACATATTATCAAAAATTACAACTTCTAACTACCATACTAGATTATTTGCAATTCTATCTTCTCAACAATATGTCTATTTAACTTGAAATAGAAACATTATTAGAAAAAGTCTTTAGTGAAGATCCTCTTGACCTAATTAAAAACCAAAATAAGCAATTAATTGAAATAAAATTAAAAGATCCTACGCATGAAGCTAATATTCGCAATAATATACCATATACTCAACATGATGTCAACGAATTTATTACCGAATCTTCAGATTTATTAGCCAAACATTTAATATCACCTAACACGAGTAAACACTCAGCACGTGCCTTTTATGAAAATAATTTAGCTGATCAAAAACATGGTAAACGTCGGATGGTCATCAATTATAAAAACTTAATGAAGTAACTATAGGTGATGCATATAAACTCCCAGGCAAAGATTATAATGTTAATAAACTTAAAGGACATACATGGTTTACAACCTTAGATGCAAAATCAAGATATTGGCAATTAAGATTACATGATAATAATAAAAACCTTTAACTACTTTTACATGTCCACCTCAAAAACATTATCAATGGAATGTATTACCATTTGGATTAAAACAAGCCCCTAGCATTTATCAATGGTTTATGGATAACAATCTCGAAGGATTAGAAGAATTTACCTTTGTTTACATTGATGATATAATCATTTACTCTAATTAAGATAAAATGGATAATTTAAAAAAGGTTAAACTAGTTCTTCAAAGGTCTAAAGAAAAAGGATTAATTATGAGTAAAAAGAAAGAAACACTAGCACAACAAAATATAGAATATTTAGGAATTCAATTCCAAAATGGATATTTAAAATTACAACCTAATATTTTAAATAAAATTCAAGAATTTCCTAATCAATTATCTAATAGAATACATATACAACAATTTTTAGGTATTTTAAATTATATCTCAGATCAAGGCTTTTTTAAGGATTTAGCTAAAGAAAGAAAAATTTTACAACTTAAATGTAGTACCAAATCCTAATGGAATTGAACTGATGCAGATACTCAAGCCATTCAAAAGCTCAAGGCTTTATGCAAAGATCTACCTGTTTTATATAATTATCTTCCCAAGGATACACTGCTGGTTCAGATCGATGCTAGTATGGATACATGAGCTGGCTATCTTTTGGTACAACCACCTAATAAAAAAAAACATTTACTTTGCAAATATATAGATGGGACATTCAATCCCACTGAATATAAATATCCAATTCATGAAAAGGAAACACTGGCCTGCCTCAAAACTTTGAGAAAATGGCACATTGATCTATTACTAGTTGAATTTACAAATCAAACGAACTCTAAGTACTTATGCAAATTTATTCGTTACAATATAAAAACCAATTATAATCAAGGTTGCCTAATTCGGTGGCAACTCGAGCTTAACCAATATCAATTTCAGGTACAATATATCAAATCTACTAACAATTTTCTTGCGGATATTTTAACAAGAGAATGGAAGCAGTAATCATAAGTCTAGAGGAAGCATTAGCATAAAAAGAACTCGAATTGATCAATCTACAACAACAAATTGGAAGCCTCACTAAAGACAGCAATCAACTTAGAAGTATAATCCAATTTTTGAAACAAAACACCAGAGATCACCAAATAGCTACAACCATTCCTCCTACTACCACTATTCCCAAACCCAGTCCTTCTGCAGACACCATTCCATTAATCTCACCGTCCCAAATCACCCAAAACACAACCTCTATACAATCAAGTAGTCCACCAAAATCACAGAAACAACAAGATGCCTCTGAAGGAAAAACTTATGTCATTTTTAATGTACCAATGGCGGGATTGCATGACAAATGGCACAAAGATGCTATACATATGTATTCACTTTGAGAAATAGGTTGCAAAGATCTACCTATTTTATATAATTATCCTCCCAAGGATACACTGCTGGTTCAGATCAATGCTAGTATGGATACATGGGTTGGCTATCTTTTCGCACAACCACCCAATCAAAAAAAGTATTCACTTTGCAAATATATAAATGGGATGTTCAATCCCACTGAATATAAATATCCAATTCATGAAAAGGAAACACTCGCCTGCCTCAAAACTTTGAGAAAATGGCGCCTTGATTTATTACCGATTGAATTTACAATTCAAACGAACTCTAAGTATTTATGCGGATTTATTCGCTACAATATAAAAACCAATTATAATCAGGGTTGCCTCATCCGATGGCAACTCAAGCTCAACCAATATCACTTTTAGGTACAATATATCAAATCTACTGACAATTTTCTTGCAGATGTTTTAACAAGAGAATGGAAGCAGCAATCTTAAGTCTGGAGGAAGCATTAGGACAAAAAGAACTCGAATTGATCAATATACGGTATCAAATTGGAAGCCTCACCAAAAGACATCAATCAACTTAGAACTACAATCCAAGTTTTGAAACAAAACACCAAAGATCACCAAACAGCTACAACCATTCCTCCTACTTCTACTATTCCTAAACCCAGTCCTTCTACAGACACCATTCCATTAATCATACTATCCCAAATCACCCAAAACACAACCTCTATACAATCAAGTAGTCCACCAAAATCACAAAAACAGCAGGATTCCTCTGAAGGAAAAACTTATGTCATTTATAATGGACCAATGGCGGGATTGTATGACGAATGGCACAAAGCTGCTATACACATCACCGGCCGTTTAGGTATTTTACATAAGGGTTTTACATCCAGGGCTGAAGCTAAAAAAGCTTTAACATATTTTAAAAACTCAAATTTAGGATTACGACCTCAATATAAACAAGTATTGGAAGCCCCTGTTCCTACTACAACAAGATGAAAGTACTTGGTAAACCTATTAATATGGATCGCATCAATGCTATACCAACCAAAGCTTTGCAAATAGAATCTCGAAGATTAACCTCTGAAATGTTTTATGATTGTTTCCAATCACTCAGTACATGGACTGAAGCTCACAAGATTTATCAGTATTACCCATAGAATTTTGGCAAGTACGGACCCAAAGCAATTATCTTCCCAGAAGCTGAGGCTTTAACTACCTACCTCTTTTTTCAGAGTGGACTTATAGACACCATTTATTTAACCAATCTCAATATCCTCTCAAGATTTCCAATTGGATTTATCCAAGCAGTCTAGAATTATAAGGATTGCAAAATATTTATAAAAATTTGGAGCAACTATCATACTTTTCGACAAGGTGATTCTTTACAAAATGCAGAAATAAAATTATCTTGAATTTCTTTTATCCATATTGGAATAAGCATTGGTCTTTATCCTGGTCTTGATGAACCTCCAAAGCACCCATTTGAATGGAAATTGATTAATCAATTCAATCTCCATTGCTTAGAAGCAGTCTTTGTGCAAGGAATCTGAATTGATGCAAAATCAACAGTCAAGGCAAATTACAAATGCATTAATCAAATCATGATCTCAACCTACAAGTCAGCAATCACACCTGATGCATTTCAACTTATTAAAAAATTTCTCAATCCTTTTATCACAATAGAAGGAATTTTTAATGATCTTTCAAATACTTGAAAGTATGCACTCTATAAACAGTTGCAACATTGTCCTTAGCATAAACACAAACATAGTCCTTCAACCACACAAGGTGACACACATGGACAAGGTGATACACAGGGAGATGAAGAAGATATAGGGTCAATTGAAGCAATAATTGAAGAATAAAGACAAATACAAATACCGACAAAATGTAGGCCCCAATGTCGGCCATCAGTAGAAGAATCTGCTTTTCTCTTCTTTTTATGTAAATTATTAGTTTAGCTTTTTACTTTATTCCCTTTACTTTTGTCAAATCAGAATCTTTTTACTTTTTCTTTTACTTCTGTCGGTCATCTTCTTTGGCCCTTTTCCCTTTTTCTTCTCTATATAATGTAACTCTCGAGCCTTTGCTTGGTATGAAATAAACTACTCTCTTTTTAATTTCCTACCTAACTTTCCCTCAACTCTTAATCATTACTTGCAACCGATTATTATCTTTCTATACTCAAGTTTCATTGCCTTTCCTAATTATGAATTAACTGAGTCTTTATCTGATTGTTTACGCTATCATTTTAATCCTCTAGTATTTCAACTTCTATCGGATAAAATTTTTAATCCTAACATTAATTATCATAATCTTGAATAAACCATGACATCAAAGAAATTAATTTTCTTATAGATTAAACTAATGAATTCCTTGTGTTTATTAGCATGCATTCTACTTACACATTGCATTTCTGTATTATTCGCTCAAATTTTCCTTAAATTTATTGAAATATGTTATTTTGTATTAGAGCATGCTATTATTCGTTTCTTACAAGCAATATACCATTTTGGTCTTAACCACAGGCTAAGAAATTATTTAATTATACAATGTCTATTACTTAAAGATAGATTTCTGGATTGGTTTAACTGGAACCATCAAGAACATGGTAATGACTACCTGTCCTATTTGTAGACAATTATTAGATCATATACAATATATAGAACAACTTAGAAACCAATATTATGATGAATATAAATACTATGAAACTAGATATATTGTTTTAATTTTTGCAAATACTAATCCTAGAGGACGTATTCCTATCAAAGAAAGATTAGCTTTAACACAAAACTTTTATCATTTTTATTCTACTGAATTAGTTTCTTTAGATAGAACATTAACTCAACATCAAATTACTACTCCTTATCATCTGTGCATTCAACATGACTGAATCTTCATCAAATAAACAAAAACATTCAACTATCCTAGATGTAGACGATTTAGAATTATCTGAATCTCTAGGTATCTTTCATATCAATACTTTATTATCTAATGATAAACAAAAACAAATTGCTAAAACACAATTAAATCTAAAATCTGGTCAAGATATTCAACATTCTTTAATTCAAAATATAATTAATCGAAAAATATTATTTACTTTGGAACATTAGTACATGAAACACCCATTAGAATGGATCAATGTAATGGACATATTCGAATTAGTTTATTTGATCAAGAACAGATTTCTAAACAATTACAAAAATTCCCAAAAGAAAAACGATAAAAATAGGTTATATTCACTTATCAACAATACAAATTCTTTTAAAATCTACATTTCAAGAAGGAATAGATTCACCTATAAAAATGGCAATAATAGATGAAAGAATGACCAATTTAAATGATCAAATAATAGGCATAATGAATGGAAATCTAGAACATGGAAAAATAAAATTTAATACACGATTAAAATTAGGTATCCCACTAAAATCACCTAATCTAGATGATACAATTACCATAGCATACAAATTCTATAAAGAGGAATTAATGACCCAAGGACAATACCCCTTTTCTATTACTTACCAAATCAGTTATGCCTTAGCAAATTCTCATCATAGTATAGAATTTAAAAATATAGAAAAAAATTTTATAGATAAATTATTTATAGACGTTGCCAAAGTAGGAATAAACTTTCGAACTAAATTAAGTCCTTTACCTGCCATTCAATATCTAATCATACCTCTAATAATCGAAAGAAGAGATTCTTTTTCAGAGCAACCATCGACCTACACATTCTCTCCATTAGTAAAATCACAATATGTATGTTTGTCGAAACCCATTTGGTTTTTAGAACCTGGAAAAAATATAGAGCAAAATGTTAAAATTACTGATCCTATTATGCCTAATCCTACAGTAGAAAATTCAAGAAAACTTGAAGATATTAAAAATCAACTCGTTGAGTTAACTACGTATATAAAACACACATTATGAGCATTACACAACATATTAAAGAACTATGAAATCAACAACAGAATTTAGAAACAAAAATTATTGAATTAATACGAGTTCAATCAAGTAGTGTACAAATAATTTAACAATTAATTAAGTAAAATCAACAACAACTAGAAATTATTCAAAAATTATAACAAAAATTAGACAAGAAATTGAATGAAATAAAAATCGCACAAGAGAATCCCAAAATGGTATCAGAGATCAGGTATGGGCCTGAGGCTTGCCCCACATCATGAGTTCGAATCCTAATGAGTGGATTCGGCCATAAGTTTTCCCATGCACTCAGAAATGACGTCGGGAGATGTTCGATAATGTAACACCCCACTCCCGAGTAACCCGAACCCGATATCGTTGGTGATATCCGAGTCCGTGCCCCACGAGGGTGGTGTATTACATCAGTCGATTAAAACTCAGTATAACATAATACAGTAGTATTCAAAAGTGATTTTTTTTTCATACTTCCAAGGAAGAGTCGTGGAAGCTAAGGACATGAAGGGTTTATATAACCTTTA
>JANZLD010000004.1:23826195-23837689 GCA_026413575.1 Erythroxylum carthagenense | reverse complement strand
TTGGTCTTTGAAGAATGGACCGATCGGCCCATGGGACATTTTGACTGGACTCGGGCCCGGCACGACCGACCCGACCAAAATCTATATATAGATTTTGTTCATCGTAATACATCCACTCAACACCACATACTTTATTGAAATGTTATATACGAAATAGATGAATATGACTTTTATGATTTTTTAAATTATTTTTTAATTTATAATATAAGTAATGTATAAATATAGTAAAATATGAAATATAGATTATACTTTATTATTAAATTTAATTTTCATCATTGGCTATCCCTTTGAAATTGAATAGATATGTAGAGAGCTACCATTATTGTGTTATTGTTAAGTAGGCCGAGAAAACTCAACAATTATTCCTGAGTGGGGTATGTTAAGAGCAATGACGTGAATACCGTACCGTACCGTATCAGACGGTACTAGCTGGAACGTACCGTATTGTCCAGAAAACTGTACCAATACGTATGTTGTAGATACTGACCAAAAATACCGATCGGTACTGGTTGTTTTCAGTCGGTACTGACCGGTATCAACAATACCGGAAATTTTCTACCGGTACTGTTAAAAGGGGAAAGTATGAGGACAAATTTGCAATTTTTCAAAATTCTAACCCTAAAATCGACCCCCCTCGACTGTGAATACCTTACCTCTCATCTCTCTCTCGCGTGCCTCTCAATCTCACTCCCTGTCACCGTCTCTCTCTCTCACTCTTGCCGTCGACGTCTCGCCGCAATGGTGTCGCCGCCTCAGTCTCGTCCTCCCTTGGCTCCTCCTCCTCTATCGTGGTCTTGCAATCTTCATCAGTTCTTCATCTTCAACCTTCCTCCACGCCCGAAGATGCCACCGCCCGCTACAGTCATCACCATCGCAGTTGAGGTCCACCGCACCGCCACCCTACCGAACCACCACACGTCGCACCACCACACCCGTAATTTGTTTTTGGGTGTATGTTTTTCTGTCATTTTTTGAAAATTTCCTACTTGATTTGATTTTTTATTGTGTTGGATGATGAATTTTTTAAAGTTGGATGATGGATTTCTGATTGTGATTATTGAAAGCCGATGGTATTAGGGTTGCTTGTATTTCTGAATTGGTTGGATTGGTGATTCTAGTGTTGAATATTGAAGTTGAAATTGGCTATGTTGACGTTGTTGATTGATTCTGTTGAATTGAAGCCTTCAAGTTAAAGCTGAAGGGGTTTTGTGATTCGTATTTTGTCTCGGTATTAGATAATTGGAGTTGGGTGTCATGTATATGTTGTATAGCGTAATTAGTGTATATGAATATGTTATATTTTGGATTGTTGAAGTTAATGATCACGGTGTATTGTTGAAGTTAATTCTGTATTTGTGATTTGGAAATTGGTATAATTGTTAACTGTGAAAATTGGAAATGAAATTATGTTGTTCTGTAACTTCTGTTTGGTTGGTTATCAATTGAAAATTTAAAATTCCTTAATTTTATGTTATAATTATAAATAATTATCTTGTTAGAACTTAGAAGTTAAATGCAACTGATATATGCAAAACTACCGAAAAACCTATCTTTAACTTCTTTGGACAAATTTAAATGAATGTGTATTTAGAAAAGTTAATTAGTTGGCCTATCTCATTCTCACTTTAATAGATATATTAATTGAGTGTACTTTTTAAGTTCTAAAAATTAATAAAATATAGTGCATATTAACTAAAATTCACAATTTTAATAAAAGTTTAGAAATATATGTTCGAACTTTTTATTATATAAAAATATATCAAATCAAATCACAAAAATAAAGTATTAATTTTTTGTTTATTTTTATTTTAGTAAGATAATCATTTACTAATCATTTACATCTAATTCTATTTACAATTACATGCATAGTTTACAAGATACTTAAGGAAACTATTTAAACACTTTTTTCCCTTTTTAATCATTGTCTTTTCATATTTAATATATTGTAAAAGAAAAATTATACACGCCCAAATATTATGTTAGAAATGGAATTGAAAATTGTTGATAATTGTTGGAATTGAAAATAGAAATTGTTTGGAAATATTAGAAATGGAAATGGACTTATGAATGTTTTGTCATTGTTTGAATTGAAAATTGTTGGAATGGAAATGAAATTATAAATGTTTTGTGATTGTTGGAATTGGTAATAGAATCATGATTGTTTTGTTATTATTGGAAATTGTTGAAATTGGTAATGGAATCATGATTGTTTTGTGATTGTTGAAAATTGTTGGAATTAGTAATGAAATAATGATTGTTTTGTGATTGCTGAAAATTGTTGGAATTGGTAATGGAATTATGATTGTTTTGTGATTGTTGGAATTAGAAATTGTTAGTTATTGTTGGAATGGAAATGGAATTATAAATGTTTTGTGATTGTTGGAATTAGAAATTGTTGGAATTGGTAATGGAATCATGATTGTTTTGTGATTGTTGGAAATTGTTGAAATTGATAATGGAATCATGATTGTTTTGTGATTGTTAGAAATTGTTAAAATTGGTAATGAAATCATGATTATTTTGTGATTGTTGGAAATTGTTGGAATTGGTAATGAAATCATGATTGTTTTGTGATTGTTGGAAATTGTTGGAATTGGTAATGGAATCATGGTTGTTTTGTGATTGTTGGAAATCGATAGAATTGGTAATGAAATTATGAATATTTTGTAATTATTGGGATTATAAATTGTTGGATATTGTTAGAATGAAAATGGAATTATGGATGTTTTGTGATTGTTGAAATTGAAAATTGTTAGGAACGGGAAAACAATAATGAATATTTTGTGATTTTTAGAATTGGAAATTGTTAGAAATTATTAGGAATGGAAATACAATAATGAATATTTTGTGATTGTTGGAATCGAAAATTGTTGGAAATTGTTAGAAATGGAAATACAATTATGAATGTTTTTTTATTGCTAGAATTGGAAATTGTTGGAAATGGAATGAAATGGAAATGACATTATGATTGTTTTGTAATTGTTGAAAATGCAAATTGTTGGAGTATGTTTTGTGTTACTTATTATATATGTTGAATGTCTTAAATTGTTAGTTTTTGACTTATACAGAATGAGCTATATTATATAAGATGGATATACATATTATCATTATGTACTGAAATTATGTGCTATTTATTTTTGTGTGCAAATAAATGGAAGAAAGTTCAAATACTCCCGATCAACCTACTTTAGCAAGATACAGTGATCTAGCTTGGGCTCACGTTGGTATGGTTCCTGGTATGAAGAACCATACCATTCGCTTGTGTTTGTAACAAGCATTTGAAAAGTGGAGGAATCACCCGATTGAAAAGGCATTTAGCTAGGGTTAAAGAAGATGTGAAAGCGTGTAAAAAGTAAGTCTTGATGTGAAGTGGTAGATGAAAACATTGCTTGATGAACATCAATTTGAGAAAGATAGAAGGGAAAGATTGAATTTTGAAATTGGTAGTAGAAGTTCATTTTCTGGTTTCCTTAGTGATTATGGAAATGTTGAAGGTGAAAGTGGTACTGGTAGTGTTCCATCTCAGGATCATGAAGAATCTGATGTGAGGAAGAGAAGAAGGCAAGTAACTAGTTTCTTTGCACCACGAACAACTCCTGAAGCCTAACCTTCAATTTGTAATGCAATGCAATCAAGAGATGCGACTCACAATGTCGATATGACAATAGTTAGATGGTGTTATGATACAGGTTCGTCATTCAATGCTTCTCAATTTTATTATTATCAACCTATGATAGATGCAATAGCCTTTTATGGTGCAGGATACAAAGGGTCATTGATTGATGACCTAAGAGGTAAACTTTTGAGTTGTGTTGTTTCTAAAATTATAAATTATTTGGCTGAAAGAAGAGTAATTTGGGGTACTTATGGATGTTCATTTATGTATGATGGTTGGAAAAATAGGAGACAAGAGCCTATTATAAATTTTTTTGTTTATTCTTCAAATAGCTCTATGTTTTTGAAATCTATTAATGCATCTGGCCTTATTAAAAATGTTGAGATTTTATTTGGGATATTTGATAAAATTGTGAATAAAGCAGGGCAGCATAACATTGTTCAGTTTATTACTGACAATGATTCCGCTTATAAAGCGATAGGAAAAGGTTGTAGAATACCTATAATTCATTTTCTTGGACTCCTTGTATTGCACATTGTTTTGATTTAATGCTGGAGAATATAGAGGATCCTAGTTTTTCTGTTATTGATGAGACTATGCAGAAGGCTAAAAAGGTGACAAATTCATTTATAATCGTTAATGACTTTTGAATTTGATGAGAAGGGAATTTATTAATGGTAGGAATTTGGTTGCCCTGCTGTGACAAGATTTGCAATAAATTTTTTATCACTTCAGTCTTTTGTTTCGATGAAGAAGGAGTTAAGGCAAATGTTTACAAGTGATAAGTGAGTTACATCTCAGCATGCTAGGTCTAATGTTGGAGTGGAGGTTTGTAGTATTATTGTAACACCCCATGTTAGGGGTTAGGAAAAACTGAGGAATTTTGGTGCACTGTATTTCGACATGTACAAATAAATTGTGCATGCATTCATGGACATTTTCGGGTACAATTGGTTTTGAAATTTCTGATTAAGATGAGGATTGTGGTTTATTAGTGATGAAAATTTATTTAGAGATTATTAGTATTAGTTTGGAATTTTTGAAAATTTTAGAAATTTTTCTGAAAATTTTTGGGGTATTTTGGGAGATAAAGAAATATAGACCAATGGTAGTTTGCCATGTAACACTTTTATATGAATGAAAAATGGCCCACATGCAATGGGGTCACGTGTCAATGGGTTACTAAAGCATGTATCACAAGTGTGTAAGGCCAAAAAAACGTTGTAGCTCTTTCGGTTTTGCCTTATCCTCATCGAAACCCTGTTCTTCACTATCAAAACTAGGATTTTGCTGGAGAAACAAGGTAAGTGAAGTTTTAAGTTTCTAAGTTCTGTGAATATTTTCGATGATATGTTAGTTTTGGAAATAAATTCATGCATGAGTTGGATGACGTTTTATGTTGGAAATATATACATGCATGCATGGTTTTGAGGTGATCTGAAATGAATGTAAGGATAGGGAAAATGAATTTAGTGAGGTTCTGATACTGAGATGAGTTAATGAAGTGATTGTATTAATCAAATGTAATAAGGATGAAGATACAGTAGAGAGAGAAAGCTGAAAAGGATTTCAAGTGCATGCATCGGTTTTTAGTGTTTGAATATAGATTTGATTTGTTTGAGTTGTGATGATCTGAAATGGAAGGAGAAGAATTGATTTTATTGTGTTATGTATTCATTGAATAAGAGGGAAGTGTGAAATCTGGGAAAAGAATGAAAGAAGAAGAAGATGATTAACGCAGTAGAGTTCGCCGCGGCCAACTTAGAGGATTTTAGTTCTGTGAAAGTTCGCCGCGGCGAACTTCCCTGATAGCTTAAATATACTTTGATATTTTAAGCATAACTTTCTCTGTAGTTATCCGAATGGAGTGATTTTTAATTTGGAGTAAATTAGAGACATAAGGATACAAATTATCTGAAGAGAATAAATTCTAATTCTGCCTCTAAGAATGTAATAATTTGATTGGAAGTTGAGATAAGAATTTTGATGAAGCTCAAGAATAGCTTGAAATCTTTTGAGTATAAATTTTAGTATACTAAACCAAATTGGACGAACTTGGTATCAATGGAAACCTAACAAAAAGAGGGACAACTTTCTAGAAGGAGGTATTACCTAATTATCTCAATTACTTGATGAGAATAATTAAGAAAGGTGGACTCGAAAGTTGAGTGTAAAATAAATCTATAATGAAGAATTGAGTTTGGTTTCATATGATGATAAGATTAGGGACAAGAAACCCGAATATTTGTCATGAACGTGCATTATACATATTCATTATGCATGAATGTGCATAATTGAAATTATAATTGTGCACAATAATAATATGTGCTTGTATTAAATGCTATAGAGGAACGCATCGAGCGATCGATTTCAGATATTACCGGGATGTCAAGACAATAGGAAATAAGGGAGATTTTGTAAGTAATCATAGACGGTATTTTGTGTAAGTAATCTTAGACAGTATTTTGTGTAAGTAATTTAGACGGTAACTTTTGTGAGTAACCTAAGAAGGTCTTACCTTGATTTGTTTTGTTTATTACTGAATTGAATTTGATATTGATGAATGAGTATTAAATTGTGTACTGATTCCGGACATGAAGGTTCGAGATATTGATCGATGAATGTGATATTGAAGTACTACTTGCATGTTAATATGATTGACTACTTGCTTTGCATGAAATGTCTGAAAGGACTTTGTTTTGTTTTAAAACTGTTGAGTCCTAATTGTGGGTAAATAAGCATGTCTAGAAGGGTCCGCAGCTACTCCTGTATTAACGCTTCGGTGTCTCCCATACTGACACTTCGGTGTCTCCTGTATTGATACTTCAGTGTCTTCTATATTGACACTTCTGTGTCTCCTGTATTGACGCTTCGGTGTCTCCTGTACTAACACTTTGGTGTCTCCTATTTTGACGCTTTGTTGTCTCCTGTACTGACACTTCGGTGTCTCCTGTATTGACACTTCAGTGTCTACTGTATTGATACTTCGATGTCTCCTGTACTGACACTTTAGTGTCTCTTGTATTGACGCTTCAATGTCTCCTATATCGACACTTCGGTGCCTCCTGTACTGACACTTCGGTGTCTCCTATATTGACGCTTTGGTGTCTCCTATACTGACACTTCGGTGTCTCCTATACTGACACTTCGGTGTCTCCTGTATTGACGCTTTGGTGTCTCCTGTACTGACATTTCGGTGTCTCTTGTATTGACGGTTCGATGTCTCCTGTACTGACACTTCGGTGTCTCCGGTATTGACGCTTCGATGTCTCCTGCATTGACACTTTGATGTCTCCTGATATCGAGACATATGTCTCTCCTGCTGATACCAATTATGGTATCTCCTGTTTAAGTCCCGTTACCCGCTTCTGTAAATGGATTTAACAGTCATATGATTTTGTATTCTGATTTCTATTTGACTCTGTTATAAACAAGAAATTTTATTCTGATTATGAAGGGTTTATACTCTCTTGTGAGACTCAATTTTGTTTCCATACAATCTGTTTGAGATCCAATATTATATGTTTGAATTGTTCGTTCCGATAAACTGTTATTGCATGCTTATGATATATCATGATTGTGTATAATTAATTGTCAATTTATGCATAGATTAGTTATTACTCACTAAGTTATATGCTTAGCACGGTGGATTTGCCCTGTGTAGGTTCAAAGAGAAGGACTTAAGGATTGGGACGAGTCAACTGCAATGGCCAATGAAATCTGAGCCTTGTTTTGTTAAAATTGTATTTTTTTTATTTTGTTTTTGGCTTGTCTTTGATACATATGACTTTGAATTTATTTGAAGGTTTGTAATAATCTTAATTCAGGCTGGTTTATGAAATTATGATGAATGTTTTGTATGTTTTGGTTTTGTCTCAATTCTGTATACATATATGTTATGTTGTCTGCGTGGTGTCCCGTATCCTCCCAGAAGATATTAGGGCATCACAATTATACTGGAAGATAGAGAATTTTGATCGCAATGTCGATTTGATATATGAGTTTGTGAGCCTTTGGTGAGGGTGCTTCGCTTGGCAGATAGTAAAGAAAAGTCAACAACGAGTTATATTTTTTATGCTATAGAGAGAGTGACGGAAGCAATCAAGCCAATATGAAACATAGGCATTCTTTATACACACCATATCTCTCAATCATTAATGAGAGAAGGGAAACACAACTTTCTTCTCCATTGTTTGCAACTGGGGCATTTTTGAATTCTAATGTGTATTTTAGACTGGATCTTACAAAGCAAGTTGAAGTTAGTAGAGGAATGCTTTTAACAATTATATCAATTGTTCCTCTTGACGCGATGCAAGATCTTTTAAGCTCACAAATGGAGCTTTACAAGTTGTTTTATGGAGATTTTGGAATGTCGATTGCTATTCATCAAAGAGGAAAACTTTCTCCAGGTATTAGTTATTTCCTATTTCTTATTTGTTGAAAATTAATTATCACTTTATTTTGTTTATAATATTACTTTTGTTATCTTATAATTTGTAGTTTCTTGGTGGGATCAATTCAGACATGGTGTCCCATAATTGAAAAGGTTTGTGATTAAGATTTTAAGTCAATGTGTGAGTGCAATTAGGTGTAAACGAAACTGGAGCACATTTGAATTTATCCACTCAAAGAAAAGAATAGATTGGAGCATAAGAGGATGAATGACTTAGTTTTTATTCATTACAATTTAAAGCTTTGAGAAAGGTATGTTATTTTCATTATTATCATTATTAATTTCGATATAATTTCTTATAATTTTCTAATAATTAAATTTAATTGTTTACTAGGATTCTTAATAGCACAAGTAGTTCAACTGATCCAATTGTCATTGATAATATTGATGTTTTGGCATATTAGGTTTCTGAAGAACTCAATTTGATTTATGTAAATAATTTAGATTTGGAAGATAATCTTGGATGGGAAAGCATTGACATGTCATTTGGTGCATTAAATTTGAATGATAATGATAATGAACCTCTTTTCATTGATGAGGATTTTGTACCAAATGATCACTAGGGTCAGTGCAATTTCTGCAGGTATCCTCCCATTGAGGATTGAATTCTAAGTTTTTGTTATTCCTCTTCTTTTAATTTTACTTGTATTTGATGTTTATGTTAAATTTTATATATGTAATGTAACAGTAATGTTTTTGTTTCAGGTTTAATTTCTATTTGATTGTTTCTTCATCATCAATCTTTTTGTAAATTGTTTAAGGATATTTATTGTTCTTTTTGTTGGATGTTTTGGATCTTTTGATGTAATATTATTTATTAAAATGATGAAATTGTATTATTGTAATATTTTAAATACTTTGTATTATTCTTGATTTTATAATTGTATGATGATAATTATCTTTATTTATATTAATTGTGGTTATTATTTATATATAAAATATTTAAAAATTATTATTATTTTATATTAATTATCATTATTATTTATTATTAAAATTTTTAAAAGCATGATTGATGTAAACAGTAAACTAGTAAAATATACAGTACAATTATATAATATATAAATGGACTATTTTGTAAATTTTAAAAAATTTAAAAATTATTTCATAAATTTAAAAATTTATCCAAAATAATATCGTATATTGATCAATACAATTCTATTTAAAAACTCAATCCAATTCATAACTTAGGTTCACCCTCCAGTTTTATCAGTTGTATCTTCTCCCTGTTCCTCTACTATTCTCTTTGTTTTTGGACTCGTTACTACTATATAACACACCCTTGAAACAATTAGATCTGAAAATCAAATTCCCCAAAACGCCCCTCGCCGCCACCTCAAAGGGAAAATAGAGACAGACAGATCCCAACATTTGAAAATCAATTGATGGACAATTTTCCAGGTCTCCTCCAAAGTGACTTCGGTTACAAGCCTCAAGGCAAGTCGACTCCCATGGCTCCGCAGCGCGGAGGCCCCTCTAACAGTGCTTCCTTCTCGTCCGGCAACTTCGGATCCAACCGCCGATCGTCCTCCAATCCCGTCTTCGATGATCACAACCGTGCCGGCGCCGCCGCCGGTGATGATTTCCTCTTCGACGACGTCTTCGGTGGTCCTCCCAAGTACTCTGAATCGCGTGGTGCTGCCAGAATTAGGAGCGGAACTGCGACCACCACGTCTTCTTCGATTCCGGCGTTTGATTACGACTCTATTTTCAAGGATCAGAATGCCAAGTCGTCTTCGTTGCCGGTTATCGATAAGCCGGTCTACGATGACGATATTTTTGGCGGATTGCCAGGGATTAAAAACGCGTCATCTGGTGGGACTTCGTCGGCGAAGTATGACGATGTGTTTGCTTCAATCGGGACAGCTTCTTCGCCTAAGCATAAGTCGCTAAACAGCTCATCGCCTTTTGATGATGTGATAGTGAATTTAGGTAAAAAGGATACAGGAGCAAAGAGAGGGAGTGCCAGAGTACATAAGGATTCACATGGTTTCGATGATTTTTTTTCTGTCTTTGGTGCCAGTAATTTAAGCAGGTATAAATAATTGCAGAATCAGTGACTTTATCAGTTATCTTGAGTTGAAATTCAGAAGTTGATCCCGTTAGATCAGTAACTAAAGTTGCTATCATTGACATTGCATCTAGACATTGCTTGCCAAAATGTTGTCTAGTTAAAGGATTTAGATTATTATTTTATCCTTTTCTTTTTCTGAGCGACCTGATTTGAAATTTTATACATCTTCGAACAGGGAAAGTTTCATGAAAGAAGTATATTTGATCAAACGGAGCAGTCAACTAAATTGTATGATTACTCATTTGTCCTTTTCTTGCATGATGTTAGATTGTGACTTTGTCTACCATTATACTGTTGACCAGCTCAATATTTCATTTTTGTTTTATTTTGAGTTGGATTTTCGATTCCTTACCCTAGAGATTCACATTAATATTGTCTAAATTAGTAACTCTTGATCATATGCCGTGCTATACTCACTTGCCTAAATATTGGAGGGATGGATCAATTTAGGTGTCTACAGGTGTCGTGTTATAGTGGTCTAAGGATTTTGATTGATCTATTGATCCAAGTCTTGGATTTCTTTATTAATTGTGATTAACAGTACCATTAATTAAATTTCACTCTACTAACGTAGGCCTTAAGAAGTTGTGCTTCAAGCTATAAATGTAAATTCGGTAACACGTGTTGGTTGTAAAATTGCTTCCTCATCTTTAAGTCATATTTAGTTTGTATGGTTTTATTTCTTCATTGGGGCTGCACTGGAAGCCTAAATTTGATGGTGAAAAGAATTAGCGAACTATAATCACACAAATAGTAGCGACACCGTCTTTTCAGAATTTGACTCCAAGTGGTGTACTGTTTATCTTGATGTTATTGTTATGGAAATTCAGGGCTTGTTTTTCTCGTTTTTATTTTTGAATTTTTTGTTTTTATTTTCAATTTCAGTAAAAAAATTTGCTTGTTTGAATTTTTAGTTTCTGTTTTTAATTTTGGTTCCTGTTTTCAAAAATTATGAAAACTATAAAAAGTGATTTTTCTTTTCTATTTATTTTTTTCATTATTTGATTTACTATTAACTAAATGTATATTATTAATTAATATTTTTCATTATTTTTTAATAAGAATTAATAATAATTTAATTTAATATTATATATTTAATTAATTAGATTAATTATTAATAAGAATTATGAATGATTTAATTTTACTTAATAATTTTATTTAATTTTTGTAATTAAATTAAATTTAATAATTATTAATAAATATAATTAAATTTAAAATATCTTCAAAATATATAAAATTTAAATAACATTTGATTTAATAATTAAAATTTATTTAAAATAAATATTAATTATTAAATAAAAAGTTTAATTTTAAATTATTTATTTTAATAAAATAAAATAATTTTATTAATGAT
>JANZLD010000004.1:23803462-23818423 GCA_026413575.1 Erythroxylum carthagenense | reverse complement strand
GCTTTTCACAAGGTCGGTGTAAGGGACTTGTGGTGCTCGTAGGGAATGTGGAATTACTACTTGATGCATACATTCTTCAGTTGGGAGGAATTGATTTGGTTTTAGGTGAAGAATGGTTGGAGACCTTACGAGAAGTTAGGACAGATTTCAAGCAGAAAACAATGAGCTGGGGGTTTGAACATGGGAAAGCGATAGTTACCTTGAAAGGGCAAGGCTACAAGCAGTCCCAACCAACTTCTGCCTTGCAAGGAGTACTTTAGTCCATTGCAATGGAGGTTCAGACTGAACAACAGGAGAGTGAGGTCCATGAGCTTGCTTCAGAAAATAGAACCTCCTTAACTCCAGGCCAAATGCAGGAATTAAAGAAGGATAACTTTTCTTGGAGACCTGAAGCTCAAAGAGCCCTTGAAAAGCTGAAGAATTGCTTAGTTTCTTTTCCTTGTCCTCAATCTTGGCTGAGCGGACTTTTCAGAGAAATCAAGAGCAAGCTATGGAATGGCTGGTGCTACGGAAGGATAACCCTATTGAAGAAGCCCTTTGGACAGCTGCTGCCCAACTACAACAACAATTTCCCTCCTTCTGCCTTGAGGACAAGGCAGATTCTGAAGAGGGCGGTATTGATAGCACCACAGATCCTGATAGCACTATGGGTCCTAAACCCATAGTGATTATTCTAAGAGAAAGAGGGAGAACATGGGCCTCAAACCCATGTTGACATATTCTAGGAGAATCTAGAGGGGTGGGTCATCAAACGGTTAGGGAAGTTAGTTAGAAGAGAGAGAGGGTACTATGTAAAGGAGGAGGGAGGGTAGTACAGGGGTATCTCTAGACTTACATTGTATTCGGCTGAAAGCTGAAAGGGCCATTAAGGCTGGTAGCTAAGCTCTTGTGGAATACACTACGAGACTATAGCTATATATCAATAAAAATACCTGATTCTCATCCATTTGCTTATCAGTTCGACAAACAACTCTTACTTACTTCTATCTCTAATATACTTAATGGAATTTGTGTTAAGTTTCTTCTTAGAACAAATAAAAAAGGAACCTTTTTATAATGATCTTGTTTTTTACAAGCAAAGAGTAACTCTTCTTATAATCTTTCTCTAAGATGGAGAATAACTTAACTCACAAAAGAATTCACAACGTGAAAGACCTCACTTGATCACTTTAAGTACCTTAAAGGCTCACTCACTTCAAAATGTAGCAGTAAGATGCTTTGGAAAATTTTTAGAAATGTGTACATGAGACACTCAAATATATATTTTTTCCATGTCTAAACCAATAAAAAATCATGCATTTACGAGGTTTAGAGGTCATAGCCGTGAGCAATAAGAACTAGCTGTTATGTATTGGTTGACCACTATCGGTCATTGGAATATTGGTCAATCATTATGACTCATTACATTAGTTGACCAATGTATCAATTAATGTTAGTATGAGGGTATATAAATTTTAATAACTTTAACCTATATTAGTTAATTAATATATCTAAAAGCGTGATTCAAACATTTTAAATGCTCAAACTTAATTTTTTTTAATGAAATTTGACTTAATCACTTATGTGAATGTTCTCCAAAGTATGTTTTAAAGATTAAAAGAAAATTTTTAAATCAAAACTTTAGTTCCTCTTAATGATTGAAAAGACCCACACAACGAATTAAAATAATAATGTGTTTATGCATATTAAGTCTCTAAAATATCAAAGTGACCAAGTAGGTAGTACAATAAATATTATATTTTCATTTATAACTTTGTCGTGCATTATTCTTTCTTGATCTTGATTCTATTTTCCATTTGAATAACTTATATTTTGTTATCATTAAAAAAACATGTTGTAACTTTTCTTAGTTCAACAAACGCTCCTTTCTTATGATGACAAGACATTTCCTAATATTAGATAAACAATGATAAAATTAAATACATATAGTAAATTATTCTAAGACAATGTGAATAGTTAGCTTTGTTTAAATTAATACATCACAAAAAAAATTTCAATTTAATATACTTAACTTTTGTATAAATATTACCAAGATAACATTGAAATTAATCACTTACCGTAAATCTAATATCACTAACTTTATCTCTCCCTTTTTGAAAACATCAAAAAGAGTCAATTACCCAAAAGTCTATCAAAATATTATTAAAATAATAAAGCACATGATAATTCAAATAAACAACAACCAAATCAAATTTAAGCACCTACGAAAATCCTCATCAAATGAAATCCTCATCAATCATAGTTAGTTCTATCATACTCATCTAAAATCTATTCTAACTCATTGGTTAATAAATATGTTGACGAATTAATGTAATTTATCAATATATTCTAACTCAATATCATCATTTGCATATGATCTCTAATGAAAATGATATTTAATTTATGTATAACAATTACTAACAGCTACATATTTGAATTTCGCGGTTGATAAGGGAACTAAACTTTATTTCTTACTAAACTATAACACTAATGCATTGCCTAAAAATTGACAAATATCAGATGTACTCTTTCTATCTAAAAGACTATTGACATAACCCATATTTGGATATCCAACCAAATCAAAATTTGTCTAGTTAGGCTGCCAAAGTCTCAATGACATGGTACCATATAGGTATTTAATTATACACTTAACAGTTAAAAGGTGAAACTCTTTTTGGATTTAATTGAAATCTAGCATATAAACAAACACTGAACATATTGTTAGGCCTACTTGAGGTAAGATAAGGTAAACTACCAATCATACCTCAATATAGTTTTACATCAATCAACTTGTCCTTCTTCCTTATTCAATTTAGTTGTAATACTTACAGGTGTCCTCGATGACTTGATTTGATTTATTCTAAAGCCTTTGAGTATTTGGCTTAACTAATGAAGATGCACTCTTTTATTTGCTTTATATGAATTCCACGAAATAAGTTAAGCTCTCCCATCATGTCCATCTCGAATTTTCTATTCATACACTTAGAAAATTCTTTACATATGCTTTCATTAGTAGTACAAAAGAAATTGTTGGGCACCTCGTTTGCGGAGCCCAACGTTCAGAGTCATGAAAGGTGAGCTTAATCTAATAGAATTCCCTTAACCATCATCGGTTCATCTTTATACTTTGATACCACAACTGTTGGGCATCGTTTTTCAGAACCCAACTCTTGAACCATAAAGTCCAACGATCATTCCGGAGTCATAAAGCGTGAACGAGTCTTCTTATAGGGTTATTTCAATGACCCCTCTTTAGTCATCATTCTCATAACATCTTAAACCACAAGGGCGAGCCCAAACCAATCAAACGCCTAAATAACCACTTGAATTTTTCATAAAAATTTTATCTTAATGAATCTAGTTTACTTTGAAACAATAATCATCTTATTCGAAGCTCTATAGCTCAAGATATGCCTAAAAACCCAAAGTATGTTTGGTAAACAACCAATTCATGCTCTTCCAATCAATTTCCTCACTTTCTTTCCATAAATCCCTATAAAATGAACACAAAAAGCTACCACATGAAAATGTTGAGCTCGCGTATAACCTTGTATGGTTAAATTCAAAGAACCCTTATTAATCATCATCCCAAGAGTGGAGTGCCCACACCAGACAATCACCAAAATCACAAATTGACTTCTTCACAACAATTGAAGCTCTAAGTCTCTAGTTTAATTTGAAGCAAGAACTATCTCAATTGAAACTCTATAGAAGAAGTTATGCTTAAAAACCAAAGTATGCTCATACTTCATTCATGGTCTCCTAACTAACCCCTCACTTTTTCTAATGCAAAATTTTTCAAATCATCTTCAAAAGATAAAAATTTCTATGGAAAGATAGAAAGATGTCTTAGAAATCTATTGCTTTAAGAATCACTTCATTCGGAGCTCAGATGACAAAGTTATGGCCAAAAGAATCCAACATGTGTATGTCCTTAATCATTTTTTATCTATCTTGGCGCAATTGCCATAACTTTTGATACATATCTCAGATTGAGTTCATTCTTAGACTATTTAAAATTAGACTTCTAGATCTACAACTTTTATGAAGACTAAAAAGTGAGATTCTACCTCTAAAATAACCAAAATTGTGATTTATTGTAGCTATACTGTGAATGTCCGTTTAACAGACATAGACTGGCTTGGAACCATTTTTCACCCGAGAAGGTTTGTTTAACGGACATTGGTGAGGTAAGGGGTCCTTTTTCACCCAAGAAGGTTCGTTTAACGGACATTGGGGTTCCCCAAACTCCTCCAATGCCTCTCTAATGCTTCCAACATCCTTTCTAACACCATAATCACTCATAATCTTCCCAAATTCACTTCTTCCAATATAATATCACTTCTAAAACATTCAATTACCAATTTGATTTCATAAATCTCCCAAATCTCAACTCAAATGATTCATCTCATACAACAATTCTCATCATTCACCATAGCTGTCATGTTCATGTTTCCCATGCAGCATTATCACTTATAATGCTCATATCTCTCAACTTCGATACCCAAACTTTACATACTCTATAGCGTCGGAAAGCTAAGAGGATAAGTTACAACTTTCTAGAAGAAAACTTTGTCTAGTTCTATCTAGATCAATTCAGTTTTCTCCCTAAATTCAGAACACAAATTTTTACCCCTATGAAATCTTGAAAATCGTCCCATTTTCACTTCCTCTATGGAACATCATTTTATAACCATTTAAATTCCGACTTTTCTTCATCCACTCTTAAATCTCAGCTCATTTGACTTGTCACATTTAACTACATCACATCATTCATAATTCCTGTGTGTCTTTTCCATAACATCTCACTGATATGTTATATACATATATATCAACCATTCATACTCAACATTCATCATCGTCATCCATATATCATTCATATTTCAAACTGACTATCGTCCATACACAAATTCATATTCCATTAACATCATAAAATAAGAGTTTTACAAACTTTAATGACATTTTAAGCCATAATACACTAATATTCCAAAATCTCCAAATTACACAAGACACTTGAATAATCATTGCTCAAAATGCAATTACAGCTTTGTTTTACATAAATTACTCCAAAATAAAACAAAACATGAAAATTCGGATTTATATCTTGATTCACTTTCACTTGATCTCTTGTTCATCACCTGAATAGGGGAAAGAGAGTGGGGTGAGCTTAAAAGCTTGTGGGAAACAAATTTATAACTGATAACAAACAAAACCATTTATAAAGCTCATTTCCATTGAACATTTTCATAAACATAGTCATTCCGCATTAAAATAACAAAACACTTATTTCTCCAAATTCTCAACCAATTCACAATAATGCAAATCATGTATGCATCAACTTGTCAACATATCATGAACACATAAACACATCAGAACGGTTTGGTTAGGTCCAAAAATAGAACGTACTACACGTTTCCCATAAGGGTTCTGTGTAGCCGTGAATAGAACATACTATCGCAATCCTACAAAATAGTCTTGTATAGCCGTGAACTTATGCGAGTCTGTAAAGGAGCTCCATGCCGCTAGTGGGTGAGTGAGAGAAGCCTTTAGTCAAAGTGCACTTGACATACTTAAGGGACCAAACCAAACCCACATAATATGTATTTCATGACTTGTAAACATGTTGCCTAATTGGCACATTTTGAAAACATGATTTTTCTCGACATTTTTCCATAAAGGCATATTTTCAAAACACAATTGTTCATAAACATGAAATATCTCACATTTCATCAACCAAATTCACATACTAAACATATAGCAATTTCTTAAATCATTCAAAGCAATAATGCAACAATTATGAAGCAATTTGAAATCATTTTATTCTCTTGCTTTAAAAGGAAATATTTATGGCTCATTAATTCTATTATAAACATGAAACCCACCTTAAATTTCCTTGCTTGAAAACCTTACTCAAAAAGCCTTTACTCTTGCTCCTCTTGCCTCTCTTGATTTTCTACAACATTGACAAAAATTTCCAAATCAATAGGCATTCCAATTGAGAACCACATAAGACATATTCACTAAAATTGATACTAGAATTCTTAAACCCATACATTTCTTAAGCTATATGAACCAAAATATTCTCAAAAATCCAAAATATTAAACATAAGCTTACCTAGAATCTTCACCAAACAATGACTTTCTTGGCTTTAATGGAAGCTCTAATCCTCTTCTTCCTTTTTCTCTTCTTGAACAATCCCAAATTCCTTCTTGAAAGCCAAGAAAAGTTGAAACCTAGCTTTTCTTCTTCTCCTTTTTCTTTCCTTTCTCTCTTCTCTACGACTTTCTCTCTCTTCTCTTTGTTTTTCTCCCTCAATTTCGTTCATGTTTCTTCCTTAAAAGCAAGCCCTCACTTCTTATTACAATTTTTCCATTAATGAGTGTACAAAGACCCTTCTACCCTTCCTTATATGCCTTGTAATTTAAATGCTTAAGTGAATTGCAAATTTTGCCCCTCATGAAATCTTGCCACCTTAATACTATAATTCAATTAACCCATGCCATATAATCTTACTCACATTAACATGCTAATTAACTCCACAAAAATACTCCATTAAGACATCAAAATTCATTTAAGTCATTGCCTAACTTCTTCCAAACATCAAGACCTTTTCTAATCAAGTAATTGAAGGAATTTGATAATACTTCCTTCTAGAAAATATTCCTCATTTTCTTAAGTTTCTAATAACACCAAATTCATTCAATTTGGTTCCATAATCTAAAAGTTATACCCCAAATATTTTCGGATTGTTTTTATACTAAAACAACATTTTGTGCTCAACTTCCATATGAAAATTGATTTTCTTAGAGACTGAATTAGAACTCAATTTCATCAGACAATTTATAGCCCTATCTCTTTAGTTTACTCCAAATTACATATCATCTCATTTGGATAATTAGAGAAAAAGTTATGGCTAAAACACCGAAGCATACTCAATAAACATGTTTCAACTTATAACTTGCAATATTTCACATACAACCCATCTTGTCCTAACTACCTTTTCTACTTCATTTCAAATTCAAAAATTCTTCTTTTCTTTACACATGAATAATCGCTAATAATTTCTCATTTCATATTTCTATCTTCCAAGAAAACTTCAGGGTCCAATAGAAAATATCATCAACATAAATTTGAGCAATTAAGGTATCTTCCCTATCTTTTTTAATGAATAAAGTTGTATCAACTATTCCTTTAGTAAAATCATTTTTCAAATGAAATGCACTTAACCTATCATACCAAAGATTTAGGAGCTTGTTTTAAGCTATATAATGCTTTAGAAAATTTATACACATGGTTAGGTGCATCATGATTTTCAAAATTAGGTAGTTTATCATCATAAACTTCTTCTTAACTAAAACAATTTAAAAAGAACTTTTAACATTCATTTAAAATAATTTGAAATTATTATAAGATTCAAATTCAAGTAATAATCTAATAAATTTTAATCTAGCTATCGATGTAAAAGTTTCCTACAAATTTGTGATCTCCTCTTGGATGTACTTTTTGGCCACTAATATAAATTTATTTTTGTATAGAGGTGCCTAATTTATCTAATTTGTTTCTAAATTCCCATTTAGTACCTACGATTTGGTGGTCTCTAAGTCTACATACTAAAGTTTAAAACATTCTTCTCTTAAATTGGTATAATTTTTCATTCATAATAAAAATTAGGGTAGGTGTTATTATAGAAAATTTACAAATGACCTCATGAATTGTGCTGAACATCTAAGGGTAACTGATCTTCAATCAGAAGGGCACTTCTACACTTAAAGCAATAAATAAGGTTTTGATTAGTTTATAAGGAAGAACTTGACAGGGCACTTGTCAATTCTTGTTGGATATCTAAGTTCCTTGATAGTATAACTAACTTCATGGATCCATTATTCTCTGTCCACACACCTATAAGGTTATTTAGTTTTCTCTACTATTTTGTTAGACATTTTCCATTCAAATTTAACAACTTCTTGGCTCATCAAAATGGTTTTTTAGAAGCTTTTAAAAATGGTGTTGAGAAGTTTGTCTCTAGATCCAAACAATATTGTTATGGTTAGAAACTCAAAACAGTTAAGAATAAGCTTAAACAACTGAGTAAATCCATGGGGTCCAATACAAAAACTGCAATGAAAGTTGTTAAAGTAAGGTTATCTGATGTTCAAAACCTTTTGGTTTCAAATCCTAATAATGCAGGTCACTTAAGTAAGGAGAAATATTTGATGGATAATTATCGTAACACTGACCATGCATCATTACGCTAGTCAAAATAAAATAACTAGACCTACTATTATAGCAATCGTAAGTTTAGGTCGATCCCATAGAGAGTATGTGTAAAGTTTAGGAAATAAAATTAATCGGTGTTTAGGCTTAACGGGGGGTTTTTGGATTTTTTAAAAGAAGAAAATAAAATGAAACTAACTAATAAAAACAAATTAAAGAAAAACATGCAAAAAAATGATAAAAGTGGAGAAATTGGTTGGGACCTGGTTCTTTGGTTCAATCTCGGCCTACACCCTAATTAAGCATATTTTATTAATTTGTTGTTCTCAAAACTCTCCTAGCAACTATTAATCGTTAGTTAATAATTAACCCGAGTTTTTTCTCAGGTTTTGTTTAATCAAAATATGATTGTTAATTAAACCTAACCACCAAATAACCTAAGATACGATCTCTAGATTTAATTAGCCAGTAGCATTATGAATTAGAAAAACTGATTAATCAAGGCAACAACTACATATAATGCGTCATTTAACCTAGGTTATTTTATCCTTAGTGATTACGAATCATTAGTTGCTACGTATGAATTTCAACATTACAATTACGGATCATATAGAAATTCTAGCAATGGGTTTGCAATTAATGATTCAATGAAGGCATTAAAATCATCATCTCACAAAACCTAATGGATTCATACATAAATAACCGAACAATAATGAAAATCTGATTATCCACACACAATACCCAAATCAGTTAACATAGGACAACACAATAAATTTTTAATGAGAGAAAGAAACAACAAAATAATAAAATAATACTTAACCCGGGTGGTCGGCATCGATGTCACCTTTGAACCGGTGTTGAGACGTCTAGTCATTCATAAATCTCTTCTTAAAAAAATGCTTCAGCCCCATTGAATATCCCAGTCGAAGACCCCTTCTCTTCTCTCAGCCTAGCCGCAACCTTTTCTCCACCAAGCCTCTCACTGTTGCTCTTCACTATCTACTGTAGCTGATGGGACAATTTAAGTTAGGGGGTGGGGGGTTTGGGGTTTGGTCCACCCCACACTATTCATGCCTCCAAACTTTCTGCACAGCCTCCTTACTCCTCGTCGTTTTCAAGCCTCTCCTCGTTTGTATTTAACGCATAAAATTGCGTTAAACACAGACATGTCATGCCCACGCTACGCCTCGACTATTCTACTTTATGGGATGATTTTCTGTCACCCCCTGGGTCCTTGCTACTGTTCCTTTAAATCCTCTCTAGCCCGCAGCCCTCTACTGTGTGTTTTCCACAAAACACACACATGCTATGCTCTCCAATTCTTTTCTACTGGGTCATGCCTTTTATGCATCTTAAATAAAACATAGAATGTCTTCCAGCTACTACCGTTTTGGTTTTCACTGCCTTGCTTCTTGCTTCTGCTGTCATTTTATTCTCTTGTTTCCTTCTTCTTTATGTTCCATTTTATTGTCTTTTAATTTTCTTCTTCTTACTCCATAAAGACAAGTAAAAAATTGATCTTCAGAGAACAACCCAAATGCAGTACTTTCGACTCACTTTAATTTATTTACTTCTAAATTGTACCTAAAATCATATATGAATTAAAGTGAGTATCTTAAGCATTTTCGTATCATTAATTACTAAGTGTAAATAATTAAATGTATCAACAATTGAACACATATCAAAGGCTATCCATAACCTTTTTTTTCCCTTATCAAGCAAAGATCTAAGATTGCATGGCTCAAGGATCGTTATCAACATACCAAGTTCTTTTCTAATTATATGTTAGCAAGGAAAAATAGAAACAAAATTTGCTCAATTGTTTTATGTGATGGTTCTGTCTTGGAAGACGAGAATGCAATCCTTCTAGAAGCTATTAATTTCTTTACCAGGCTATTAGGAGCTGCCAAAGCTTTTAATTCATGTCTTCCATTAGTAAGTAACTTCATCTCCAAATTTTTTTTTGAAGAGATAGCCTCTTTACTGATTAAACCAATAAAAACAAGGAAGTAGTTGATACTATTTTCATATTAGATAGGTTGAAAGCCCCAGAGCCTAATGGATTGAATGGTTTTTCTTTCAAAAGTCTCATGATGTAGTTAGCAAGATTATTTTAGAAGTTATTCATTAGTTTTTCAAAATTGGTAAGCTTTCGAAGGAGATTAGTAAAGCATTTATCTGTTTGATTCCCAAGCTGTCTAATCTAGCTTCATTTAGTTATTATAAACCTAAATTTAGCTTCATTTAGTTATTAGAAACCTATCTCTTGCATAAATTTTCTTTATAAGGTCATCTCTAAGTTGCTTGCTTTAAGATTGAAGAAAGCTATCAATTCTCTCATTAGTGATAATTAAGGTGTTTTCATTGAAAATAGATAGATTGGGGATAATATTCTATTAGTTCAGGAGCTTCTCAAAGGATAGTCAAGAAGCTACACCCCTACTAATTGATCCATCAAATTTATTTCAATAAAGCTTTTGATAGTATCAATTGGGATTTCTTGTCACACTTGTTGGAAGTGTTTGGATTCCATGGACAATTCATTCTTTAGATTAAGGAATGTGTCACTACTGCTTCTGATTATGTATTGATGAATTGAAGTCCTTCTACGATCTTCAAAAGGGCAAGGGTAATAAGACAGGGAAACCCAATATCTCCATACCTCTTTATTTTATGGATGGAGTTTTAACTCTTCTTGTTAAGCATAATGTTAGCCTAAATTCCAATTTTAGATTTCATTCAAAATATAAAAATTTTCCTTGCTCTTATTTTGTAAAGCAAATTCAGCTTCAATTCAAATTCTAATGGACTCCCTTCAACTCTTCAAAAGAGTTTTAGGTTTAGAATTGAACTTCAACAAGAGTCACTTTCATCATTTCTAAAGCAACCTTGGCAAAAGAGTTTTAGGTTTAGAATTGAACTTCAACAAGAGTCACTTTCATCATTTCTAAAGCAACCTTGGGTATGGAATCAACCATATCTAGAATCACTAGTATGAGTAAAAAGTTTCCTTCATTGTTGTATTTATGTTTACCTATTTCCACTAAAAAATTGAATTTCGTTTAAAGTTTTCATCTTATTTAAAATGTTCAAAAAAGACTCTCCTCTTAGGTAAACAAATCACTTTTATATGTTGGAAAACTTCAATTGATCAAATCTATTCTCTCTTCTTTTCACATTTACTGGAGTTCCCACATTTGCCTGCTTCATAAAATTTCCTATAATATGCCATGATTTTTGGAACAAGTATTAGTTGAAGCCATTAGGCATGAGGGCATTCATACCACCCATATCAAGTACTACTCTCTCAATTTCATTTTCCTTAACAAGTTTTATTAAAAGATCCAAATCATAAGGAGAGACTTGCTTCAAAGTGAGTGATCTTAGCATAGAGAGGGAAGCAGTCGAAAGACTAAGGGAACCAAGAAGGGAACTAAGTACCTTATAGCTTCTTGATATATGTCTTAAGAATTCAGGAGTGGTAAACCTACTGTGGATGTGATAAAGTGAAATTTATTGAAGTTTTTCCTTACTATGGTGGATTTAAAGAAGAAACTTATATAGTGGTCACCATCTTTGAGCCAGTTTACTTTCACTCTTTGCTGAAGAAGAGAATGATGGTTTTCTACATCATGCATATATTTTGTAATTGCTAACTTCTCCCTGTCTAGTAATTACTGATTATTAGGCTTCAAAGCTAACATTGATTAAGTAGCTTCTAGTTCTAATCTGCTAGTGTGAATAGTAGATATGGTGGAGCCTTTTATTAAGTTAAAAAATTTAAGCTTATAGTTGATGAGTTTCAACTTTTGTACAAATTAGAATTGTTTGCTTCTTACACATTAGAGTTCAACACCCTTCCTGTAAGCTTCGGGGAAAGCAAGATCATGCGCAAGGTAAATATTGAATCTGAAAGGATAATGAGCAATATTTTTTTGAAGCAAGCTGTCAACTATAATGGGGGAGTGATTCGAGAATAAGGGGTCCTTGAATTTTGCAAAATTGTTTAGAAATGTATTCAACCATATATCATTATCAAATGCACGATCAAGTTTTCTTTTAATGTGCCAAAATAAGGTTTGTTT
The DNA here is from genome assembly GCA_026413575.1 of Erythroxylum carthagenense. Classification (NCBI taxonomy): domain Eukaryota; kingdom Viridiplantae; phylum Streptophyta; class Magnoliopsida; order Malpighiales; family Erythroxylaceae; genus Erythroxylum; species Erythroxylum carthagenense. Next base: position 23,806,144 of record JANZLD010000004.1, on the reverse strand, counting down.
ATTTGACCAAATAAAGGTGTGTCCTATGAAATCTTGATCAGTCACATTTATATCTTGAACACAGTCTTTGAAGTCATCCGAATGGTTCTTGAGATTATAATGGCCTTCAGCTTATGAAATGAAGAGGGTTAAGTTAAAATCACCACATATCAACCATGTTTTAGCAATGCAGCTGCTGATTGTTCTTCCAAAGGCTTCTTCTTTGAAAAGAATAATCACTCACGTAGATAAAGGAGATATTTATATTCTCCTATAGAAAAGTCAGATGGAGATTTATTGTTTGCAAATTAGATAGGTTGGTTTCCAAGACGCCATGGACCATTTTCAAGGACTTTGTGAGCTTTAGATATAAAGGAAAATATGAAAAGTATAAGGTTATACTCTGAAAGTATGACATCAGATAAACCTTTAGATTTCCATGTTTTAGTGGTCTAGCGTTGGATGATAGGAAAGGCTGGCCTATTGTCAGGAAAGAAATTGACTAGTGTTGATTCCAGCTTTTAGCTCCCTTTTGGAGAGTTTAAATTTTAGGACACACCACAAACTTGCCATCTATCTATTGTAGTGGATTAAAGGTGAGGGTTGTTCAATTGTAAATGTTTGTATACATACAATTTTAATACCTTATTTCTCATTGATGTAGGAATTTTGGTTTTCATAGGCTAGCAATATTTATAATGAATATATTACTGATGTAATTATGTTGAAAATAAATAGCATAATTACTACTTTCCTAATTGTTTTGAGTATAGAACAACAAAGTAATCTTTTAAAAAATAATAAAAAGGGAAAAAGAAAACATCTATAAACATAGGTAATTCAATCAACATGGTCCAATATGAAACATAAGAAGGAAAAAGAAGAAGCCAAATGTAAGCCATACTAGTCAAAGCATACATATATTTTGTGAAATTTTGGAGTTAAGTATATCTTAATGGGATATAAATAAACCAAAACTTCATTGATGAAAAAATTAAGAAAAAATTAAAACAAAATTAGGAAAAATGAAAGGTATCAAATCAAGGTGGCATTATTAGAGGAGTGTGTTAAACATTTTTATATGACAAGAAGATTCCACTCAAGCTAAAAGATAAAATCTACCGTTTAATAATTAAGTCGAGCATGCTCTTTGCGACAGAGTGTTGACCCATCAACCAAATGCATAGTCATAAGTTGATGGTGACAAGGATGAGAATGTTTCATTGGATGACAACCTTAAAAGTGAGATAAAGTTAAGAATAATGTGGTAAGAGATAAATTAAGGGTGGTTAACATTGATATTAAATTAAGGGAGACAAGACTTAAGTAGTTCAGACATGTTAAAAGGGGACATCCTAATGCTCTAGTAAGAAGGTATGAGAAGATTATACTTGAGGACTGTAAGAGAAAAAAAGAGGAAGATCTGAGAAGAACTTGGGGGATATGATTAAGAAGGACATGACTCTGTTACAATTTACCGAGAACTTGGTCTTCAATTGGAAACTTTGACAAACTAGGATACTAGTAAAAGATCCTACATATCTATTTTTCTATAGGTCTTATGAACCTTTCCTTCAATTCTTGCGTCTAGTTTTTTTAGCATAAAACACATTCATCTGTACTATTTATTTATTTATTTTTCTTATTTCTTGTTTATTTACATATTTGCTTATTTTACCTTTTATTTCTATTCTTTATCCTAATTTTTATCGTATTATTATATATTATTTATTTATTTTTATTTTATTTTATCCTATCATTTCTTTTTTATATTTGCCTATATTTTAACTTTTATTTTCTTCAAATAGTTTTCAAAAAAATTCTTTTTTCATAATTTTATTAAAAATAACTTCTTTATACTAGTTAAGAGTAAGATTGTATATTATTTGACTTTTCTAGACCACTCGTTTAATGACATTTCTAGGATGCTATTGTAGGGGGAAAAAATAAAAGGTATGGGATGAAAGGTTGTGAAATAAGATTAGGCCAATAGTATAGCCCAATGGGATTGAACACCACAAAAATTTAAATTATATATGGAAAAGAAGTTAAAGATCTTTTGTAGTAGATAAAACCCAAAACCCTACACCAAACGTTGCTCTGCTCCTCCTTCAAAATCTATCAACCAATGTCATTTCTACACTACTTCATCATCTTGAATCTCCTTTGCATTCTCCATTTGATAAGAAGTTAATTCTCTTTCCTTCTCTCCTACTCCTTTTGTTGTATTACTTCTTGAGGTTAGAGCCATTACCTAAGCATGTGTTGTTACTGCTTGTTTGTCTAGACATGTTATTTTTGTTTGAAAAGAATTGATTTGACTTTTAATTTTCTTTGATTTTGTAATGGAGAGTTGGGGGAGTTTCTTCAAACACGACCTTGCAAGTATATACATGACCATGCAAACCGAATCTCTAAGATACACAGATGTGTAAGTTGTAGGACATCTTGAAAACTTCATTTTCTTGCATTTTCTTGTCTGATTTTGTTGGGTCCCATTTCCAGAACCCAACTCTTGAAGAAAACCATAACTATTATCGCTTCATTTTCTTGCTCTGATACCAAAACATGTTGGGCACCATTTCCAGAACCCAACCTCTTACTCCGATAATCAAAAATTCGCATACTTTAAATCGTTGGAAAGGTAGAAATCAACTTAGTCAAATTCCTCATAGATCAATACCGAATTTATCCCAACTTCAC
>JANZLD010000004.1:23773775-23789347 GCA_026413575.1 Erythroxylum carthagenense | reverse complement strand
AAGTGTTCTCCCTTGTCTTAAGTTTCCAATGACACCAAAATCAATCCATTTGGTTCAGTGATTCGAAAGATACACTTCAAGCATTTTTGGAATGCTCTTGTCCAAATCAGTATACTATACACAACTTCTATCCGAAACTTAAGCATCTTAGAAACTGAATTTGATTTCAAGTTCTTCATACAATTTATATATCCATGTCTCTAGTTTATCATGAAACAAGAATCATCTTATTCGAAGCTCTACTGATCCAGAAATCATCAAAACACTGAAGTATGTTCAGTAAAATATCTAATTCCCACTCTTCCAACAGATACCCTTACTTGATTTAATACATCTTTATCACATCAATACCAAAATCTATAACATTTTATGGAGATGTAAAAAGAAAAGTGTTAGGAATCTAAGGGTTCAAGAATCACTTCATTTGGAGGTCGGATAGCAAAATTATGGCTGAAAGAATCAAACAAGATTTGGTCCTCAATCATATCAAACTTGTCTTGGGACAATTGGCATAACTTTCACTAGAGATGTTAGGTTAAGATTATCTTAGGATGATTTCAAAGAGAAATGTGAGATCTACAACTTTCATGAAGACCATAAAGATAGATTATATCGTCTGAAGAGTCAAAAATGGAACAGAAAATAGGTCAAGCAAAAACACAAAAGAAGCAAAACATAGAAGAAGATGACATCATTACAGAAGAAACAAAAAGGCAGAAGAAGCAAAACACAGAAGAAGATGATGTCATCACTGAAGAAACACAAAAGAAGATGACGTCATCACAGAAGAAGTAAAACACAGAAGGAGCAAAACACAGAAGAAGATGACATCATCACAGAAGAAGCAAAAGGTAGAAGAAGCAAAACACAGAAGAAACAAAATACAAAAGAAGCAAAACACAGAAGGAGGAAAACAAAGAAGAAGATGACGTCATCACAGAAGAAGCAAAAGGCAGAAGAATCAAAACATAGAGGGTACAAAACATAGAAGAAGCGAAAAGACAGAAGATACATCTTCCTTTACAAGGACTATAACTTTCAGCTTAGAAGTTTGAAAATTTCATACTATGTATCGTTGGAAAGATAAAAGAAAGATCTACAACTTTCCAAAGACAACTTTCTCTAATCTAGCATAGATCGATTCAAAATTTCCCCCGAATTCAGAGTACGTACCTTACATTCATCCACCAATGTACTGCACCCAATTCTCAAATTCATGACAAATTTTGAGATTCTTAAGGACAGAATTTAAATTCGATGTCTTCATAAGAAATGTAGCCATAAGTTTCTAGTTTAATCCAAGTTAGGAATCATCTTGTTTGGATAACTAGAAAAAAAGTTGTGGCTAAAAGACTGAAGCATACACCATAAACATTTTCTAGATCAACCATCCATTTTGTTTCACAGTCTTTCCTTAACATAACTCATACCACGACCACCTTTTCTACTTCATTTACTCCTCATTCTCAACTCCATCTCAAATCAATATCATCCAAAGAAAATATATAGTCCATGATTAATCATGAATGCCAACAACAGAACATACACATATGTACATATTCTTCATCAACTTACTACACAAATGCAACTTCCTTTTAGCTTTCATTCTACTTCTAACTTTTACCTTAATTCTTTTCATTTCGAAATCTTTTATCTACCAGAAACACCAAAGCAAAACTTAGACATATCCAAATTTCTCATTCGCTACTTTACCCTTACCTATCATTTCTTGGTTCAATAATTTTCATTCATTTGCTCCTTACTCATGACTACTTGCCAAAATTTCTCCTTCAAATAGTTCTAACTTTTATGAAATATTATCACAGATAGCATACCTTGAGAATCTGGAGTGGGCAAAAAACATGAGGAATCATGATGAAAAAGATGTAGCCATGGAGTGGAGTTGGCAAGATCACGGGGGGTAGATTTGGTTTGTTGAGAATCTGAAATTTTATGGAAGGGAAAGAAGGACTCATCAAACTCAACATGACGTGCATAAATAATTTTTCTAGTTTCTTTATCTAAGCAACGGTAACCAAGATAATGAGGAGAATAACCTAGAAAAACACACTGTTTGGTTCGAAAAGAAAACTTATGTTTATTAAATGGTCGAAGTAAAGGATAAACAGCACACCCAAAAACTCGAAGAAATTGATAATCAGGAATTTGATTGTAGAGAATTTGGAATGGAATTTGATTTGTCAAAGATTTGGTAGGCAGACGATTTATAAGAAATATGGCTGTTTCAAAGGCAAAATGCCAAAATTTGAAAGGTGCACCACAATGACCAAGTAGAGCAAGACTAATGTCAACAATATTCTTGATTTTTCTTTTAGCAGTGTCATTTTTCTCATGAGTATGAGGACACATAATTCTGTGATGAATCCCTACAGTTTGAAAATATTTGTGTAATGATCGAAATTCAGCACCCTAGTCGGATTGGAATTGCTTAATGGTGGAATTGAATTGGTTTTCAACTAGATTTTTAAACTGACAGAATATTTGGAAAACATCACTTTTATTTTTCAATGGAAAGAACCATGTAAACAAAGAACAATCATCAATAAAGATAACAAAATATTTATGACCAGAGGAAGAACAAATAGGAGCAGGACTCCAAACATCTTAGTAAATTAAATCTAAAGGTCTAACATTACGATGATGAGTAAGAGGTAAAGAGATCCTATGTAATTTGCCTAAACAACAAGAAGAACATTTGGTAGAGGGTAACTTTGAAGAAGAACACGGTAACTGAAATTGACAGACTAAATTGCGAACTATCTGAAAGTTTGGATGACCAAGGCGAGCATGCCAACTTTCCAAGGTAACTAAATAAGATAGAGCATCTAAAATTTGTTGTTGATGAAGAGTACCACATAATTTATAAAGCCCCAATTCACTTGTTCCGCTCAACAGAATTCTCTTGGTAATCTGATCCTTCACAAAACAATAATCAGAGTGAAATTCAAAGAAGCAATTGTTATCACGACAAAATTTTTGAACAGATAGCAAAGGTTTGGTGATGGTAGGAACATGTAAAATTTGATTTAAAAATAAAGTTCTAGAAGAAGATGCAATGGAGCTTGAGCCAACGTGAGAAATTGGTAACCTTGCACCATCGCCAACAAGTACCATATCCTTACCCTTATATTAATCAGTAATATGGAGAGACTCCAGATCAGGGGTGACATGATGATTTGCACCAGTATCAGGGTACCAAGTAAAGGATTGGTCATTTGGTGTAGAGGTAGGAGCAATCATAGATAAATTTACTTGAGGTGGCATTTATCTATTATACTGTTGTCCTTGTGTCTGAGTCTATGGCACAAAATTATTGTCAAAACGGTGTCTACAATCAATAGCAATAGGATTATTATAACCATAAATTTGACAAGTTGGTTGTGAAGAATTACTTTCGGAAGATGATGAAGAAATAAAACCCCATCTGCCTTTGTTCCCACAGCCTTTACCACGCAAATGAGAAGAATGGGAACGTTGAACCATATTCACCGTTGGTAAAGAGACTTGTTAAGCTTTAAGTAATAATTCATGGGCAACTAACTGACCATGTAGTTCATTGAATGAAATCGGTGTTGGTCTCTGCTGTAATCCATCAATAAGCTCATTATATTCAGCTCTAAGTTTTCGAAAGACAATAGCATTAAATTCAGCTGGAGAAATAAATTGACCTGCAAGACTCAGAGAATCAGCAATAGATTTAGCTTGATACAAATATTCAGAGACAGACTTGTCATCCTTGGAAAGGTTGTGAAGTTCGATAAACAATTGAGTTCATTGAGCATGGCTCACAACCCCATATGTAGCAGCTAAAGCATTCCAAATCTCTGCAGAAGTTGTAAGGCCAATCAGATGTGGATAAACTTCCTCAGTGATGGAAGATAACAGTCAAGAAAACAAGATTTGATCTTTAGAAAACCAAGCTAAATAAGCTGAATTTGGTTCCATTTGGTTTGTAGAGGAGTTGAATAATTCTTTAGGGGGTGCTGGTTCTGTACCAGAAATAATTCCATATAGATTGTAGGAATTTAACAAAGGAGAAAATTGAAGCTTCCAAGAGGTATAGTTTTTAGAGGTGAGTTTTATGGAGAAGGTTTGGCTAACAGGAGAAAGAATAGGAAGAGAGGCTGAATAGGAAGAAGGAGAGGTTGAAGAAGAAGAAACAAAAATTGGATTAGCCATCGCAGGGCTCTGATACTAAATCAGACTACAAAGAACAGAGAACAGCCTTTGGCTGTTTTAGTATTGAGTAACTGTGATGGTGCGTAATACAAGTTACAAGTCATATATATATACAAGTGATAAAGATAAAATCTAATCTTAATCAAATCAATTATCTTAACTAAATATAAGTGATAAAGATAAAATCTAATCTTAATCAAATCAATTATCTTAACTAACAAATATTGTCTGATAATTTGAACCGCTATTTTCAAACAGGATGATCTTAATTCATCAGTTGGCTGTTCATGCAGCCAATCACATATGCTTCCATTGTCCATATACTCATATATCAATAGATTAGAACCCACAACTTTGTTGCTACAATACCTGAAGTGAGCACGAACATGACATTTTGTAAGAAAAATATAATCAAAGATGAGCTAGTGATTCCGGAGAGACTAATAACAAGATCAAGAATTAAAAAGTTCAAACAAATATTTCAATCCTACATGAGCCGAATTATAGATGATATGAAATCTCAAGAAATAATGAAAGTCAATAGCATTATAACTAATCAATTTAGGCAAAATGCACAACTTTCGTTCTTGTTTAATTAATTATTTTAAGTTAGAAGTATGATTTTGAGCAGCTCATTAATTATGCATTCGGCTTGTTTTAGTGAAATAGATTTTTAATAACTTTCAACTCAGTTAATTTAATTCTTTTAAGTTTAATGAGATGTATCTTTAAAATATTAGTTTGGCTTTAATTATTTTAATAAGAACCTCATATTTAAAGATCTTTTACATAATTATGGTTTCTTTCCTTTTTATGTGTATATATACATTATAATAAACATTATTTGAAATATTATTGATGAATGAAGTTTCTCATATTGGCTTGGCCTGTAAGAGAAGATTACTTGTCTTCTTTTATTGCGTCAAGAATAGATTCTTATTAAGGCCATCACTTCGTAACAAATTTTTATTCTTATTTTCAAATCATCCTTATTATAGACTTTATTTTCATATAATTGATTGAAAGTTTGTTAAGGTTACAGATCTTCTTATTCATGTTCTATCCAAATTACGTGTTTAAAGAGTATCGAGTTCTTTAGCCTTAGAGTTCCGGATCAATACCCCACAACTTTACTAGCAGAGCAGGGAGACAACGAAGCAGATTACTAACAAGCATAAACAGGGTGTTTTAATTTTAGAGTCGGATTGTATTAAAGATTTTTAAAAATGAAATAAGTTTTAAATTTAATACGAGACACAATTAATATACATATCATAGTCATGATTCATCGAGTAACCAAGACTAGATTATGATCAAACCCCGAAACGGCTTGTACGACATGAGCACCTTCTAAACTGTGGACCACGATGGGTTGGGGCTCATCAGTGGAGCTCCATAGTCCAAGCCTCCCGCCCTTACCACATCCCCAAGCCCATACCTCTCCTTTGGACGTCAGAGCAATGGAATGTGCTCTACCTCCACACACAGATATGGGAATTTCATCCCCCAAAGATCCCTCAACTTCTGCTGCCAAATTCTCACTTCCTGCTCGTCCAAGCTGCTTACTATGGTTCCATCCCCATGATACAATCTTCTTGCTTGAACAAATTGCCAGGGAATGCCCCAGCCCTGCTGCTACTGACAGCCCTCCATAAGCCAAATCAACTGGAACCAATCCCAATTCCCTATTTGCTCTTCCCAACTGCCCGTATGTGTTGCTTCCCGAGCTCAATATGGTGCCATCACCTGTAATTACATCAAGTCAGAATCCACAGGGGAATCACCATTTTAACCCAAAAAATAAATAAACTAATTAAACTTGAAATGTAAAACTTAACGGCAAAGAACCAAGGAATGATCAAGCCCACATGCAGAGTCTACAATTTCAACACCATGGAATTGCAATTCTTCCACTAATCTAGGCTCCCAAACTATTGCCATGTCTTTCTCCTTTTCCATAGCTTGTGTAGCCAAGTTTTCAGCATCTTCCTGCCGGTGGTTTCTTTCTAAATCTAACAAAGGACCTCCAATCTTGCCAATCCTGCCATCAGCTGAATAACCCCATCCAAACAACTTTCCATCCTCAGTTTGTGCGAGAGCATGTCCCCAACCAAAAGAAACCTGCCAAATCAGATATGAGAATCTGAACTTACTAATCTCATCTACCTTTTCAATTTCGTTATCTACCTTTGTTATCTTTTCTCCTGCAAGTGCTTTGACCCTGGAAGGAATCAAGGCCTCTGTAACTCCTTGACCAAGACCAAGCTGTCCTCTCTTCGATTTCCCCCACACCCACAAGGAACCATCGTCTCCAACGGCGGCAGTGACAACAGCAGATGCAGAAGCACCAATCACATTCACTTTATTCAACTCTCCCACTCTCTTTGGTTCATTCCATGTACCTCTGCTTACAATCAATCTCCTCCCATCAATTTACAGTTTCACATCTAATGTAGCCACCAGGCCTAGGGTCTTGTTCAGAATTATTAAACCAAAATAATATATCCGTTTCCTCTCTAGAAAGCAAACTAACCTGGTAGCCAGAAGGCCACGGCCGAGCTGCGCTTCCTCGTTGCGGCCCCATGCCCAAAGCTCACCTTGAGACGTGATGGCGAGGGAGTGGTAGTGGCCAGCACTGACACCGACGACGTCAGAAGGAAGTCCGGGGACGGCGGTGGGCTCGTAAGCGTGGGCTCCTATGCCATAGATAGAGGATGGCAGGCCCAGAGCTCCGTGGGTACCATCACCGAAGCTCATAACTTGCGTACTCAGAAATCTTGTAGACGAACAAGTAATGATAAGATCGAAGAGAAGGGTCTTCCGGGTGATGGAAGTTGGGAGTGCCATTTTACGTGGTCGATGAAATTCTCGTGGGTAGGGCGTATTTTTCTCACGGCTTAAAGAAAGAACCAGCCAGTTCCATCACTTCCGGCCATTTCCATTTCAATTTCAATTACTTTAAAATAAGAAAAATGCTTTCTGGGCAAAATGGGGGAAAAAAAAAAGGAATGTTCAAAATGATAAAGACAAAAACCTCAATTATGATATAAGAAACTTGTTCCATTCAATTATCACCGTTTTCTCTATAGTTAAAATTGTTATCTCACAAATAAGGAGGTCTATTGATCATCTTATTATTTTAGGAAGAGTGAAAAAAAGAATAAGACAAAAGATTAATGCATTAAATTATTTTAATTTCTTTGTATTTGGTGCGTACAATATTTTGTTGTATTTCAGATCATGCATATGTTAGAAAAAATATCATTGGCTGTTCATTTCAACTATGATTTAATAAAAATCATACTACTACTCAACATATGAGATACTAGCATAATATAGAAAAAGTCCTATCAATCATTAAAAATAAGTTTCACGTACACTTTTGCATCCAAATATCAGTTGTAGTTGTGAATACAAAATATACCCTACCTCAATGCAAACTGTTATAATATTCTATTTATCTAAAACCGTGTTCTTTTCAGCCACTATATTCTCATTAAAAGTGTATGCTTGCTTATGTATAACGAATGACAGTATATATAAAAGTGTATGCTTGCTTATGTATAACGAATGACAGTATATATATATATATATACTGTCATTCGTTATACATAAGCAAGCATACACTTTTATATATACTGTCATTCGTTATACATAAGCAAGCATACACTTTTAATGAGAATATAGTGGCTGAAAAGAACACGGTTTTAGATAAATAGAATATTATAACAGTTTGCATTGAGGTAGGGTATATTTTGTATTCACAACTACAACTGATATTTGGATGCAAAAGTGTACGTGAAACTTATTTTTAATGATTGATAGGACTTTTTCTATATTATGCTAGTATCTCATATGTTGAGTAGTAGTATGATTTTTATTAAATCATAGTTGAAATGAACAGCCAATGATATTTTTTCTAACATATGCATGATCTGAAATACAACAAAATATTGTACGCACCAAATACAAAGAAATTAAAATAATTTAATGCATTAATCTTTTGTCTTATTCTTTTTTTCACTCTTCCTAAAATAATAAGATGATCAATAGACCTCCTTATTTGTGAGATAACAATTTTAACTATAGAGAAAACGGTGATAATTGAATGGAACAAGTTTCTTATATCATAATTGAGGTTTTTGTCTTTATCATTTTGAACATTCCTTTTTTTTTTCCCCCATTTTGCCCAGAAAGCATTTTTCTTATTTTAAAGTAATTGAAATTGAAATGGAAATGGCCGGAAGTGATGGAACTGGCTGGTTCTTTCTTTAAGCCGTGAGAAAAATACGCCCTACCCACGAGAATTTCATCGACCACGTAAAATGGCACTCCCAACTTCCATCACCCGGAAGACCCTTCTCTTCGATCTTATCATTACTTGTTCGTCTACAAGATTTCTGAGTACGCAAGTTATGAGCTTCGGTGATGGTACCCACGGAGCTCTGGGCCTGCCATCCTCTATCTATGGCATAGGAGCCCACGCTTACGAGCCCACCGCCGTCCCCGGACTTCCTTCTGACGTCGTCGGTGTCAGTGCTGGCCACTACCACTCCCTCGCCATCACGTCTCAAGGTGAGCTTTGGGCATGGGGCCGCAACGAGGAAGCGCAGCTCGGCCGTGGCCTTCTGGCTACCAGGTTAGTTTGCTTTCTAGAGAGGAAACGGATATATTATTTTGGTTTAATAATTCTGAACAAGACCCTAGGCCTGGTGGCTACATTAGATGTGAAACTGTAAATTGATGGGAGGAGATTGATTGTAAGCAGAGGTACATGGAATGAACCAAAGAGAGTGGGAGAGTTGAATAAAGTGAATGTGATTGGTGCTTCTGCATCTGCTGTTGTCACTGCCGCCGTTGGAGACGATGGTTCCTTGTGGGTGTGGGGGAAATCGAAGAGAGGACAGCTTGGTCTTGGTCAAGGAGTTACAGAGGCCTTGATTCCTTCCAGGGTCAAAGCACTTGCAGGAGAAAAGATAACAAAGGTAGATAACGAAATTGAAAAGGTAGATGAGATTAGTAAGTTCAGATTCTCATATCTGATTTGGCAGGTTTCTTTTGGTTGGGGACATGCTCTCGCACAAACTGAGGATGGAAAGTTGTTTGGATGGGGTTATTCAGCTGATGGCAGGATTGGCAAGATTGGAGGTCCTTTGTTAGATTTAGAAAGAAACCACCGGCAGGAAGATGCTGAAAACTTGGCTACACAAGCTATGGAAAAGGAGAAAGACATGGCAATAGTTTGGGAGCCTAGATTAGTGGAAGAATTGCAATTCCATGGTGTTGAAATTGTAGACTCTGCATGTGGGCTTGATCATTCCTTGGTTCTTTGCCGTTAAGTTTTACATTTCAAGTTTAATTAGTTTATTTATTTTTTGGGTTAAAATGGTGATTCCCCTGTGGATTCTGACTTGATGTAATTACAGGTGATGGCACCATATTGAGCTCGGGAAGCAACACATACGGGCAGTTGGGAAGAGCAAATAGGGAATTGGGATTGGTTCCAGTTGATTTGGCTTATGGAGGGCTGTCAGTAGCAGCAGGGCTGGGGCATTCCCTGGCAATTTGTTCAAGCAAGAAGATTGTATCATGGGGATGGAACCATAGTAAGCAGCTTGGACGAGCAGGAAGTGAGAATTTGGCAGCAGAAGTTGAGGGATCTTTGGGGGATGAAATTCCCATATCTGTGTGTGGAGGTAGAGCACATTCCATTGCTCTGACGTCCAAAGGAGAGGTATGGGCTTGGGGATGTGGTAAGGGCGGGAGGCTTGGACTATGGAGCTCCACTGATGAGCCCCAACCCATCGTGGTCCACAGTTTAGAAGGTGCTCATGTCGTACAAGCCGTTTCGGGGTTTGATCATAATCTAGTCTTGGTTACTCGATGAATCATGACTATGATATGTATATTAATTGTGTCTCGTATTAAATTTAAAACTTATTTCATTTTTAAAAATCTTTAATACAATCCGACTCTAAAATTAAAACACCCTGTTTATGCTTGTTAGTAATCTGCTTCGTTGTCTCCCTGCTCTGCTAGTAAAGTTGTGGGGTATTGATCCGGAACTCTAAGGCTAAAGAACTCGATACTCTTTAAACACGTAATTTGGATAGAACATGAATAAGAAGATCTGTAACCTTAACAAACTTTCAATCAATTATATGAAAATAAAGTCTATAATAAGGATGATTTGAAAATAAGAATAAAAATTTGTTACGAAGTGATGGCCTTAATAAGAATCTATTCTTGACGCAATAAAAGAAGACAAGTAATCTTCTCTTACAGGCCAAGCCAATATGAGAAACTTCATTCATCAATAATATTTCAAATAATGTTTATTATAATGTATATATACACATAAAAAGGAAAGAAACCATAATTATGTAAAAGATCTTTAAATATGAGGTTCTTATTAAAATAATTAAAGCCAAACTAATATTTTAAAGATACATCTCATTAAACTTAAAAGAATTAAATTAACTGAGTTGAAAGTTATTAAAAATCTATTTCACTAAAACAAGCCGAATGCATAATTAATGAGCTGCTCAAAATCATACTTCTAACTTAAAATAATTAATTAAACAAGAACGAAAGTTGTGCATTTTGCCTAAATTGATTAGTTATAATGCTATTGACTTTCATTATTTCTTGAGATTTCATATCATCTATAATTCGGCTCATGTAGGATTGAAATATTTGTTTGAACTTTTTAATTCTTGATCTTGTTATTAGTCTCTCCGGAATCACTAGCTCATCTTTGATTATATTTTTCTTACAAAATGTCATGTTCGTGCTCACTTCAGGTATTGTAGCAACAAAGTTGTGGGTTCTAATCTATTGATATATGAGTATATGGACAATGGAAGCATATGTGATTGGCTGCATGAACAGCCAACTGATGAATTAAGATCATCCTGTTTGAAAATAGCGGTTCAAATTATCAGACAATATTTGTTAGTTAAGATAATTGATTTGATTAAGATTAGATTTTATCTTTATCACTTATATTTAGTTAAGATAATTGATTTGATTAAGATTAGATTTTATCTTTATCACTTGTATATATATATGACTTGTAACTTGTATTACGCACCATCACAGTTACTCAATACTAAAACAGCCAAAGGCTGTTCTCTGTTCTTTGTAGTCTGATTTAGTATCAGAGCCCTGCGATGGCTAATCCAATTTTTGTTTCTTCTTCTTCAACCTCTCCTTCTTCCTATTCAGCCTCTCTTCCTATTCTTTCTCCTGTTAGCCAAACCTTCTCCATAAAACTCACCTCTAAAAACTATACCTCTTGGAAGCTTCAATTTTCTCCTTTGTTAAATTCCTACAATCTATATGGAATTATTTCTGGTACAGAACCAGCACCCCCTAAAGAATTATTCAACTCCTCTACAAACCAAATGGAACCAAATTCAGCTTATTTAGCTTGGTTTTCTAAAGATCAAATCTTGTTTTCTTGACTGTTATCTTCCATCACTGAGGAAGTTTATCCACATCTGATTGGCCTTACAACTTCTGCAGAGATTTGGAATGCTTTAGCTGCTACATATGGGGTTGTGAGCCATGCTCAATGAACTCAATTGTTTATCGAACTTCACAACCTTTCCAAGGATGACAAGTCTGTCTCTGAATATTTGTATCAAGCTAAATCTATTGCTGATTCTCTGAGTCTTGCAGGTCAATTTATTTCTCCAGCTGAATTTAATGCTATTGTCTTTCGAAAACTTAGAGCTGAATATAATGAGCTTATTGATGGATTACAGCAGAGACCAACACCGATTTCATTCAATGAACTACATGGTCAGTTAGTTGCCCATGAATTATTACTTAAAGCTTAACAAGTCTCTTTACCAACGGTGAATATGGTTCAACGTTCCCATTCTTCTCATTTGCGTGGTAAAGGCTGTGGGAACAAAGGCAGATGGGGTTTTATTTCTTCATCATCTTCCGAAAGTAATTCTTCACAACCAACTTGTCAAATTTATGGTTATAATAATCCTATTGCTATTGATTGTAGACACCGTTTTGACAATAATTTTGTGCCATAGACTCAGACACAAGGACAACAGTATAATAGATAAATGCCACCTCAAGTAAATTTATCTATGATTGCTCCTACCTCTACACCAAATGACCAATCCTTTACTTGGTACCCTGATACTGGTGCAAATCATCATGTCACCCCTGATCTGGAGTCTCTCCATATTACTGATTAATATAAGGGTAAGGATATGGTACTTGTTGGCGATGGTGCAAGGTTACCAATTTCTCACGTTGGCTCAAGCTCCATTGCATCTTCTTCTAGAACTTTATTTTTAAATCAAATTTTACATGTTCCTACCATCACCAAACCTTTGCTATCTGTTCAAAAATTTTGTCGTGATAACAATTGCTTCTTTGAATTTCACTCTGATTATTGTTTTGTGAAGGATCAGATTACCAAGAGAATTCTGTTGAGCGGAACAAGTGAATTGGGGCTTTATAAATTATGTGGTACTCTTCATCAACAACAAATTTTAGATGCTCTATCTTATTTAGTTACCTTGGAAAGTTGGCATGCTCGCCTTGGTCATCCAAACTTTCAGATAGTTCGCAATTTAGTCTGTCAATTTCAGTTACCGTGTTCTTCTTCAAAGTTACCCTCTACCAAATGTTCTTCTTGTTGTTTAGGCAAATTACATAGGATCTCTTTACCTCTTACTCATCATCGTAATGTTAGACCTTTAGATTTAATTTACTAAGATGTTTGGAGTCCTGCTCCTATTTGTTCTTCCTCTGGTCATAAATATTTTGTTATCTTTATTGATGATTGTTCTTTGTTTACATGGTTCTTTCCATTGAAAAATAAAAGTGATGTTTTCCAAATATTCTGTCAGTTTAAAAATCTAGTTGAAAACCAATTCAATTCCACCATTAAGCAATTCCAATCCGACTAGGGTGCTGAATTTCGATCATTACACAAATATTTTCAAACTGTAGGGATTCATCACAGAATTATGTGTCCTCATACTCATGAGAAAAATGACACTGCTAAAAGAAAAATCAAGAATATTGTTGACATTAGTCTTGCTCTACTTGGTCATTGTGGTGCACCTTTCAAATTTTGGCATTTTGCCTTTGAAACAGCCATATTTCTTATAAATCGTCTGCCTACCAAATCTTTGACAAATCAAATTCCATTCCAAATTCTCTACAATCAAATTCCTGATTATCAATTTCTTCGAGTTTTTGGGTGTGCTGTTTATCCTTTACTTCGACCATTTAATAAACATAAGTTTTCTTTTCGAACCAAACAGTGTGTTTTTCTAGGTTATTCTCCTCATTATCTTGGTTACCGTTGCTTAGATAAAGAAACTAGAAAAATTATTTATGCACGTCATGTTGAGTTTGATGAGTCCTTCTTTCCCTTCCATAAAATTTCAGATTCTCAACAAACCAAATCTACCCCCCGTGATCTTGCCAACTCCACTCCATGGCTACATCTTTTTCATCATGATTCCTCATGTTTTTTGCCCACTCCAGATTCTCAAGGTATGCTATCTGTGATAATATTTCATAAAAGTTAGAACTATTTGAAGGAGAAATTTTGGCAAGTAGTCATGAGTAAGGAGCAAATGAATGAAAATTATTGAACCAAGAAATGATAGGTAAGGGTAAAGTAGCGAATGAGAAATTTGGATATGTCTAAGTTTTGCTTTGGTGTTTCTGGTAGATAAAAGATTTCGAAATGAAAAGAATTAAGGTAAAAGTTAGAAGTAGAATGAAAGCTAAAAGGAAGTTGCATTTGTGTAGTAAGTTGATGAAGAATATGTACATATGTGTATGTTCTGTTGTTGGCATTCATGATTAATCATGGACTATATATTTTCTTTGGATGATATTGATTTGAGATGGAGTTGAGAATGAGGAGTAAATGAAGTAGAAAAGGTGGTCGTGGTATGAGTTATGTTAAGGAAAGACTGTGAAACAAAATGGATGGTTGATCTAGAAAATGTTTATGGTGTATGCTTCAGTCTTTTAGCCACAACTTTTTTTCTAGTTATCCAAACAAGATGATTCCTAACTTGGATTAAACTAGAAACTTATGGCTACATTTCTTATGAAGACATCGAATTTAAATTCTGTCCTTAAGAATCTCAAAATTTGTCATGAATTTGAGAATTGGGTGCAGTACATTGGTGGATGAATGTAAGGTACGTACTCTGAATTCGGGGGAAATTTTGAATCGATCTATGCTAGATTAGAGAAAGTTGTCTTTGGAAAGTTGTAGATCTTTCTTTTATCTTTCCAACGATACATAGTATGAAATTTTCAAACTTCTAAGCTGAAAGTTATAGTCCTTGTAAAGGAAGATGTATCTTCTGTCTTTTCGCTTCTTCTATGTTTTGTACCCTCTATGTTTTGATTCTTCTGCCTTTTGCTTCTTCTGTGATGACGTCATCTTCTTCTTTGTTTTCCTCCTTCTGTGTTTTGCTTCTTTTGTATTTTGTTTCTTCTGTGTTTTGCTTCTTCTACCTTTTGCTTCTTCTGTGATGATGTCATCTTCTTCTGTGTTTTGCTCCTTCTGTGTTTTACTTCTTCTGTGATGACGTCATCTTCTTTTGTGTTTCTTCAGTGATGACATCATCTTCTTCTGTGTTTTGCTTCTTCTGCCTTTTTGTTTCTTCTGTAATGATGTCATCTTCTTCTATGTTTTGCTTCTTTTGTGTTTTTGCTTGACCTATTTTCTGTTCCATTTTTGACTCTTCAGACGATATAATCTATCTTTATGGTCTTCATGAAAGTTGTAGATCTCACATTTCTCTTTGAAATCATCCTAAGATAATCTTAACCTAACATCTCTAGTGAAAGTTATGCCAATTGTCCCAAGACAAGTTTGATATGATTGAGGACCAAATCTTGTTTGATTCTTTCAGCCATAATTTTGCTATCCGACCTCCAAATGAAGTGATTCTTGAACCCTTAGATTCCTAACACTTTTCTTTTTACATCTCCATAAAATGTTATAGATTTTGGTATTGATGTGATAAAGATGTATTAAATCAAGTAAGGGTATCTGTTGGAAGAGTGGGAATTAGATATTTTACTGAACATACTTCAGTGTTTTGATGATTTCTGGATCAGTAGAGCTTCGAATAAGATGATTCTTGTTTCATGATAAACTAGAGACATGGATATATAAATTGTATGAAGAACTTGAAATCAAATTCAGTTTCTAAGATGCTTAAGTTTCGGATAGAAGTTGTGTATAGTATACTGATTTGGACAAGAGCATTCCAAAAATGCTTGAAGTGTATCTTTCGAATCACTGAACCAAATGGATTGATTTTGGTGTCATTGGAAACTTAAGACAAGGGAGAACACTT
>JANZLD010000004.1:23751312-23773675 GCA_026413575.1 Erythroxylum carthagenense | reverse complement strand
AAATACAAAGAGAAGAAGAGAATGGGAGAAAGAAGAGAAAACAAGCTAGGGTTTCAATTTCCTTAGCCTATAAGAGATATTTTGAGGTTGTTCAAGAAGAGAAAAAGGTAGAAGAAGAGAAGAGCTTCCATTTGAGCCAAGGATCTCTTCATTTGGTAAAGAACCAAAGGGATCGAAGAGACCTATTTCAGTTAAATCAGCTCACAGAGCACAAATTAAAGATACAATAGGAAAGAGCCTTAGAGAACTCAAGTTGTTTACAAAGAGAAGAGATATTCTGAGCAAGTCTATAAGCAAGGAAATCAAGGTGGGTAATGTATTTATAGTTATTATGTGATTGGACAAATTATTGCCTATGTGTTAAATTGTTTGAATTTGAGTTGTTGAAAATACATGATGACTTTGATTTTGTTATATTGTGAAAGAAGCTTGATATCTTTATAAAATTAAGTTGTGATTTTGATCAATATTATGCCATTGAATTGTATCGTGGCATTTTGTTTTGAATGGAAAGAAGAAAGAGCATAAAAAGTATGAAAGTATTTCATTTTGATAAAATGATTTTGAGCATTGATTATGTGCTTTGTTTGGGCAAGAGAAGAACCGTTTCGTAGTCACATGTACGTCGACGTAAAGCCTTCTTCCGATTGCTCGCTTGTGGCCCATGAGATCTGAAAGATGGACTCGTTTTATTCACGGAGTAAACTTTAGTTTCTCTGTTTTGTTCCACGGAACCCCTCAAGCTATTAGTTTGTGCATTTTATTTTAAATTGTCAAATATGAAACATATTGAGCGTTATATGGTATAAGTTTGAGTTAGATTGATGAATGTTTAAATTGCTTGAAAAAAGAATGAATGCTAGAATTGCTAGACATATATATATACATATGCTTGACTTTGGTCAATTACCAATGGCTATAAATATATTAGCCACTGAGCTATGTAGCTCACCCCATGTTTCCCTCCTCAGGTGCAGAAAGAGAATATTATCAATCCTTGTAAGGCATTGAAACTCCAAGATAGTTGAAGACTTTTGTAATGAAGTTAGTTCAGGAAATTTTGTAATTTAGAATCATTTTAAGCATAAGCATTCAATTGTATCATGTGTATTTTTGTATTTTGTATTTTGTATTTGTATTCAGCCAAAAGGGGTGGTTTTTGAAATGTAAGATGTTTTGAAAACAAGCTTTGTGTTCTATGATGGGCCCAAGTAATTACTAAAACTCTGATGTGTTTAATAATGTTTGCATCTTTGTGACAAAAATTGTTTTAAATAAATCGGGCCAATTTGATTATCTATTTTTCACATATGCATTATTTGTTTTTTTTTTAATTTGCAATTAGTTTCGACTGTTTAAATGTCTCCAAACGTTGGGCTCCGAAAACGGGATCTAACAATCTGATTTCCCTTTATCTATTCCTTCAAATTCTCAACCGGATATGGCACCAACAATGTCAATCATATTGCCTAAACATGACCAGATTTTGCCTAATCCAAGCCCCAAACCAAAGAAAAGACTTTATTTGACCATTGTTTCCTCTTCTTCCAAAATACCTTGTGAACCTGATTCTTTCTCTCAAGCCTACAAAGACCCTGCTTGGAAAGAAGCCATGGAACATGAGTTTCAAGCACTTCAACGAAACCAAACTTGGGACCTTGTACCTTGCCCGCCAAATACCAACATTGTCGGTAATAGATGGATTTTTAAAGTCAAGAGAAAGGTGGATGGGACTGTGGAATGGTTGAAAGCACGACTAGTTGCAAGAGGTTATACTCGAGAATATGGGTTAGATTTTACTGACACTTTCAGTCCTATAGTAAAGCCTATGACAATCCGATCTGTTCTCAGTATAGTAGTATCAAGGGGTTGGTCTTTTAGACAATTAGATGTTAGTTATGCTTTCCTGAATGGTGAATTGAACGAAACTATATACATGGTGCAACCGTAAGGCTTTATTAATCCTTCACATCCTCATCACGTCTGCAAATTACGGAAATCATTATATAGGCTCAAACAGGCACCACGTGCTTGGTATCAGCGACTAAACAGCTTTTTAATCACTATTGGTTTTGTTGGTTCTCATGCAGATTCTTCATTGTTCATTTTTAATGTAGGTGGCAACTTGTATTTTCTCCTAATCTACGTTGATGATGTGGTCATCATCAGCAATAATGCTCCCTTTGTTTCATCTATTATTTCTTAATTGTCACAAGAGTTTTCCTTACGTGATCTAGGCAATCTTCATAATTTTCTGGGCATAGAAGTGCTACCTCATTCCCACGATCTGCTATTATTTTAGAAAAATTATATTTCTTCTGTTTTGGAAAACATAGGGATGAGCAATTGTAAACCGAGTTCCACACCAATGGTTACTGGTTCTATTTTATCCAAATTACAAGGCACTCCTCTTTCGCAGGATGACGCTACTATGTATTCTAAAATTTGTGGCAGCTTACAATACATTACTCTCACCCGTCTAGACATTTCTTTTGCTGTAAATAAGTTATGCCAATTTCTTCATCAACCCACTTCAACTCATTTTCAAGCTCCCAAGTGTTTACTCATATATTTACAGGGTACAATAACAATGTCATCATTGATTTCTCGTGGAGCTATAGATAAATTAACTGTGTTTAGTGATGTGGATTGGGCGGGTTATCCTGATGATCGTCGATCGACTGGAGGATTTTTAATTTTTCTTGGCAATAATTTGTTAGCTTGGAAGTCTGCCAAGCAACGCACGGTGGCTCGATCCTCTACCGAATCTGAATTCAAGACGGTTGCGAATGCTTGTGTTGAGGTTAAGTGGCTTATGAAGCTTCTTCGTGAATTACATGTGACTCTTACTGCTCCTCCTCATATTTGGTGTGACAATGTTGGTGCGGTTTTCTTATCCTCCAATCAGGTGTTTCATGCTTGCACTAGACATGTAGAAATTGACTTCCACTTTATGCGTGATCTCATTGATTTCCACTTTATTCGTGATCTCATTGCTAGTAAAGAAGTTAGTGTTGGAATTTTGTCTACATCTGATCAACTTGCTGATATCTTAACTAAGCCTCTCTCCAAGCAACTGTTTCATCATTTTGTTTCCAAGCATCGACTTTCTTCTTCTCATCCTTCAGCTTGTGAGGGGCGTATAAGATAATATTTGTTAATTAAGATAATTGATTTGATTAAGATTAGATTTTATCTTTTATCACTTACATATAATGACTTGTAACTTGTATTACGCACCATCACAGTTACTCAATACTAAAACAGCCCAGGCTTTTCTCTATTCTCTATTTTTCTGATTCAAATAAAGTAATATGTTATTCTCCTTGAGACGGAAGCACATTTGGGAGATTTTGAACCGGCCAAAGTAATCTTGGAAAATTTCGAGTCTAATATGGAAGCAGGTTCCTCGTTTGCTGGTTCTTGTGGCTATATTGCTCCAGGTATCAGCTTCGATTTGTGTTTCCATTTAGGACTCAACTGTAACAGTGTCTAACCTTGGCAATATTCATTTGTTTCCAGAATATGCTTACTCATTCCAGTCAACAGAGAAGAGTGATGTTTACAGTATGGGGATCGTTCTAATGGAACTCGTGAGTGGGAAAATGCCAACTGATGCAACATTTGGCGTCGATATGGACACGGATGGGTAAAAAACACATTGAAATGCAAGGATTTGCTCGTGAAGAGTTGATCTATCCAGCTTTACACCAATGCTACAAGGGGAAGAATCTGCAGCATATCAAATGCTTGAAATAGCACCACAGTGCATAAAAAACTTTCCGCAGGAAAGGCTCTCGCCGTCATGGCAGGTGTGGAGTCTTCCTCTGCATTTATTTAACAATAGGACTGACCGCAGAGCTTGATAAGATGAACACGGATCCTTATACATGTGGTGAAAATGTAACGGGACCTGATTCATCACGTTATTATATTTAAGAGGAAACTTACTATGGGATTATTTTAATAATAATTGAAAAACTAATTTTTTTTTACTTAATTTAATAATATTAATTCTAAAACAGTATGTCATAGAAGGATACGGATGGAATGGCTTCCAGTAGTGGCATTTTCGAGAATAGGGGGTGACGTAAGTCTAGTTATGTAAATTAAATTAAGCACATATGGGGACAAAGAGAAAAAGAGAGGACGAGTGCCAATTCCTCCGGGTCAGAAGAAATGTTGGAAAACCCTTCAACGGAAACAGCAGCTCCGCCAGGTCCTACTGTCTCCGCCGTCAAACGCTACGCTCCTCCTAATCTAAGGCAACCCACCCCACCCCCAATTAGTCTAATTACTGACTCTTCATCATCCTTTTGTTTCTTTTTTTTTTTTCCACATGATTTCTCATTCATAAAAACGATCTCCTTATTTTTCTTATTTTGCTTTCAATCTACAGGAATCGTCCTGTCAATCGACGCAAATCTGGAGGTCTGTTTTTCACCCTTCCTTATTTTTGCTCCTAGAAAACTATGAAAGAGTTGAAAATTTTTAATTTGACATCAGCTCACTGTACATGGATTTTAGTTTTTTCATCTGCGTAGAACTTCATATGATGATTTCCTTGTAGATGACCCCATACTTGCCCTATCTTATTTTAGGATTACCCTGAAAAGAAGTTTTCAATGGTTCCAGATGAGTTGCTTTGATTTTCACTTTTTATCTGAAGTTTGGTTCTTTTGTAGAGTTTGAACTGTGGTGCCTATGGACCTTACTTTGACAACGCTGTTTCATATATTGGGGTTTATTTTAGGTTTTCCTAGTTGTCTTTCGATTTGCGGTAATTTCTGCCTGCAAGTTGCCATCGACTTGAACCACTGGAATTTCATTACTAACTTGCAATTCTTGTCTTTACTTTGGTTGGTGCATTTCTGTTTACTACCTTGTTTATATCGTAAATTCCGGTTTGAATTTCCTCATGAGATCTAGAAAGACCTTTTCTGGACACCAAATGTAGATATTCTCTAGCCTTGTCTTTTAAAATTTGGAAAAGTTGTTTATATTGAACAATTAGACTGTCAGCTGTAACATTTTTTCAGAACAATTTATTTATCTTTCCTTGTATCAATGCTTGGTCTTCAAAATGATTGGTGGACTGGGATTTGATTGCAATTGTGCAGATAGGTTTGATCGGACCAATTATGCAAATGATGGAGAGAAGGCTCAACAGTATGGCACTTCAAGAAATATTCATCTAGACCATAGTGATGTCGTGAATGAAAACTCTCGTTTGCACATTGTAGCCTTGGAGGGGTGTTCCCGCAGTGAGGCTTCTCAGCTTCTGAATGATCGTGTGTATTCACTACTTATATTGAAGTCATTACTCAATTTGACTAAGACAAATATCCATCTTGTCGTTACCATTTTTCTTTTATGTAGTACTTATTTTAAATTCTTAATGAAGTGATCCTTATCCCATGTGAATCATTGAATGAATGGTATGATGGCATAAATGAGATTTGGACCTTAAATTGTGCTTTTTTGCTATTAAAGTATATTCCCTGTTTTCTTGGTACCTAGGTTTTGGTGGTCCTTTGTTATTTGTTTTGTTTTTATGTTGAATTTGCATTTAGGCTATCCCTTACATTGGAAAATTCTATCCACTTACTTGAGCAAAGCACATTATCTATTAGCCATTATGGAGTTTCATATCTTATAGGGACCCACTTTTGATGTGTTATCAATTCCTTTTTCTCATTTTTGATTCTCTTATTCTATATTTTGAGTGTCTAGCATATTTCACATTGATATTAGATGAGCAAAAAAATGGCTGGCAATATAATAGTGTTTATATGATAACTGATGTGCTTTAATCTATTTGTTCAGATGAGTATTACTAAGATAAATATTGAAAATATTGTTCTGTTTCTCGTTGGTTCTTGACTTCTATTATCACAGATATATTTCCACATTTCCTGTGATACGCCTGTCTAGTTGCAAATAATTTGTTTTCATTGTTATGCATAAATGATGGCATGCATTCCATATCTATTTAGAGCCAAAAGAAAAAAAATAATCCTATATCATTGTAATAATTGTAGTCCCCTTAAGTTCTTTCACTTAACTTGCCTCTTTTCTTTTTCTTTTTCTTTTAAGTGCAGGTTGGGCAACAGTGATGCATAACTATAATGATACGTCAATAGACTTGTCTGGTTAGTTGTGTTAGATTGAAAGTATTATGCTTTTTGCTCTTATGATTGATTTGATTTGTTATTTGGTTGACTTCGGGTATTTTCACTGAGAACTACATTCTTGTTTAGAAGCATTAGAAATTATTTGTAGTATCCTGTTTGTTGAATTTAGTATGGTATAAAACAATGAGAGGCATGATTGCGAAGAACTTAGGATGCTTTATACTGTATATAAATGGTTTGATCATTGTCTAGCTCTTTGTATGTTTGAATTGGTGTATTGTGCATTATGGAAACTTTGAGATTTTTTGGAAAACAGAAACAAATAAAAGAGTGAAACATCAAAACTTGATGTACCTTGGACATTGATTTTATCCTAGATGAGCATTCATTCTGGAGGCAGTCTAAGACATGCAATGTTGCTCAATGACATCTCTGGAGATGTTTGGAAGCAATAACGTCATGCCAGTAGAATACAAAAAAATCTAGATGAGGACTAGTTTGTCTCCCATTTTGTCCATTTAGGACATTTCAAATGTTTGTTAGATGGTGCTAGTGACATAGGACTAGTTATTATTTTTATGCTGAGTGATGTTCCTCTTATCTTATGTCTCTTTACTAAATGTTCTAATCCACCATCCATGCGGGAACACTCTGTTAGGTTACTAGAAAAACAGAAGATAAATGGTTAAATAGTGTGGATCCTTTATTGAGGTGGAAATCAGTGAGGAGGTGCCATTCTCTCCATAGACATTCCCATTTCTAGTAAATTTTGCTTGCCTCTTTCTATTTCCCTCTGCCAGCTAAATATTCCTTGACCTGACACCCTTCCTAACAACCATGCTACCTCAGCCTTCTAGAATCTTGCTAAAAACAAACAAGGAATAAAGCAGAAATAACAAGTAACAACCCTCTAATATCGTCCTTAAGAATTGTTGGGCTTTTCCTCTCATTGTTCTAGCTCCTTTTCTTTCTTCTTGATTAGAAAAGCTTAATTGGAGGCTTATCAATACCCCCCTCTATGAGTGTCACCTTGTCCTTAAGGTGAAAATCTAGAAATTGTTGTCGGATGGTGTCACAGGGTTCCCATGATGCCTCAAAGTCTAGCAAATGTTTCCATTTGACCGGTTCTTTAGTGGGGCTAGTAGAGTCTTGCCCAGGAAAAACGGTTTCGACTTTGCATTCCAAATCAGCTTGGAGTATAGAGGGAATCAATAAACTGCAGGAGTTAGTGCCTATGGCAACTTTAAGCTGTGACACATGGAAAACTAGATGGATAGCGGCTGAGGTTGACAGTCTTAATTTGTATGCCACTAGACCAAATAGCAAGGTGATAATTTCTCATTTGCGCTCTTGACTAGTGACTTGCTGTGGTAAAAGCAAATGTTTTAGTAAACCAAATCACCAATTTGAAAGTGAACATGCCTTCGATGTTGGTCTGCCTGTTTTTCATTTGTTCTTGTGCTACACTCAATTGTTCCTTCTTTTCCTTGAGCGGCTGATTCCTATTCTTTTAACTGCTTCTCCATATTGGCGTTACATGTACGCCCATCTGTATACTGCAGTAAGGGCTGTGGCTCCCTTCCATATAAAATTTTAAAAGGGGTGAGCTTGGTGGTTGTGTGAAAAGTTGTGTTATACCAATATTCAGGCCATGGTAACCAGTTACTCCAGGTGTGGGGCTGTGTTTGTACAAAATAGCGAAGATATGTTTCGAGAAAACAATTGACAACTTCAATTAAGCCGTCAGTTTGGGGATGGTAGGAGGTGTTGCGCTGTAGCTGGGTTTGTTGTGGGCGAGATAGTTCTCTTCAAAAATGACTGATAAAAACCTTATCTATGTTGGATACACTAGATCTTGGAAGTCCATGAAGCTTTGAGAATGTGCTGGACAAATAATTCTACCACGATGAAGGCAGTGTAAGGATGTTTGGGAGCGACAAAATGAGCATTTTTATTGAGTCTGTCTACTACCACTATAATTGCACTCAACCCTGCTAATATAGGTAGTTCTTCCACAAAATCCATGGAGATATCATCCCACACTTGTTCTATAATAGGAAGAAGCTGCAGTAATCCTACTAGGGAAAGTGATAATGTTTTGTTTTGTTGACAAATTACACAGCTGTCCACATGTTTCTTTATATCAGCTTTTATGTCTTCTCAATAGAGCTCTGCAATCATTCACTTGTGTGTCTTCAAGTCGCCTGAATTCTCCCCCGCCAAGCTGTCATGAAATTCAGCCAAAATTTTGGGAATTAGTTTTGAGGCTTTAGAGAGCACTAGTATGTTCTTGTAGCAAAGCTGGCCCGCATCCAAACTGCATTTGGGTTTGCAATTTGGATCTGTCTGCAAATTCTGACTAATTTAGGGTCATGGATGACCTCTTCCTAAAGAACTGCTACATCGATGCATTGTGCCATTATAATATGCAAGAGTTCAGGCATGCGAGACACAGTCTGCTGCTTTATTTTTCCCTCCTGGTTTATATTCAATCTCAAAATTGTATCCAAATAACTTGGTTAACCATTGTTGATGCTCTTCAGTGATGAGTCCTTGCTTAAGTAGGTGTTTCAGGCTGCATTTGTCAGCTCTTACCAAAAATTTTTTGCCTAATAGACAATGTCGCCGTTTTTGGACTGTGAATACAATAGCCATGAGTTTCCTTTCATAAACGGACTTTTGGTGGGCACGCCTTTCCAAATCTTGATTGAAGAAAGCTAGGGGTTGGTTTAGTTGCATTAATACTGCCCCTAGTCTCGAGCTTGATGCGTCTGTCTCGATAACAAATTGTTCATCAAAATTAGTAATTACTAGTGTTGATAGCTGCACCATGGCATTCTTAAGATGTTGTTTTGCCATGGTCGCTTCTTCACTCCACTTGAATGCATCCTTCTTTAGCAGATCTGTTAATGGTGGGACTATCTTACCATAGTCTTTGACAAATCATTGGTACTATCCCGATAATCCAAGGAAGCTTTGTAATTCTTTCAAATTTTGGGGCATTAGCTACTGCTCCATTACCTTTACTTTTTCACATTCAGCAGTCCATCCCTCCTCAACAATGAAATGACCCAGATATTTAATCCTACTTTTGCAAAAATAACATTATTTTTTGACGTAGTGAATAATTGATTACTTTTTAGGATGGTTAGTACTTCCCTCAATGGTTGAAAATGGGCTTCCGTGGAGTTGCCGTGAACTAATGTGTCATTAAAAAAAACTAGGATCCCCTTTTGCAACATTGGTTTGAAAATGGTTGTAATGATAGATTGAAATGTTGATAGCGCGTTGGTTAAGTCGAAGGGCATGACCAAAAAATTGTAGGGGCTCTCATGATCGTGGAATGTAGTTTTTGGGACATCCTCAGTTTTTACCCGAATTTGATGGTATTCTGACTTTAAATCCAACTTGGAAAACAATTGAGCCCCTTGCAACTCATCAAATAACTTGTCTACTTTAGGAATGGAAAATCGGTCAGGGATTGTAGCCTTATTCAAGGCTTGGTAGTTTAGAAAAAATCTTCAGTTGCCATCCTTCTTCTTGACTACGAGTACTGGGCTCAAAAAAGGACTTACGCTAGGTTGGATATTCCCTACAGTTAACATCTCAATTACGAACTTTTCCATCTCATCCTGCTAATTATGAGGGTACTAATAAGGTTGGACATTGATGGGAGCCATTTTGGGTATTAAATTGATTTCATGACTTTTTTCTCGCCCTGGAGGTAGCTCCGTTGACCAACAGGAACTTCTTGGAATTCATCAACAAGCTCTCACACCTCCTTCAAAAGTTGATCCCTTTGATCCTCCTTTGAAATGGTTAGCCTATACATTTCAATCATCATTCTTTGGCCGTCTTGGATAATAATCTTGACCATGGTTTTCTGGATATGACTGTTTTGTTGAGGCTAGGGTCCATACACAACACTATCGTCTTCCTCTTAATGGGCACGGTCATTGTTAGAGAGTGCCAATCAAAGTCGATGTGTCATATTGCAAACAACCACTTGAGTCCTAAGATCACATAAGACCCACCAAGATTGAAAGACAAGAAATCCTCTACTATCGTGACGCAGCAGATTACTATACTTGGTATAGGTGCGCCGATTCCCATTTCTACCCCATAGCTTGCCATCTTTGTGACTGGAATGTGCAGTTTTGCCACCAGCTTGTCACTGGTGAAGTTATGGGTAGCCCCACAATCAACAAGGACCGTTAACTCCTGGCTCCCTATTATTCCTTGTAGTTTCGTCGATTGTGTGGAGTTGAATCCGATGAGTGAATTTAGTGTCAACTGAATTTCCAGCAATGCTTCAGCGCCTGATTGCCCTTTGGCTGATTCCAGCTTGGTTTCTACTTTGTCATCAAACATAGCTAAAATTTTCAAATCTTTACACCTGTGCCCCGCACGATATTTTTCATTACACTTGAAGCACTTCTTCCTTTTAGCCTTATTCATTTGAATGGTGCAACAAGGGTGATACAAGGTTGCTTGGTGTACTATTGAATTTTGGGAGTGGTTTGACAATTTCAGTTGCAGACATTAGTTTGAAAGGTGGAACAAGGTTCCTTGGTTTACTAGTTGTGAATTTTTGGAGTAGGGTGGGGGTTTGTTGGATTAAAATTAGGTTGGGTTCGTGTAGGTTGGGTCTAGTTGGTGTATCGGTTTGGGTTATAGACAGAAGTGGATTTTTTAACTTCTTGACCGTATCATTGTCCTAGACCGGGTTCAGAACCATGCTGCCATTCTTTATCCTCTTGATTGACTCAACTAACTTTAGTAAACTAGAGCAATTCATCTCCATTAATTTCCCTTTGACACCTTCTTCAAGCCCATTAAGAAATACTGCCACTAATGTTCCATCATTAAGGTGTTTTAGTGGAATAGTTAACATCTCAAACCCTTTCCGATATTGCACCACAGAAGATGTTTGACACAGTGACAGGAGGTGGTGGTGATGAGTCTCTTTGTTTTAGCAAGTACCTTTTTACAAGTTGGGTCTTTCACTCATCCCATGTTAGAATAGGTCATCGATTCTCCTCCCATTGTAACCA
This sequence comes from Erythroxylum carthagenense, assembly GCA_026413575.1. Lineage (NCBI taxonomy): Eukaryota > Viridiplantae > Streptophyta > Magnoliopsida > Malpighiales > Erythroxylaceae > Erythroxylum > Erythroxylum carthagenense. The sequence continues at coordinate 23,762,487 of JANZLD010000004.1, read as the reverse complement.
GGCTAAGGCGGTGCCTCGAAGGCACACCCCTACTGCTTCCAACTTTTCTGTTTCACCCAATTTGTTTGCGACGAACTATATTTCTACTTTAAAACCCATGACGTACGGTCATCGTCACCATCATAAGTGAGGATCTGTTACGATCACACCTGTTGTGGCATACTGGAATATGAGTGCTAGACCCTTCTGTTCCATAAGTTGCCTCTGTCGCTGGGCTCGCCACTGGGCTGGGACTGTTGTCTCCGTTTGATTCTGATATACTTTTTTTCGTCAGAAAAGACACTCTTGTGAAGGGCATTTAGGACCTCATCCAACTTCTGGTTTAAAAAAAAATTGAGTCGAGATGAGACGGATGACACTCAATCACAGGCAGCTTCTCTTCCATATTTTTTCCTTTTGCTTTCATCCTTGTCGTTGGCATTGTTCAGGTTCTAGAGCCGGCTCTGATACCAAATTTCTAAGTTTAATAGAAAAATAGAAGATAAATGCTTAATAGTGTAGAGCCTTTATTCAGGTGGAAATCAATGATGAGGACTTTACTGGGATTTTTCTTGCCACGTCATTCTATAGACATTCCCATTCCTAGCACATTTTGCTTGCCTCTTTCTAGTCCCCGCTGCCAGTTAAATATTCCTGAATTCACACCCCTAACAATCATGCCACCTCAGCCTTCTAGAATGTTGCTAAAAACAAACATGTAAACCTTGTTTAGGAATGGCCGCTATTTTAAATGACTCATCAATTATTACTTTCCTTTTTCAGAGCGACCAGTTATGTATTCAGGAAGTGGGGCATCAGCATGGGGACAAATAAGACTTCCTCATCAGGTTAAAACCTCTCTCTTTCTCTCTCTCTCGCTCTCTTTCTTGTTTAATATGATATTTGGATTGCTTTCAGTTTATGTCACCGGGAAACAACAATATTGGAGCACCAACCGACTTCTTAAGTGAACTTTGCCACGCAATGCGCAATGCCAATGTCAACTCTGACAACTAACAGCTGCACTTCACTAATGGGATGGATTTTGTGTGAGATTCTAGTCTTGCATAATGCTTTTGAAATTTTGGGTGCCAGGAATATCTGATGTATTTGTTTACTAAAACTTAACGGAGATTGCTTTATTTATGAAGGATGTAGACGTGCTACTTACTGCAATATAGCGCAGTGCAATTCATTTTCAGTCTTGTTTCTGAGTTGATGAGACTAAGAGGATAGCTGAATGTTTATATGATGTATTTGTTAACGTTACCATTGACAACAACATACCTCTTCGGATATTAATGGAAAGCTAGGAAAGTACACGGTACAAGAATTTCAAAGCATCATGTTGAAGCCACTGTCGAAAGTTTGGCAACGAAACTTCTGGGAAATATTTAGTTATTTCCTTGTTGAGTTTTACTAATTGGTGTTTAGATTGAAAGCAAAATCGGCCTTGTTCCTGAGCAGCACCGCAGGCAGTTGTAGAACATTTTTAATACTTTTTTTTCCCTTTCTTCTTGTCTCTTATTTGTTAGTTGAATCTTATTGAAAACTTTTCAAATTCATATGAGATTTTATCACTTAGATGACTTGACTTCTAAGAAGAGTTGGAGCATTTTAAATAGGTTTAATATTATATTAAAATAAATAATATAATTAAAAATATGCATGTTTTGGGGTTTTAAGTAAATAACTACGAGGACAACGTTACGATTAGATCATGATGTTTAAAGATTCACTTAAATGCATACCAAGCAGATCATTTTATCATTCACAAAATTTATCTTTAGAAAATTCTTACATAACTTAAATAGGTCAAATCAATGTTTTAAAAATCAGACCGAATGTTAAATTGGTTAAAGAAAAAATTTAAGGTTTAAAGGTTCCATTGATATTAAACCATTATAAAACTGCTATATAATAAATAAGAAGTGAAGATTATAAGAATAAATAAAAATATAGTATAAAATAAAATAACTGATTAAAATAAAAATGCACTAATAATGTCTATTAATCTATAATTGAATAATAATAAATTTAATAATCTAAACTAAGATTGAATCTATCATAAATTTTAAATAGTAATAATAATAATTGTATTTTGATATTATAATTTATTTAAAAATTTATAAAAGTTGAAATATATTTAAAGAAAGTCAATAGAAAAGACTAAGTTTATTCTAATTTCTTTTTTAATGTCCTTTAAATATATTTCTTTATATTTTAAATATTATTTTTAATTAACACATTCTTAATTATTTTAAGCAAAATTACTTAGATAATTTGATTATTTTTTCTACTTCTTCTTCCAAGTGCAGGATAATCCCAAGAGATTGCGGGTTTTTTTCACCAATGGGGACCCTCCCTTCACCACCCCCATGGGGATGTTTGGTTGATGAGAATCGCATCCCTCCTTAATTTGCCTAATTTGGATTGCAAATCTATTAATACATCTGTAATTTTATTCACAATTCATTCTAAATTAAACTTTAGAATGTTGAAGTCTCTTTTTACAGAAAAAATGAAATTAGCCTAAAAGTTTAAGTAATAACTAATAATTTAATTTATTAAAGATTCTAACAATATTAAAAATATAAGGAGATAAATAAAGAATCTCAAATTTCACAAATATAATTTATTACTGAGATTAAATAAATTTAGTATTTTTTAATAATAAAATAGTAATTTGTTTTAAAAATAATAATTTAAAATAAAATTTTATTATTATATAAATAATAATAAACGTGTACATTTTTCAAAGTAGTCAATCTACCAACATTAGTTAATTATCAATAGATTAAATTTAACTTTAGTTAGTTATTAATGAAAAAGATTATGAATGTAAATAATTATTTATATAAAAATTATTAACAAATATATAGCAAAGAGATGACTCTAATATAAGACTTAAACTTCTACAATTTGTATGATGGATTTTAAATTGCTAATATTACAAATAAAAAAAGATTTAAAAGAATTTGATGATATTAATTCTAAACTAGCAAATTTTCAATTGTAACAAGCGTGTAACAGTATATTTCAAAAGTTTTAATATATATTATGCAATGTAAACAAACTTTATCTAGTTCTTAAAGGTTCCTAACAACTTTTTATTGTTAGACCAAGTGAAATTTTAACCTATAATTTTGACGATAACAAAGCATATTATTGTTATAAGTTATCCTTTTGTTGAGATATAATTGGTGAAAGATGGTGCTCTCTCTGAGTTTTTGTCTCTTCATAGTCATTTCCTTACTTTCTTCTTACTATATCTCCTTCTTAGTCTTCTTTAATAACACCTCTTGTAAGTGTTTCTTTCTACTTTGCTTTGGTACTAGCTCTGAGCTTTGCATTCTACTCCCCACTTATTCCTCAATATTGAATTGCTGTTTTTCTTAATTTACTTTAGGCTTCTTTCTTGTCACTAAAGGCACAATTTTCTTTTTCTCTTTTTTGGCTCTTTCAACACCCATTTTCTGTTATCATTTTAAGAATGACATTTTAAACTTTCAACTATTGTCTTCAACATTTTTCCTTTTTCAGAACATAATGCCTAGTTCCTCGATTGTTATTCAAGAATCTTTTGTTGATTTTGCTTTCCCACCCTCCTTTCTAGCTCTTCCTCTAATCTTGCACCTTCCTCTACATGTAGATCTCCATTGTCTCTAGGTCCTCCGATTGGAGTCACTCTTTCTACCTCAATATCTTGGCTCGCAACAAGGAGGGACTAACGGGTCTATAGTCCCCATATCCTTTCTTTTCACAAAAGGTAATCCTAGTCAAAACTAGAAGAAGGTTATAAGTGAAAGCTTTAAAGTTTCTGTAGGGTTTTGTCCCCTTTTGGTGGTAGAAGGTCACTCCATTGTTGCCCCTAAACTATATGTTCTAAAGGATGGTGTAAGGAGCTAGGCTTCAACATTTTTTAGTTACTTTTTAGTAAACAACCTCGCTTCCTAATAATTAATAATTAGGCGATGGAACTATGAAAAAGAAGTGGTTTGAAGAAGGTAATACTATTGTAAGATAATCTTAACCTTGTCAAGTTTGCCACCAATAATGGAGTTAAGGAGATTTTGGGTGTTGGCCCTTGGCATGTCCAAAAATATCTTTTGTTCTTGTAATTTTGAAAATCTGGAGTCTGTTTGAAGAGCATTAAACATGTAAATGTCCTAACATGGATCAATATATATAGATTCTATTTTGAATATTAGTTAACCAAAAGATTAAGCATGTTAGCAAGCTACATCAAGGAACTAACTTGCTTGGATGAAACAAAAACTATAACAAGGAGAATAAGGTACATAAGGTTGTGTGCGAGTGTTGACTTAATAGAAAGGTTTACCATAAAACATTCATATAATAAGATTAGAGAAGATGAGACTCTATTCGAGGATTTGGCTAGAATTTCATATCAGTGGAAGCATTCTCTAAAAGAATAATGTAAGTAATGGAAAGCAACTAGAAGACGTCTGCTAGTGGGGATTTCTATAAACTAATAGGCTTAGAAAAACAACCAAAGGGGGATGCTAATGATAACAACTTGAATTCAGCATAAATGGTGTGTAAGGAAGGGACCCTTATAGAAGCAACTATTAATGAGATTAAAGTTGTTCAGGGTGATCATGAAGAATATAAAGAGAATAAGAGACTATTTTAGGTGTGCAATTAGGAATTGATTCATTTAATAGCTAGATTAATAAAATATGATGTTCAGTTTTGTTAATCACAAGTAGCAATTAGGATTACTTTCTTTATATTATAGTAGAGAATTATAAGAAGATACTCATCTTGATTAAATGCATGTCGTATATGTGTTATCTTATTCATTGGTTTCTTAGTCCTTAAAGCTATTATTCAATTGAACCTACGATCGTATCTAGGTTGTTGATTAAGAAGAATGCTTAGAATACATGTTTCTATTCATTTACACTTAAGAGAAAACATCCCCTAATGAATGTTTATTGATGAACTGAATTTTATATCAAGGATTTATTTTAGTGTGATAACATCGGTGACCCGAAACCAAGGTTTGTTTATTAAATTTTCATATTTAATTACTTTTGCTAATTTTTGATATTTGTTATTTCTAATTTATGAAATTACGTGAACCAAACCCTCCTATTTGTTTTGAACTCGTAAACTTTTTACAGTTAAAATTCCTCGTGGGAATGATGCCACTCTCCACTACTACATTAATTTGTATTAACGAAAGTTGGTTTCTTTTTGAATTTGGTTGTAGGCTATGGAGTTTGGATAGGCCTTTCTTTTGCAGGTGAGTATGGACTTTTTGTAGGTTGTCATGATCCGTTTTGATCACAAATGAAATCCCTTCAAGATAGTGCCTTCAGTGATCCACAACAAGCAAAACAACGAGGAGTTCCTTTTCATAAATAGAGAGTCCCTGATTTTTAAGGCTTATGGCTTTGCTCAAATAAGGAATAGGGTGTTGTCCTTGCATTAAAACCACACCTATTCCTATGTCACTAGCTTCGGTCTTTAGCATAAAGGGTTTAGAAAAATCAGGTAATGTAAGGATGAGAGTGCTGCACATAGCCATCTTCAAATTTTTTAAAGCTCCCTGCACAAAAGGAGTCCAAACGAAATTGTCCATCTTTAATAAATTAGTGAAAGGATTTGTGATGGACCCTTAGTCTTTCACAAAACGTCTATAGTAAACCAGTTGACCTAAGGAACCCCTTTAACTCCTTGACTGAACTATGCACCACCCAATTTTTCATGACTGATTTTTTATGGAAGAGTTTACAACCCTTCTTGACTAATAATATGACCCCAGATACTCCATCTACTTTTATTCGAAGGAACATTTGGACAACTTGGCAAACAATAAATGATCCCTCAAGGTCTGTAATGTTAACATAAGATGAACTAAATGCTGTGCAAAAGTAGTGTTGTAGATTAAAATATTATTAAAAAATACTAGTATAAACTTGCGTAGGTAAAGCTCAAACATATAATTCATCAAGGATTGAAACGTTGTTGGAGTACTTGTCACGCCAAATGACATGAAACAAAATTCGTAATGCCCCGAGTGAGTATGAAAAGCAGTCTTAGGGATATCATCTTCCCTCACATGGATGGATCCCTATTGGGAGCAAATAGGGGCATTTGCCCCCATTACCTCTAAAAATTTTATACAAAAAATTATTATTTTAAGTTTTGATCTTATAAAAAAGTAAAATTTTGTTCCCATTAAAATTTTTCCCTACTAAAAATAAAATTTTGCCCCTATTCAAAAAACTTTCTGAATCCATCCCTATTCCCTCTTACGTATTTAATGTTATCCAACCTTGAGATCAATCTTAGAAAAATAAGATGCTTCATAAAGTTCATCTAAGAGATCTTCTATATGTGGTATAAAGAACTTATCTTTGATAGTGATGGAGTTTAGTTGGCAGTGATCAATACAGAAATGCTAGGAACCATCTTTCTTTTTGACTAAAAGCACCAGCAAGGCAAAAGGGATATGACTTGGTTGAATAATCCTTTCCTACAACATCTCTTTAACCAATTTCTTTACCTCAGCCTTTTGAAAATAAGGATATTGATATGGCCTCAAGTTTACTAGTTGTGATCTAGGCTTTAAAGGAATGGCATGATCATAGAATCTATGACGTGGCATTCCTATGAGAGCAACAAATAGATCCTAGAAGTCAATAAGTAAAGTTTACAATTTTGGAGAGTCAGAATTACCAGAGTTTAGTGTAGGGTCCTGTTTCGTGGGTAATTGATGTGAGCAAAGCTACACATAATGGATATATCGACAGACATCGAGATCAATGCGACGTTAATCGAGGCTTGATGTTGCTTCCTAGCCCTGCAATGCAGACTAGGCTTAAATGATTCAAGGCCACGTTAAATTCATTTGTGGCTTGCGTGGTTGATGAAGGACTTCGGGGGAATCAAGACCCTCACTTGCAGCTTCAGCTTTTCAGTTTGAGCCAAGTTCTGGGCCCAAACAACCTTGACAGGTATGCACGCTAGGCGCGTATACCAATACCCAACAGGCCCAGGCGTGCCAAACCAAGTGCACCACCTAGCCTCTTTTACTTTTGGTTCTTTTCCTTACTATTTTTTAGGACAATTTGGACAGTGTTATTTTTACCTTTTTAGGCCAGGGATGTTGGCAAAATTTTGAGTTATTTTGGCTACATTAGTTGTAGGGTAATACACTTTGATAATTTGAGAGCTTTGTGAGGGAGTTTTCTTTATGTTCTTGTTGTTCCACGAATCCTAGCTTTACTTATCAATTAATCTCAATTGTGGCATATTATTTTGTTTCAATTTTCCTGGTTTATTGCTTGGTCTACGTTGCTTGGAAAATCACGATAGTATCGAAAACCTTGCATATCTAGTTTGTTGCAAAGACTGCCGAATTATATCAAGATTAATCTCTGTCTGTGCACGCATCATTTTTGGTATCAAAGCATTTGGATTTTGGGGAAGATTCCATTATACTCCAACAGACGAACGAGGTAGCCGCTTTCACCATCAATTCATTGGCCTTAACCCTAAAAACAAGGTATGAACTTTCTGAACAGGGTTTACCCTTAACTGTTTAAATTGCATCTTGAATTACATGATATATATATCAGAAAAGGGAAAGAAAAGAAGACAAAAGAGAAGAAAAGAAAAAAATGAAAAGAAATTTTAGAACCAAAAGTGTTACTGTTGAGTTCAAAAATTAAACGAAATTTTAAATCTATCTTGCATGACATTACTTTGAAAAGGATTCCAAAACTTGGCGCCATTGTTGGATTTCTTGATCAGAAGGAGTTAGGTTTTCCAAAGCACAACTTGAACGTTGAGGATTTGAGAGGAAAAAGGTAAGAGAGTAAGATCATTAGAGTTGCTAAGACACACGAGGGGAGTATTCTAAATTCAAGTGAAGCACATGAGGGAGTGCTTTTTTTTCTGAGGTTATTTTTGCTACTAACTTTTCTTTGTAGGAACATTTTTCATTGGAGGTAAGTATGAGAGAACTTATTCCATACACGATATTTGGTTGGTGGTAAAGTTTATAGCTTGATTATTGATAGAGGGAGTTGCAGCAATGTTGCTAGTTTGGATATGGTTAGAAAATTGGGGTTAACGGTTCTAAAACATCCAGAACTATATCACTTGTAGTGATTCAATGATAGTGGGGAAGTTAGTGTAGCCCAACAAGTGCTACTATCTTTCTCCATTGGGTGGTATGAAGACGAGGTTCTTTATGCAAGTTGGTCATGTTCTACTTAGAAGACTGTGACAATTTGATCATCAGGCTAACTATGACAGATACACCAACAAGTACTCGTTCAAGTTCAAGGGGCAAAATTTCATTCTCGAACCATTTTCCCCATAAGAAATTTACTTAGACCAAAATCAAGTTTTGAATGGAAGATTGGGTTCAGGTAGTGAGGAGCTAAAAGTTAAAGAGGGACAAGAAGCTGTAAAGAAAAGAGGTAATGGCTTGTCGGAGAAAGAAAGAAAAAGTGAGCAAAAGAATGAGAGATCTGTAGAAGAGAAAAATGTATGGAGTGAAAATAAGAGAGAATCGAGAGAAGAGAAGGTGAGCTTGTATGCATGTGAAAAAGACGTAAGGAGAGCATATGGAGCGAAGAGAGCATTGATTGTGATTAGACATAAGGATTGTTTTCTTTCAGATACTAACCCTATTGATGAATCTTTTCCAAGTGTTTTTAAGTCTCTTTTGTAGGAATACGAGATGTTTTCCTAGAGGAGATGTCAAAAGAGATGCCCCCTTTGCGAGGTATAGAGCATCAAATCGACTTTATCCTAGGAGCACAAATTCTGAATAGGTCAGCCTATAGGAATAATCTAGAGGAAACGAAGGACCTTCAACGACAAGTAGATGAATTGCTTGCAAAGAGGCATGTGTGTGAAAATCTTAGTCCTTGTGTTGTTCTAGTTCTATTGGTGCCGAAGAAGGATAGATTGGAGTAGGTGTGTCGACTGTCGAGCTGTCAATAAGATCATGGTAAAGTATCGACATCCTATTAGTCAACTTGATGATATGTTGGATGAGTTGTATGGTGCGTGTTTTTTTACAAGGATTGATATGAAAAGTGGTTATCATCAAATTCGTATGAAATCCGAGGATGAATGGAAAACTGTGTTTAAGAGTAAATATGGTTTGTATGAGTGGTTAGTTATGCCATTTGGTTTATCTAATGCATCGATTACCTTCATGAGATTAATGAACCATATCTTGCGTGATTACTTGGGTAAATTTGTTGTTGTGTACTTTGCTACTTTGAATGATCATATGGAGCATATGCGTTGTGTGCTTGGTACTTTGAGATGTGAGAAGTTGTTTGCAAACCTTAAGAAGTGTACTTTTTGCATTGATAAATTGATATTCTTGGGGTTTGTTGTGAGCTCGAAAGGGATTGAGGTAGATGAGGAGAAGGTGAAGGCCATTTAAGATTGGCCAACACCAAAGAGTGTTTCAGATGTGAAGAACTTTCATGGTTTAGCTAGCTTTTATCGTCGGTTTATGAAAGACTTCTCCACCATTGCTGCTCCTTTGATCGAAGTTGTCAAAAAGGAGAAGGGTTTTAATTGGGGGAAAGATCAAGAGCATGCATTTAACTTGTTGAAACAAAATTTATGTACCATACCTGTGTTGTGTTTGTCTAATTTTGATAAAGCTTTTGAAGTAGAATGTGATGCCTTCGAGATCGGTATAGGTGCTGCTTTAATGTAGGAAAACAGGTCTATTGTGTACTTTAATGAGAAATTTAGTGGAACACAACTCAATTATCCAATATATGACAAAGAATTTTATGGAGTGGTGCGAGCTTTGGAAACATGGTAGCATTATTTGCAATCAAAGGAATTTGTCATCAAAACCGATCATGAGACTCTTAAGCACTTGAAACGAACAAGTAAATTGAACAAGTAACATGCAAGGTGGGTGGAGTTCTTAGAAACCTTTCCATATGTGTTGCACTACAAGCAACATAAAGAGCATGTGGTCGCCGATGCTTTATCGCACATGTATTCCTTAATCTTGACTCTTACTTCAAAACTTTTAAGGTTTGAGCACCTTAATGAGTTGTATGCCAATGATGTGGACTTTGCTAGTGTCTATGCCGCTTGTGAACATGGTGTTTTTGAGAAATACTTTAGGCATGATGGTTATTTATATTGCAAGAATTGTTTATGCGTACCTAATTGTTCATTTCGTGAATTATTTGTTCTCAAAGCTCACGGTGGAGGACTTATGGGCTACTTTGGTGTCGCTAAGACCTTGGACATATTGTATGAGCACTTTTACTAGCTGGTAATGCAAAAGAATGTAGAATGCATTTGTGCCCGTTGCATTAATTGTAAGTAAGCTAAATCAACCACCAATCCCCACAACCTATACACGCCTTTACCCTTACCTAGTTATCCTTAGATAGACATTTCTATAGATTTTGTTGTAGAGTTATCGAAGACAAAAAGGGGTGTAGATAGCATTTTTGTTGTTGTGGACATATTTAGTAAGATGGCTCACTTTATTGCTTGTAAAAAAACTGATGATGTCGTATATATTGCTGATTTGTTCTTTAAAGACGTTGTGAGATTGCATGGTATTCCTAGGTCAATAGTTTCAGATAGGGATACCAAGTTTTTAAGTCATTTTTGGCATATTTTGTAGAGGAAATTGGGAATGAAGTTGTTGTTTTCTACTACCTATCACCCACAAAACGATGGGCAATCGGAAGTTATGAATTGAACGTTAGGGACTTTATTGCGTGTTGTGATAGGAAAAAATTTGAAGATGTGGTCTGATTGCTTGCCGTTTATTGAGTTCGCTTATAATCGTAGTGTGCATCCTATGACCGGTTATTCTCCTTTTGAAATTGTTTATGGCTTTAACCCTTTAACTATATTGGATATGATGCCTTTACCTTTGCCTGAGTTAACTAGCCTAGATGGAGTGAGGAAAGCCAAATTCGTTCAAGAGTTGCACGAGAAGGTTAATGTTGGGCCCAGGTCCCGATTCCCTATTCCCGAGGTGGCCCCTCGGGCTGCGCCGACGACTGGTTACCTAAAACATCGGACCCGATCCCAACATCCATACATAATTCGGTTCACACATGCATTTTCACACACATTATATCATACGCACAATCATTCTAACTATGAATTAAACACCCCATAAGCCAAGGGGCTTCATGCCATTAC
>JANZLD010000004.1:23730995-23741095 GCA_026413575.1 Erythroxylum carthagenense | reverse complement strand
TATTTTTCGATATCGGGAGTGAAAGTTATGATTTTTCGAAGTTAGTGTATTTTGCTTTGTGTTTTGAAAATGTTCATTTTAATATTTCTAATTTTCACCAAAAATTCGGGGTCCAACATCAATGAAAGAACAAATCAAAAATGAATACGTAATGACTCAAAAGTAAATATTGGAGTCATATCTCTAGCAAAGACTTAAGCATAAGAGATAGAATATACTACTGAGAATGTATGCATTTTGTTTAATGTAAAGTATCCAACTACATGAGTGGATTCCTGAATTTGAGGAGACATTAATTACTAATATGAGGAGTGTATAGGTCCATGTTATATTCTGTGTAAATATGTTCGAAAGATACAAATTTGTCCTGATGAATTTATTATAACACTGGAAGTTAAGCTGTAAATAAATTGAAATGTGTGGAGAAACTAGTATGAAAGAGCAAACATTAGAATAAGTCAACGTGAGATATGAGGAAGTCTAAAAAATGGAGAAGATCATTCGAGAAAGGAAGTCAATTGGGAAATTGAAAATAACGTGAGACAATGTTACCTTATTAAGGAATTAGTTATTTAAGGAATTATGAGAACTATTCATGGGCATATGGAGCTTTGGAAATATTTGTTCAAGTTAACAAATGGCCCTAATAATACTATGGTATTGAAGATTAAAGCGATCCAAGCAAAATTTGATGATCGTATGAGTAATGAAAATAAAGAGAATTTTGAGGAATTATACTTGTATTAATTATATCATATGAATTTGGAGATTTTATAGTATACAATGATGTTGTATAAGAGATTTAGATAAATTCCAACATAGTATAATAAAGTGATTTCATATATATGGAGACAACTAAAGTCCTACTAGTTGACTATTCAATACATGATTTAGAGCTACTATAATAGTTATTGCTTTGAAAGTTTAGAGGCAGTATATGTATAGAAACATCGTGGATGTATTTATATATATATACATATACAGATCATTAAAGTTTGAGGTAATTATTGAGTTGAGAAAATTGAATACGAGACTGAGACAGTGGATAGAAGTACTGAAAGACTATGATTATACAAATGAGTATTTCCCAGTAAAGTTAATGTTGTATCTGATATAGTAAGCAAAAATCCCAATAGTAGTGAAGCACGAATTCAGATATCGAGGTTATCAGATCTTGTGCGAAAAGGAGCATAGAATGTGAAATTGAATTTTATGCAAATCAAAGTGCTATAGATCAGTTTCACATGAAAGGATTCACCAAACCCAAATTGAGGATTCAAAAATTGTGAATCTTATTGAGAGGTTGAAAACATATATGAATTTTGGGTTCGAATAGGAAGAATGATACATTGTGATTGAAATAAGAAGTACGTGTACTGATAAAGGTGATAGAGCAAAGAGATTGTTAGAAAAGTACAAATGGTAATGTAAGTTATATATCTTAGTAGGAATACGCCGGAACATCATTTAGCAGCTAAGATTGTATAATCAAGTGGCTGAATGTTTGAATTGCCAACAGTCTTAACTGTCAGAGATATGTTTAAGGCTTATAGTTTGGAGTTCATAGGAATATGAGATTTATAGTTCTATTTGACTTCAAGCATCACAATCGTTGTCATACTGATTTCATTAGAATACTGTATAAGGAGTTAGATAATAGAAAGAGTCGTCGCTTTTGTATAATGATGATTAAGGCCTAAAAATGGTTGAAGGACAAAATTGATTGAGAGGTTGCTGATAAGTGAAATTGATCTATATTAGAAATTAAGTGATTCAAGAAAGATGAATGAATTAGGTGGATCAATAGCAAAGGAATATAATACAATAAGATAGACATAAGAGTTAAGTGTACTGACACTATAGTGATGTGAATTATTAAGTGAACGATAAATTATCTCTAAGAGTATCACCATGCCAAGGTGTGCTCAGGTTAGGAAAAAGGAATAGCTAAGCTAAGCCTAACCTAAATTGGTCTGTACAAAATAACTATGAGAAGCGTTACTGATGAAAGATGTTTTAGACTCGTGATGTGATATATGTGAGTATGCTAAGAATATTGATATGATACGATATTGGTGTTATTGACGCAAGAAGTGAAAAATTTTGAGTAATCTAAAATATACTGAGGAAATAGTTAAGATAGAGTGATATCTGAATAAGTCATGGAGGGATTGATTGAATCCGTTAACTAGGGTCATTTGAAAGAAATTATTTGAGTGATAAAGTTAAATAGAAAACAGAGGAGCATAAGAGAAGGAGACATACCCCTGCCCCTAGATCAATCAGGTAAGAATTTCGAGGATAAAATTCTTTTAAGAGGGGGAGAAATGTTGGCCCTCAAAATTTTTTCTTGATGAAGAAGTATGATTTACATTAATTATGAGGTATTTATGAAATTTTATAGAGTTAATTATTATATTGGGGTTAGATAGATTATATAATATAGGTTGATTGAATTAGAGTAAAGGTTATAAGGATGTTCAAGGGGTGTTTTTGGCAAGACACTTAAGGTTAAAAGAACATAAGCCTATAAGGAAAGGTAAAATGGACTTTTTGGGCTCGTTAAGGTTAGAAATGGAAGAAAGAAATGTAGTCTTGCTTTTTAAGAAGGGGGAAAATGCGAATTGAAGAGAAAAGGAGAGAGTGTCAAGAAGAAGAGAGAGAAATATAAAGAGAAGAAGAGAAGGAGAGAAAGAAGAGAAAACAAGCCAGGGTTTCAATTTTCTTAGCCTTTAAGAGAGATTTTAAGGTTGTTTAAGAAGGGAAAAAGGAAGAGGAAGAGAAAAGCTTCCATTTGAGCCAATAATCATTTAATTTGGTGAAGAATTAAGGTAAGATCATTTTCAATCTTTTGGATTTTTGGAAGGTTTTTAGTTCATGGAGTTTAGAAAATGCATAGGTTTAAGTATTCTAGAACCAATTTTAGTGATTGTGCTTTGTGAGATTTTCAAATGAAAACCCTATTGAGTGGGATTTTTGTTAGTATATAAGGGGATCAAGAAAGGTAAGAGGAACAAGAGAAAAGGCACATTTTGAACAAGTCTTTAAGCAAGGAAATCAAAGTGGGTACATGTTTAGAATAGAGGAAATAAGCCACTAATGTTTTCTTTGAATCAAAGAAGTTTAATGCTTTCAATTGCATCATAAATGTGCATTTATTACTCTTTAAATGTTTTAAGAAAATGTTATATGTTTGGTATATGAATTGTGTGATTTATTTATGAAGTGAAAATGGAAATGATTTATGAAAAGACTTTGAAAGTGATTTTTGAAAAGATAACATGTCTATGAAATCATGTTTTCGAAATATCTCATGTTTATGAAAATCAAGTTTATGAAAAGTGCCAATTTGGGCAATATGTTTATAAGATATGAAATACATGTTATGTGAGTTTGGTTTGGTCCATTCTGTTGTCAAGTGCACTTCGACTAAAGGATTTTCCTGCCTGCCTGATAGTGGCATGGAACTCCTTTATGGACTCCCATAAGTTCACGAATACGCAAGACTATTATATAGGATTGCTTTAGTACGTTCTATTTACAGCTACATAGGATCCTTATGGGAAATGTGTAGTATGCTCTATTTTTGGACCACCAAAACCATTCTGATGTGCTTATGTTCTTATCACATGTGAATAAGTTTGATTTCATGTTTTGCAGTTGAGAATGTGACTACATGATGAGAATTTGAAAAACATGTGTCGTATGAACTCAATGAAAATTTTCTATGACAAGTCAGAGATTTTTTAAAGAATTTGCTTATTTTCCGTTATAAACTTGTTACCCACGAGCTTTCAAGTTTACCACCTTTTTTTCCATCTTCAGGTGATGGATAAGAGATCAAGTAATTAAGAGCCTAAGGGAATTACTCCAAATTTGCTTATTTTGTATTTTGAGTTCGTTTTGGGAAAGCACAATGTTTTATTCACATTTTAAGGTTATTTGTTCAAGAATCTTTTGTAATTTGAGATTTTGAGATGATGATGTATTGTGGCTTGAAATGCCATTAAAGATTTGTAAAACTTTGTTCTTTTAATGTTAATGAAATATAAATTGTGTACGAATGATATTGAGTTGGAATCAGATGTACTTGAAGAAGTTATCAACTTGAGCAGATGGTTTTTGAACATAAATTGTTTATATATATATATATACACACACACACATAAGTGAGATGTTATAGAAAAGAAAGATAGGAATTATGACTGATCAGATGTACTTGAATGTGATGAGTTAAATGAGCTAAGATTTGAAAGTTTAATGAAGTCAATTTGGTAGCTGAGTTTAGAACATTCCAAGTTTGCACAGTGAAAATATCAAGTCTTAAATAGGGGTAAATTTCATGTTTTGATTTCAGGATAAAAACTGTATTGATTTAGGCTAAATTGGCAAAGTTGTCTTATAGAAAGTTGTAGCTTATCTTTCTAGCTTTCCAACGATATATAGTATGAAATTTTTGGGCATCTAAGTTGAAAGTCATGATCTTTATAAGTGGAGATGCTCTAGAGAGTGTAGTTAGTCATTCAGAACTTTTGGTGACATGAGGAAGACCCTGTAGAAACATCTTATGCACTATAGACTGAAACATCTTCTTATGTACTGTAGATTGAAATATCTTCTTATACACTGTAGATTGAAACATCTTCTTATGCACTTTAGACTGAAACATCTTTTTATGCACTATAGACTGAAACACCTTCTCATGCACTATAGACCGAAACATCTTTTTATGCACTGTAGACTAGAACATCTTCTTATACACTGTAGACTGAATCTTTTTATGCACTTTAGATAGAACTGTTTGGTCCAATTTTGACTCTCTAAATGACAAAATCAATCTTCAAGGTCTTCATGAAATTTGTAGATCTATAAGTCCTCTTTTAAATCATCTAAGAATGATTTTTATTCTATATCTCTAGAGAAAGTTATGCTAATTGTTCCAAAATGGGTCCCTTTCATCTGAGATCTTCTTACCCTATAGTCTGGTTCAATTCTGACCCTTTAGATGACAAAATCTAGCTTTGATGTCTTCAAAAAAGTTGTATATCTCGAAGTACTCTTCGAAACCATCCTAAGATGACCTTAATTCTACATCTATGGAGAATGTTCTACCAATTGTCCCGAAATAGGTTCAATAAGATTGAGGAAAAAATCTTGTTTGATTCTTTCGGCCATAACCTTGTTATCTGACCTCCAAATGAAGTGATTCTTAGACTAATAGATTCCTTAAACATTTGTTTCTACCTCTACATGAAATTTTATAGCTTTTGATATTGTTTTGAAAAGGATTGATTGAATCAAAGTAAGGGTATGGGTTGGAAGAGTATGAATTGGATATTTTACTGAACATATTTCGGTATTTTGATGGTATCTTGATATGTAGATCTTAGAATGAGATGATTCTTATTTCTAAATAAACTAGAGACATAGAGCTACAAATTATCTAAAGGAATTGAATTTTAAATTAGTCTCTTGGACTTTCAATTTCTAGATGGAAGTTGGGTGTAGTGTATTGTTTCAGTTTAATAACAGTCTGAAAATGTTTGGTCCCTGACTTTTAGATTTTTGAACCAAATGGAACGATTTTAGTGTCATTAGAAACTTAAGAAAATGGGGAACAAATGTTCTGAAGAAGTCAAATTGTAATTTCAGTTTGAGGTTTCCCAAAATCTATGCTGAAATAGGAGAAATGAGTTGTTTTGGATGTTTGATTGGTATGGGTGCCACTCTTTTAGGATGAGGACTTATGAGTGTTCTTTGAAATAATCCTATAGGATAATATACTCACGCTTTATGACTATGAATATTGGGCTCTAGAATTAGGGTCTAACAAATATTTAATGCAAAATATAATGGTACAACTTTCTTGTCACATGATTTGTATAGAATGTGTCTTACCCTAAATTAAATATATGCTTCTTCGTATCTTGTCAAACAAGCTATGAAAGACCCTGATGAATGAGAATTCATACATGGTGTAGCATAAAAGTTTAAGTCACATTTCCAGAATTAGGGTTGAGAGATTGATCAAGGAAAACATTTCTTAATCCTAGATTATGATGATCTAGGAACATGTGCTGACTGTTGCAGGGGTAAGTTGACTAATAAGGATATTGAAGTCAACTCATACTTTTGACTTGTTGAGTCTGATACATGCGAATATCGGTAGACTTTATATAGCTGCATTATGCAATTCCAAATGTATTTTGACATTTGTTGATGATTATTCCCATTACAGTTATATGTTCTTGCTTAAAGATTGAAGGTTAAGTACTAATTGGGAAAATTCATCAAGATAGTTAGATTTGACTATGGGGAAGAATATTATGACAAATATGGTGTTTCAGGACCTTAAAAGGTCCGTTTGCTAGATATATGGAATCAATTAAAATAGTGACTTAATTCACTATGTCAAATAGTTTTGAACAAAATGGTGTGTTGCCGAAAGGTATAATTGCACCGTAAAGGACTTGTAAAAGTCAATGCAGAACATGACTAATCTACCTAATTATTTAAAAGTTTTGAAACCTAACTTTGCACACATTCGTGTAAGGGACTGCCCTACTGAGTTAGTATAATCCTTATAAAGGTAGATTGCATGCTTGTTTCGCTCTTTGCTATTTTGTAAGATATCTCGACCATTTTAAGGCTACAACGTTTACTGTAGACAATAAGGGACTGGATTAGTGGACTCATAAATAACTAAGTTTTTGGAATATAATGTCTATGATAATGGTGGGCCCATTGACCCTGCGGATGATAGAAGGGTAGATACTATAATTATCATGTACCTGCTACTCATATAGTTTGATCAGGTGGATCTAGGTCTTTGTACCATGCCTGTACAAGAATAGGAACCCATACTTGTATACACAGAGGTTTTTTTGGGGTACAAGATCTAATACAATTAAGTAAATCCACTAGAGTGTGACAACCTGCTATCCCATCTGATTACATAGTCTATTAGGTGTACAAGACTATGCTATTAGACATGTTATAGATCTAGTTACTTTTCTAGAAGCTGTTTTTGGACCCAATGTGGATGTGTGTCGGATATGATGAATGACTAGATTCAAGCCATGAAGTATAGTAAGGTTTGAGAGCCAGTTGATTTGCATTAGTATTGCAAACTCATCATATGTAAATAAAGTTTTAAGTCCTAAAGGATTTCAAGATAAAATTCAATAGCTTATGGGCTCACTCAGTTACCTAATGGTTCACTCATAGAGAAAGGTTAATTTTAGGTTACCTTTTCTCTCGTATCCTCGTAGGATACAATTTGAGTGATTAATGCAATTGTAGCTCATGATGATATAGAGTTAAAACAGATCGCTGTCAAAACTGTTTTCCTAAGTAAAGACTTTTATAAAGTGGTCTATATGGTACAATCTTGAGGATTCTAAGATCTAGATGGAATTGACATGGTTTGCACGTTATGTAGAACAATATATGGTTTATATCAAACCTCCTAAAAGTGATACTTTACATTTGATAAGGTTTGACCTCTTTTGGCTTCATAGAAAATAAAGTTAAAAAGGAGCTCGTACTATGCGGTCAAGGGGAGTAAATTTATCTTCCTATTACTGCTTGTGGATATCGCTCATGTCAAATTACTTGACCATGTTGTATGAGGTTAAGCAGCTTTTGGTCAAGAACTTTGGCATGAAGGACCTTGGTGTGGCATCTTCTATCCTAAGTATTAAGATTCAATGGGATAGATCTCAGCACTCATCAGACCTCTCATGGAATGCAGTTTAGGAAATGTTGCGATACTAAAGGGAATTAAGGATTATATGTTGACATAAAGAAAAGTCAACAGACTAAACCTCGTAGGGAATTCAGATTTAGATTTTAGCTATGTTTCTGGATGATTGAAAGTCCACTTAAGATTACAGTTTTAAGTTTATAGATGGTACAACGTCATAGAAGTGTGTCAAGAAGACATGGGTAACTTTCTTGACTAGGCATGCAGAGTGCATGCTATAGGGCTGCTTCACAAACGGTTTAGCTTAGAAACTTAATTTCTAGAGTTGACTGTGGTTGATTCAGTAACTAGACCTATTTGGTTATACTGTGGTAATCTTCTTGCCATGTTTAATAACAACAAATGACATCACAGGGTCTTAGCATTTAAAGATCAATTATTTGATTATAAAGGTATTGATATGAAAATGTGACATTAAGGTTTGGAGCATTTAAAGACTAAGGAATTGTAAGTCGATTCTTTAAATAAAAGACTTCACCCACTTGTGTTTGTGACATAAGTATACAATATCGGTGTTTTGACATTTTTAGACACTATTAATTAGCGAATCTTTATGTTTGCTCCATGTACATTTGTATAGTTTGATGTATTATGACAGTATGAGAGTTCATCAATAGAGATGATCATCGTTTATCCTCAGTTATATTTGTTATCATACATTATCATAATACTTATGAAAGTTTTAAGATTTGTGTTGATCTTAAGCATTTAAAGGTTATTAGGCATATATATGGATTGACTTTGTGTCTATGTCATTTAGAGGCATATAGTTTTAGTACGGGTATCCATAAATTTGACATGACATAGGAAGATATAATTTTTTAATCCCATAAAGGTTCTTTAATGTTATTTAGCATTCCATGAGAGAAAACATGATTTCTCTAATGCATTTTAGCATATGCGGTTTATCATAAGGTTGGAGAAATCAAGACCTACAAATGAAAATGATATAATTTAGATCATAAAGGTATTATACTAGTTTGCCATACTCCATTTTCCCATTCATGTTAGTGAGGTATTAGGTATAAGTGATTGTATTAGATCTGTGTCGCACGTGACATATGTATTTGATACTTTTCGATATCAAAAGCTTTACAGGACATAATGATGAACTTTCATTATCTTTAGATCAAATGTTTTGTTTTTAAATCTAGTCGACTAATCTAGTAGTGTGGCTTAACCAAGTTTTTAAACTGTTTTTAAACTTGAGTCAAAACTGTAATTAATGCTTGTTTGAAAGGGAGAATGTTAGACAATTTTTTCATTTTCTATAAAGTTGGACAACTATTAATTGCATTTTTGAGTTTTTCAATAAAATATAGGTTAAGTTACATAATTTGATCTAGATAAAGAAAACAAAGTGACCCGACAAATGATTTAAATTAATGGGTCAAAGTTTGGGTGAAAAATAGATCCTAATTAGTGTGAACCAAACCCATATCGGCCTTGTGATGGGGAAGCCTAATGTGGAAACTATATATTAAGGTTAAGGTCTTTTGCAATTACTTAAATCAATCATAAGCATAAGGATTCTCTGACCCATTAAGAAAGCTTACGTTTTGAAAAAAACTGTAGAAAGCCCTAAATCTTGTGTCGGGAAATACTTTCCATAAAAGTTCTGGGAGATTTGTGATCGTTTAAAGCTCAAAAATGACATCAAAATCAGAGAAGGAACCAAAATCGAGTATTCCGCATTACCTTTATTTTTAATCCTTTCAAGTATGATCCTAATATCTCAATAAGTTCTGTACTACGTATTACATTTAAAACCTTGGTGACGATAATGACTATAAATCTTGTTACCGTTGGCTATCATCATGATGAATGGTTGTGTGGATCTTAAGGCTAAGAGTAGCCTCTTGGCAATTCGAAAATCAAGGAAGTTGTGTGTGTTGTCGGTGTCAATGAAAATTAACAATGGTTTTCTATTGACTAACCCCCTTTTTCTATAAAAAGTAAGAATAACAAAAATATTACATGGTAATTCTTGAGTGATAGACCCCCGACGTATCCTCTAAGAAGATAGGTATGCATCCGTTAGGTGGGTGCTCAAGATTGGTGATCACGAAGGAAAATTGTTGTTGGACCCCACACCCCACCCGTAGGTGTTTGGGGGTTATACCCCGGCGTGTGTTTGCAGGTTATACCGCGGCATCCAACCTTAATCAGTATTGTCCCCTTTGGCCTCAGGTGAGTTCTAGCCCTCGAACCTAAGACCTCAGGGTTTTATTCCACTTTACGTGGACGCCTCTCACATAAAGTATGGATTTTCGATGCTTTCCAAGGGGAAAGTGAAGAAAAACTCAAGAGCTTCATCTTGAGCAAGAAAGTGCCG
>JANZLD010000004.1:23638172-23653526 GCA_026413575.1 Erythroxylum carthagenense | reverse complement strand
CACTGGAGTCAGAGACTAGGGTCGGGATCAGTTCGCGTCTGCATTAATGTCTTTTTGAGTCATGTGTAAATTTAGCGTTGCTGTGATTTCTACTGATTTGAACTGTTATTGTATAGGACCCCAATTGATAACTGTATGATTGAAATGTGATTACTGAATGTATGTTTTGACTTAACTGTTGTAAAACTGCATATTGAGTTTTGTACCGAATTTGAGTGCCGTAGCCTACCAATCTCGTGTGTCGCGAACTCGGATATCACCCACGATATTGGGTTCGGGTCCTGCGGGGTTGGGGTGTTACATATAGTTTCTTCAACAGTCTTGGAGGTAAGATTGTAAACCCTATAAGCTTTCGATGATAGAGAATAGCCTAGAAAAATTCCAAGATAAATCTTAGAATCAAATTTATCAGAATTTCTTTTGTATTCAATATAGAGCACTTGCAACCAAATGAATGGAAGTAAGATATATTAGGTTTCCTTCCATTCCATAACTCATATGGAGTTTTCTTCAACAAAGGTTGCAGAAGTATTCTATTTTGAATATAACAAGCTGTATTCACAACTTCTGCCCAGAAATACTTAAGAAGATCCATCTCATATAACATAGTCCTTGCCATTTCCTAAATCGTCCTGTTCTTCCTTTCAACAACTCCACTTTGTTGTAGGTTTTTAGGAGTAGAGAAATTATGAAAAATTCCATTCTCTTCACAAAACATCCTGAACTTCTCATTTTCAAATTCACCACCATGATCACTTCTAATGCTAGCTATAGACATTCCTTTTTCATTCTGTAACTTTTTGGACAGCATTTTAAAACACTTAAAAGACTCATCTTTATGTGATAAAAAATAATATCCAACAAAATCTAGTGAAATCATCAACAATAACAAGACCATACTTCTTTCCGCTAAGACTCAATGTCCTAGTTGAACCAAATAAATCCATATGTAACAACTTTAGAGGTCTAGAAGAAGTTACAACATTTTTAAAAGAAAACGTTGTTTTAACCTGCTTTCCTTTTTGATAGCTTTCACAAAAGAAATCATTGTTAAAATTTATTTTTGGTAAACCTCTTACCAAATCATGTTTAATCAAGTTGGAAATATGTTTAAAACTAATATGACATAACTTTTTATTCCAAATCAGTTTTTCTTGATCAGTTGATATAAAACAGGAAATATTTTGATTTCGAAAACTTCTAAATTGATTTTGTAAGGATTGTTTTGTCTTTTGGCGGAAAAGAATATGGACCCATCCTTATTTTTGACTTCATAAGAATTTTGATTAAAAGACACTTTAAAACCAAAATCATATAATTGACTAATACTAATCAAATTGTGTTTTAAACCATCAACTAGCAGCACATTATCAATGCATGCAAAGTAATCTTTACCAATTTTACTGATTCCAATTATCTTGACCTGCTGGTTGTCTCCAAAAGTTACCGATCCTCCCTTCTTATACTGAAGGTCTAGGAACATAGACCTTTTTCCTGTCATGTGTCGCGAGCATCCACTGTCTAAGTACCAATGGTGCTGGCTGTTTCTTCCAAGGAAAGATATCTGCAAGTGATATTATTTGTCTCTTAGGTACCTAGATTTTCTTGGGTCCTTTAAGGTTAGTTCTAACATAATTCATAGTATGATGATGATGCAACTAATGACATTTTTTATGATGATAAGGCTAATGAAAGTTCTTCCTAAAGGGAGCAGAATTCTTTTTATGCTGAATATAGTTTTTAGCAAACCCTAATCCAATTTTATCATTAGCGTGTCTATATTTTCCTAGCATATCATTCATTTTTCTAGCACTCTCCATAAATGTTGATAGATCAGCTGAAAGACTGTTTGTTCTTTGTTTCAACTGATTGATCTCTTCAGATCTATCTACAACTACCTTTTTCTTCATTTCGTCTACTTGTTTCTTTAAGCAGACATTCTCCTTTTCTAACACTTGAGTGTTTTTCAAATTTTCTACGTACTTTTCCTTAAGCAATTTATAATGTTTTAGAATTGCATGAGAATCTTCTAATAATTCTGAATATGCATCTTATAATTCATTAAGTTTTAAGGTTACCTCCTCATCAATTTCTCCTTCGGCTACCAGGCAAGTATTTGCTTGTACCGATGCCTCTGAGTCAGTATCTGATTCAGACGAATCTAGATCTTCACAGGTTGCCATCATGCTTTTCTTGCCTTCTCTACTCTTCTTTGGCTTTCTTTTTAACAATGGACATTTGGACTTATAATGTCCCAGTTTATTGCATTCATAGCATATAATGGATGTTTTCTCATTCTTCTCTTCATCTTTGCTATTCTTCTTGAGGTAGGACTCTTTGTTTCCTTTAGCCTTTTTCTTCCACATGCGTCTAATCTTTCTCGAGATAAAAGATAATTCATCATCTTTGTTTGAAACATGATCTGATTCACTAGAATCGTCATCTTTGACTTCCTCAATCTTCAGCGCTTTCGACGATGAGCTACTCTTCCTTTGATTCTTATGATTCTTCTGTTCGGCCTTAAATGCTATGGATTTGTCCCATCTGGGCTTATCTTCTACATCGAGTTCAACTCCATGTATCTTCAGAGATCCAAGTAATTCATCAAGCTTCAACACGCTCAAATCTTTGGCTTCTTGTACAGCTGTGACTTTTGGCCTCCATTTCTTCGGTAAACTTTTGAGGATCTTTCTAACGTGATCTTGATTGTCGTAAGTTCTACTGAGAGCTTTAAGTCTATTGATGATAGTTTGAAATGTTCCAAACATCTGATCAATAGACTCTTCGTCCTTCATCTTGAATAGCTCATACTGGTGTATAAGAATGCTTATTTTGGTTTCCTTTACTTGATTTGTGCCTTCGTGTGCGATGGATAGCATGTCCCATATCTCCTTCGCAGTGTTGCATCCGTGAATTTTATCGTACTCACTTCTGTTTAGGATACAGCTTAAAAAGAACTTGGCCTTCGAATTCAACTGGAATCTCGCTTTTTGTTCTACAGACCATTTGATTCGTGGAACAACATTTCTTTCTTCATCTACCAGTGTATACGGTCCATTTTCTATTATCTCCCAAAAATTGATATGAGGAGATTCAATGAAGAGCTGCATCCTGTCTTTCCAGTAATGGTAGTCTTCTCCATTAAACGCAGGAGGTCTAGTAAAGGAGGCACCTTCAGCTATATATATGTGTGATTCTACCATGAATCTTTATCCACACTTTATTACGGTGATTCTCGGACACTGAGCTCTGATACCAATTGAAGTGAAGCACACGTTAGTATAGACTTAATATTTGATATACAAAACACACAAGAAGGAGGGGTTGAATTGTGTATCCATTTTTTAATACAATCCTCTTTTAAACAAACTTTTTTTAAACACTTGCTTTCTTAAACGATTGAAAAACAGTATTATAAAGTATTGCAATCTGCTACTAAGTATTTATATCAACAATAGAAATTAAAAGTTGAGAGTTAAGAGTAAGAATTGACACAACAGTTTTATACTGGTTCACCCCAAACTGTGGGCTACGTCCAATCCGCAGAATCCTTTCTGAGATTTCACTATACTTCTCAAATATACAAGTATTCTTTTTAATGAGCCTCTTCAGGTCTCTTACAACAAGTATTCTTTTATGACTTAGCCTCTTCAAGCTATCAGCTTTTCTTCCTTCTACTGAAAGATGTTTCAAGCTTTGTTACAGACAATAGTAACTCTAAGTTTAGCACAATGAATAGAATATCTAGCTTTGGAATCTCTAGCCTTTTTTGAAAATCACTAACTTTTTAAATCTTCAACTCTGACTCGTATTTATAGCCTTCGTCTTCAATCACTTCTTGATAACTGCTTCTTTTTTTTGTTTTTTGATCTTTAAAGAAATATTTATTCAGTTGAGATCTGTAACTAACTCAAACTGATTGATCATCCAACATGGTATCGGGTCTTCGTCTTTGATTCTTTCATCTCATATTCTTCCGTCTCATTTTCGGCTTAGCTTCGTCTCATTTTCAGCTTCGCTTCGTCTCATTTTCTTCTGTCTCATTTTTAGCTTCGCTTTGTCTCATTTTCTTCCGTCTCATTTTTAGCTTCGCTTCATCTCATTTCTATCGTCTCATTTTCTTCCGTCTCATTTCTATCGTCTCATTTTCTTCCGTCTCATTTCTATCATCTCATTTTCTTCCGTCTCATTTTTAGCTTCGCTTCATCTCATTTTCTTCCATCTCATTTTTGGTTTCGTTTCGTCTTATTTTGTATCTGCATTATTATTTGGTCTTCATCAAAACTATTAATCGTAAAGTCAATTTGACTTAATAACTCCATTACCCAGACGATTCGTACAGAAGAAAATGAAAAATCGTAAGTTTTCAAGTAAAATAGTAACGGTAAGTTATGAACGGTAATTTTTCAAGAGCATGTATAAAAAGGAAATCTTCTCAAGATTCTAAAACACCTTACACTCTAGAATCTTCTTGAAAAACTTCAAAACTGTCTTATTTAGTGCTCTCAACAAAGACGATTCAACACTTTGTTCTAAACTTCAAGTTCTTCTCATTTCATACTTTTTATACTAACCTCGCTTCGTTAAGTGAAATATATTTTTGTGTTTAGTGTTTATTTGTTACAGATCAAAAATATCAAAATCTCTTATCTGTAGGAGACATATCGATTTCACTTCCTTGAAGAAAAATTAGATGAACATCGAACCAAAAATTGAAGCAGTTGGCTGGAAAAATTTCTTCAACATCCGCGAGACGATATATCTGAATGAAATATAAGAGTTCTGGAAGAATGCAAAGGTGGTGGACAACACCTTAGTATCGATGGTAGATGGGTTGTTAGTAATAGTCACATAAGATTTTGTCAAGAAGGCTATTGGGTGTCCAAGTATTGGAGCAAAACTATTTATCAATACAAAATAGATCGCTCAAGGTCGTATAGATAAAGCTAACATCAATCGACAACTATATGGATGTAGTAATCTAGAGGTCAAGAAGTTTTCAACCCTCGTTCCGAAGGGTAGGGTTCTTCATTTAGTTCATCTTCATTGTATTCTACCAAGAGTAGGATCAAAGGACATGGTGACAATGAATGATGAACACTGTTTGTTTCATCTACTTACTCTCTAACACATTAATCTTCCGTTCTTAATTTTGAAGAACATGATAAAGGCTAGGGAGGATTATTATAGCTCTTTACCTTACGGTATGCTGCTGACAAGTTTCTTTAAAGAATCTAAAATTTTACTTAATAAAGGTAACAAAGTTAAGATGAAGGTTAAGAGTGTTACTAACGCCTCCACTATTCACAAAATGGGAATCAAGATTGAAGGTAAAGCAAATATAGATTTTACACCGAAAACAAAGTCTGAGGGGGAGCTTTTAGTGAGATGAAGCAAGAGTGAACATGTTCCGTCTGAAATAAAAATAAAACCTTGATCGACAGGAAGAATTTCTGCAAAAGAAAAGGTCAAAAATCGCCTGATGTGCCAATACAAGTCAAGACGATTCTACAAAGGGAGGAAAACAAGGTGCAATAATCAACTCATCAAGTGTATTTGAAGAGGAAGGCTGAGACGCGCCAATCAGAAAAGCCCAAACAGCCAAGAAGATCACCAAGATTATTGACCTTACAACAAAAAGAACAGAAGAAGCAAAAAGTTTTGATTCTTGGTGGAGATTCTGAGAAGTAAGAGTAACAACAGTAGCCTACCAAATCAATTATCACTATCCCTCAAATTCAATCAGCATAGTCATCTGGAGAGATAGAGATAAGAAGGAAGCTAGTATTTGAGAGGAAGAAGCCTCAACAACAACTCTCTTCCAAACCAGCAGAAGAACAAAAGAAGATAAAGCTTAGTCAGAAAAAGGTTTCTTCATTTGATGTTCCACAAAAGGCGTAGACGGTTAAACACCAACTAGTACTTTACAACCCTCCTCAATTAATAAAGAAAATGAAGGTCATAGAAGAATCAGTAGATCAAAACAGAAGTTCAATTATTGTTAGAGAATCTTCTAAGCAGACAGTTAAGGTACAAGTTGAGCCTATACTCATAAATGATCAAATGATACATCTTCTAAGTCATGAAGAACGAAGACTATATTGTATTCTACGAGATGAAAAGTCAAAACCATATCTAATGAAGATTACAAAAGATCGTTATACAATCTATCTAATTACAAGTAGAAAGATAATAAAGATTGTACTAAATGTACAACCTAGATGTCCAATCCCTGTAATAAATGAAGAAAAAGGAAAGAAGAAGATGTTTCCTGAAGGACATGAAGATGATCTCACAGCAGAACAAATTCAAGTAGCAGTGAAGAACATAGACGATGCATGTCATGCAACTCAACTTATAGGTATCTATGTATGACATCACATATCAAAGGCATCAAGAAGTCAATTTGGGGTATCTGCCAAAGACAAAAGTTTCAAGGTAGTTGGAACAGTTTCAGAAGGAAGGTACAGAAGTATCATAATAGAAGGTATCAATTTTAACTTAGAAACCTTTGTGCATTTAATCATTCATTTCAGACCCTTAGGTTTCATACCTTTAGTTAAAAATGTTTTACACCTTCTTAGGCAACCAATTTACAAACTAACCACACCTGATGATCTTAGCATTCCTGAAGGAAAACAAACTTTCAAATTACCCTCAATCAAAATCATAGAATTAAACAATTCACCTAGAAAATCATCTATTTTTGACCACCCTCATCCACTTAATGAAATACAACAAGATGCTACTGTTAATTCAGAGTTCTTGAAGCATTTCATTAAATGGACTAAAGCTAGTCACAAGCAGACGGAAGTTCAAGAAGCCTTAGCTAAAAATATTGAGGAACTTCATACTAAAGTTGACGAACTGGGTGATGTAGTAGGTGATATTCATGAGGAAATAACATTTTTACGTGTTTCTACTGAACAAGACCTCAAGACGATCTACACCGATATTCAACACTTGTATTATGAAATTCTGAAACATCTAAAATGAATTATCTTTTTGATTAATAACAAATAGGGGAAGAAAAGAGAAAAGTGGAGAATATTATAAAGCATTGTATATCTTATACATATCTTGTGTATTTCTTTAATTGTTATTCGTATGTACATTATTTGTTTATTCAACTATCGTCTAAATATTATTTTATCTTCTAATATTATGATTATTTGTTATCATAAAAAAAGTGGAAGATTGTTAAATCAAGAAGACTTCACTTTTATTAATTTTGATGAAAAATAAATAATAATAATCATAGAAGTGTATGAATTATTTTGATGAGTTTGTTTAGTGCGCAGATAAATATAAGTAACACAAATCATCAACTTAAGACGATACATAGTCAACTCCAGATGATACTTAAGACTCAAGACGATACATAATACTCAAGGTCAACTCAAAACGATACATGGTCAACTCAAGATGATACTTAAAAATTACAAAGCGTTTTAGGTAGACCAGACGAAGCACAACACCAGACAAAATACAACACCAGAGAAGCATAATACCAGACGATGCAAATGAAAATGTTCTAAAACGTCAGTCAGTTAGTTAGTTGGAGTTAGTTACAGGACTTAACTAATAACGATTTCTAGAAGATTCAAGAAACAGATTTCTCAAGAAGACAGTTAAAGATTTAGGTTATAAATAGTAGTTATAGTCGTAAACAACAACAACACAATACAAGAGAGAAAATCTAATTGTACGAAATTTACTTAGAAAAACTCTGTACTCAAGTGCGTAAGAAAAAGAGCTAATACATCTGTAATGTGAAACTCAAACAATATCTTTCCAAGCGAAAGAAAGGTTAGAGCCTGGAGAGGCTAAGGAAGCAGATAAAGAATACTTTGTGAGAGAGACCTAAAGAGGCTCTACAAGTGTAGGAATAATACTTGTAACATTGAAGAGTATAGTGAAATATCAGACAAATTTTGAGCACTGGACGTGGCCCAAGGTTAAAGGTGAACCAGTATAAATCACGATGTCATATTCTCTAACCCTTATTTCTTTAATTTTCTTGTTGTTAGAAGAATAGATAATAATTTTCATTGTTGCGTTATTCATCAAATTAAGTGAATTGTTTTGTAACCATCTGAATTTGTAAAGAAAATCAATAAGATTCTAAAGATTAATATCTTAGATGATTTAAAGCAATTTAACCCCCCTTCTTATGTATTCTACTTATTATATGTGATTTCTATATTAACAAGTGATTTACTTCATATGAGAGTTGAATGAGGATTGAAATATAAATATTGCATTCGTCATAACTAACAGTACCTAGGTTTTATGAGTGTTACTTTGTTTCAGTAGCTTTGATGACTTTCATGCTACTTGACCCAAACACATTTCACCTCACCTTTACCCACATTACAACCTTGAAAAGTCCTTTGACTCATGATTATGCATGTGAGTTTTAGGGGTGGAGAATTGAAATGATATGCAAAGTTATGGACTGTCATGATCATGAATGGTGTTGAGTGTACCCAAGGATATATTTTATTTAAACACATTTTCTGAGTCTACTATTAGATTGCTCAGTTTTTAAAGATATTAAATGTTGATTGCTCATGAGTAAAAGCTTGGAATGTTGACATCTTGCTATGATTTTTTAAAGTCACTAATCTTTGCATGTGACTATATATTCTTGGAACATTTAGGAAATGAGTCAATGTTTTGGGGTCTTTGAGCTTAATTTGGATGTTTTGCCCAAGGATGGACAAAAGCTAAGCGTGGGGGAATTGGTATGTGCTTAGTTGATGATATATTAATCATTTACACTTAGCAATTATTGATACGAAAATGCTTAAGATACTCACTTTAATTCATGTATCATTTTAGGTACAATTTGGAGGAAAAGAAATTAAAGTGAGTCGAAATCACTGCATTTAGGCCATTTTTTGAAGATCAATACTCACTTGTCTTTATGGAGCGAGACAAAGAAAATTAAAAGACAAGAAAAATGAAGATATGATGAAAAGAACGTGAGTTGCATAGATTGTGTGTGAAATTTTCATGCATATATTCATGTTAATGAATGGCCATGCAAGTTCGCAATTCAAATAATGGACAAAGGAAGGTGACAACTCCATGCAACGTGATTTAATGTAGTAGATGTTGGGAGCACAATGGTGAAGCAAGGAGCATCTCACGTATACATTGTGAAGAAATGGCCATAAGAACAAAACGCTTATAGGTTAGCAAAAAAATGACATGCTCATAGAGGGACAACCCAAGACCAAAATGACAACCCTTGTATGTATGACATGAAGTAGTAAACGCAGACATTTGGCTAAAAGGGTAGAAGGCTGGAAGCTTTTTATAGGTGACCTAAAAAAATTAATTGGGGGATCCAGCTACAGCACAGAGGAGTAGTGTGAGAGGTTTGTGTTTAACGCAATTTTCTGTGTTTAACGCAGATGAAGAGAAGCGTAAAGAGAGGGTTCTCGAGGAGGAGAGTGCACAGTTGCGTGAGAAAATAAAACCCCCAAAACTTATTCATCCCATCAAGCTACAGGAATAAGGGAATAGTGTAGTAGCGACATTGTGGGCATGAAGCAGTAAGTTGAAACCCCGAGGTTAATTCGTCACATCAAACAACAGTGAGGGATGCTACAGTAAACAAAAGAGGGTTATGTAAGAGGCAAAATAAAAAGGTCTTCAGTGGGGCTACAACATGGGGATGAAGCATTTTTTCAGGAAAGACTCATGAAGGGCTAGACCTCTCGATGTTGGTTTAGAGGTGACATCGATGCTGACGACCCAGGTTAACTATTTTTTAATTATTTTGTTGTTTCTTTCTCTAATTAGGAATTAATTGTATTATCCTCTGTTAATTGACTTGGGTATTAGGTATAGATAATCAGATTTTCATTATTATTTGGTTATTTATGTATGAACCTATAGGGTATTGTGAAAGGATGATTTTAATGTGTTCATTGAGTCGTTTAATTGCAAACCCATTGCTAGAATTTCGATATAATTTGTAATTGTTATGTTAAATTTTATGTGTAGCGACTAATGATTCATAATCATTAGGGATAACGTAAAATGACGCATCATATGTGGTTGTTGCCTTGATTAATTGATTTTTCCAATTCATAATGCTACTACTTAATTAAATCTAGAGATCGTATCCTAGGTTATTCAGTGGTTAGGTTTAATTAACGATCGTATCTTAATTAAACAAAACTTAAGAGAAAACTCGAGTTAATTATTAACTCACAATTAATAGTTGCTAGGAGAGGTTTGAGAACAACAAATTGATGAAATATTCTTAATTAGGGTGTAGGCCAAGATTGAACCAAAGAACCGACCTATATCGAATTTTTCACTTTTATCATTTTTTGCATGTTTTCTTTAATTTATTTTTACTAGTTAGTTTCATTTTATTTTCTTCTTTTAAAAATCCAAAACCTCCCATTAAACCTAAACACTAGTTAATTTCATTACATAAACATTACACACTCTCTGTAGGATCGACCTAGACTCACCACTGCTATAGTAGTAAATCTAGTTATTTTATTTTAATTAGTATAACGATACATCGTCAAACATACTGCCATCATTCTATAGGTTTCCTAACAAAGACCTTTAAACTTCATTCAGGAATTTTATACCACTCTTTAAACCTTTCTATTGGATGGATTAAATGAAGATCAACTTAGAATGAGATGCTTCCCATATATATTGAAAGATCGGGCTAAAGCCTGGTTGATGACCCTTCTTTCTGAGTCTTTGACTACATGGGAGGAGGTGTATAATAGATTCATGGGAAAGTTCCCATAAGAAAACATTTGAGTTATGCACGATGATAGCTACCTTCACTTGGATAGAGGGAGAGTCATTCCACAAGGTGTGGGAACACTTTAAGCTCTTGTTGATACAATGTCCACACTATCATTTTTTGCTTCACATTCTAAACTAATTCTTTTATGATGGGTTGACATAGCAGTGCCAGTACACGGTGGACAACACAATAGGAGGAGTTGTAAGAGAGAGGATGACCGAAGAAATGTATATAAAATCTTCGAAATGTTGTTGGCCAATTCTCAATAAAAGAGCATTAAGGAAAGAAGAGCTGAAGTTCATGAAGTAAACTCAAATTAGGAATTGGCTATGCAGTTGGCTGAGTTGACGAGGCATGTGAAGATGTTATCTATAAGGCTACACCAAAACGTTCCAAATCAAGAGGTGTGTGTTATCTGTGGAACTTTTGGTTATGGAGCTAATGTATGTTCGTATTTTTAAGAACCTTTGGCAGATAATGAAAAATAAGTTAACTCACTTAATGATTTTCAACCAAGCGAGCAAAGTGATCCATACTTGAACACCTATAACCTTGGTTAGAGAAACCACCTCAATTTCTGTTGGAAGACCAATAATCCACCGACGCAACCCCAACAACAATATCAAAATTTTTAGAGGCCAAACTTTTTCTAAGGGCAATCCTCAAATGACAACCTATCGAGAAAGCCTTCTTTGGAGGAAAGCCTGAATGTAGTCATTCAAGTCACAATTCAGAATCAAGAAAAGAATAACAAGAGATTTGACTCCTTAGATGCATCTGTCAAGAAGATTGAGATTTAAGTGGGGCAACTTGTAGTAAGCAAAATGCATAACAATCAAAAGAGAAGGTTGCCCAGTCAACTCGAGCAAGCCTAAGTGATCATTGTTCTGATAAGATGTAAAGTGATTGATAATCATGTTGAGTTTCCTTTTGAGCTACCTGATACTGATAATCAAGAGAAGGAAAGCCTTACCAAAGGAGAAGATGAGAAAAATGAGAAATGCAATGGGAGAAACTCTTCAAGTCACATTCAAAAGGGTAAACAACTTAAGCATGACACCAAGGACAATGAAGGACAAAAATTGCATAAGGCAATGGATCCTTTTTAGCCTCCAATTCCATATCCATGCTGCCTTAACGAATCAAAACAAGATGAGTTGTTTTCTTATCTATATAGCTGCTTTCTAAGGTCAATGTTAACCTACCGTTGCTACATGTGATCGGGAACATTCTGGCTTATATTAAGTTCTTTAAGGAACTAAGCACCAAGAAACGAAAGTTTGAGCTTAACGAAAAGATGCTAGTTTCGAAAGTAGCAAAAGACCCAGGGCATTTTATCGTGAAAGTATCAATAGGAAATGGTGATGAGGTTAATGGTATGCTTAATCTAGGAGCTAGCGTAAACCTTATGTAACACCCCACTCCCGCAAAACCTGAAATCGACATCGTGGTGATATCCGAATTCGTGCTCCGCGAGGGCGGCGTGCTAACAAGATCAATAAGCCAAAACTCAGTACAAAAATTTTCTTTTTGAAATACGATCAAATGTGCGGAAATCAGTAAACCATTTGGGCTAGCTTTGTTTCTTAACCATTTTCAGTCATAACAATACAATCAATAGAATTTCAATAGTCATTTGGGGCCCATTTCAAATATAAAATATATTTTTTGTCATAATGACTTTACATCACAACATAAATCCATTTGTATACTCATGGTACAAAAATTTCGGAATCCATTATTTATATAAAAAAAGTCGCGGAATACCAATTTATATAATAGAAAAACACTAATATAGACGCCAACTGATCCCGACCTCTTCTTTCACTCATATGCAATAGATATACTCCCGTTACCTAACGGGGTATTCTTTTGAGTCCTGAAAAAAAATAATTGCAAATTTTGGGTGAGTTTTGCAAACTTAATGAGGTAACCATCATTAATGGTTCACTCAATTCATGCAACAATCAAAACATATCACAATTATTTCATAACATCACATCGATCAGAAGTACCATATGGTCACATAAGCATAAGGAATTTTTGGCCTTTCACTCAATCAAGCATATTTTAAAAAATGCATATGAAATGCTCATGTGACACTTTTTTAGCTATTACGGTGTTGTAACCGAGCGCCTGAACTGTCCCATATAGGGCACATTAAACATTGAGCCTGAGGTTCTAAATTACTGTTGAGCTCGAGGCTCAAATTCACTCGTTGAGCTTTAAGCTCTAATCGGTGGCTGCTCCGGTCACAACTGTCATTATCTGAGTATGCATTCATGAATGAAATGCATATGCCATAATCGATCAGCATATGTCACAATCAATCCCATATGTCACAATCAATTATATTATAAGCATGTATGCATATGTCCCGGTCAATCACATCATAAGCACGTAGGTCTCACATTCACTTACAAGTAGTACTTCAATAACACAACTCCCCAGTACACAGTCATCGGACCTTCTGTTCGGAATCTACAATCCAAAACAAAAGCCACCATTATCCACCACAGAATCATAAGCACATAATAATTTAGAGAAACCGTCTAGGTTACTCATCAACTGCTTCCTAAGCTAGTGCCTGGAAGTCTCGGCAACGTTTGTGGGTTGACGTTCCAAATGCACCTCTATAACAATTAAAATACACATATATCACAAATTGTGCAATCAGAAATGTATAATAATGCACATGCAGGAATTTGAAATGTGTACAATGCATGTTCGTGACATTCTCGGTATCATTCCATAAATTTCATCTCAAAATCATTCCCAGATCAAAACTCATTTATGCCTAGGGTTAAGCCGCACTAAAGACCATGAAACTGGCAATTTATTGCTTATATACTTATTTCAATTTTTCTAAAACACCCACTTTCGGGTCTACTATTCCCAATCAATAAGACAATCAACATAAGATAACCTAGGCAACCTCTCTTTAACAGAAATGTTCCCCTATGTTTTAGGAATCCATAGACATCAAAATTACTCAATTTGGATCTCCATAGGTCAAGATATTGCTAAAACATTGAAGTATGTTCAGAAAATAATCACCTCATACTCTTATAAATCGGGCCTCTTACTTTGATTCAATCCATACTTTTCAATTTAATCTCAAAATCTACAAATTCTTATAGAGAAGTAGAGAGGTGTCTTATGAATCCAATGCTTCAAAAATTGGGTCAATCGGAGGTCGAATGGATAAGTTATAAGCAAAAGAGTGCAGGAAGGACGGGTGAGTCGGCGAGCTGCGCCGCATGTGTGACGGCTCGCTGGCCGGCTTGCGAGTCGGCTCGCCCAAAAGGAGCGGCTCACGATCGCGAGCGGCTCGCGATCGTGACAAAAAGAGCCACCTAGTGACGCAATGTCGTCGCGGCCGCGAGGCTGCCTTTTACCAATTTCTTTTTTTTTCATTTTTTTCACTTATTTCCTCTCTTCTTCCAACATGCATAACTTTTCACTCAGGAGTCCAAATTTGACAAATGTAATATCCATGGAAAGATAAACGAAAGCTCTACAATTTTTATGAAGGACTCGAAAATCAATTCCACCTCTAAAGGAGTCACAATTTCAATCAAAGTTACTACCCAATACATGTCATCCTAAACAGTATCACAATCTTTTAAAAATCATAACTTCCTATCTCAGTGTCCAAAAATTCTATGCTTTATATCAATGAAAAGATCAGAACACATTCTATAATTCTCATGAAGAACTTAGAAGCAAATTCTACCTCTAACTAGGTCAAATTCTCACATGATTGTTGCTGCCCTGTTAAAGATTGTTAAATATCACCTAAATCATATCCATATTTCAATCACTCATAACTATCAACTCCAATGTCAAAAAATGTCACACTTTATGGCAATAGAAAGTTATCAAGAAAAGTTACAACTTTCATGAAGACCAATTGAGTAAAATATGCCTAAATCAACCTATAAAAATTCACAAAGTTTCAGATCACCAAAATACAATTTTAGAGCTACTATTCATCCCTACACACATTCCCACATTCAAGTCAAAATTTGAAACTCTTCAAGCCAAAACTGAACATCTCGTCCTTCACAAGAAATATAGCCAAACACTTCTAGTTTAATTTAAGCCAAAAATCATCTCAATTGCATAACCATAAAAAAAGTTACGGCTAAATCATTAAAACATGCTTAAATCAAATTTTCAGCTTTTCATCATAACACCTTTCCTATCTCTTCCATACCATTTCTACACCAATAACACCACTCAATTCACTCCATATATCAACCCAACCAAAACAAAATCTCCACTTGAACAAGAGTCCACAAAATGAAAGCAACACACACTCCATCATCCATCATTTTCTACACTCATCTACAACATCATTTAACTTTCAAACCATCTAAACCATCTCTAAATTACATTTCTCAAATTCTACCTTATCAATCATCAATCAAACAAGCAAGTTACATACCTATATACACCAAACACAATTTTCATGCAATTAACTTTAAATAACATCACAAATAATTTATTTAACTACAAATCCATAAGATAAAACATATTTCTTACCTAATTAAGCTTCC
>JANZLD010000004.1:23520714-23532728 GCA_026413575.1 Erythroxylum carthagenense | reverse complement strand
CACCCTTGCGGGTCACGGGCTCGGATATCACCATGGATATCGGGTTCGGGTCTCGTCGGGTGTGGGGTGCTACAGAATCTCCCTCAACAAAATCAAAATCTGAATCTATTGAGAGAATGTCTGTAGAAGGAGAAAAGAAATCGTTAGGGAAAACAATAAAGGGAAAGACGATATCTCTTAAAGAAGGAAGCCATGTACTACGAAGCGAGAAAGTGACGTTGAAAAGGAAAGGGGAAATGTTACTTTCAGAGAAGCCGAAGCAAGTGAAAAGGTCACCTAGAGTTCGAACCCTGCGTTAAGAAGAAGAAAAGAAAAGGAAAGAGTTGATTATGAGAAGATAACAACTCAGGTAAGCAGCTCCTTAGTTTCAATTTTGAGAGAAGAATCGGCAAAATTGGCTAAACTGAGTGAAATTAACAAGAAATTGCAGTTTGAGAAAGCGAAGCCTCAACCTGAGCAGACTTCCAGATTGATTAAGGAGAATAGAAAGCAGAAAATCATTACAGAAAAGAGCACTCCTACTGCTGTTCAAAAGAAGAAGATAGTTGAACGTAGTCTAGTACCGGCCAATACCTCTCAACTGATAAGAAAAGAAGACTTGAGAGTCAAGATTATCGAAGAAATTCAGCCTGTCAGGAGTACGAACTCTATAATCATTAAAGAAACTGCAAGAAGATCAGTGAAGGCACAGTTACAACCAATCTTGGTAAATAATAGTACAATGCATCTGTTAAGCGAGGACGAGAAAAGTATGTATGGTTTTCTGAAGGATGAAGGAAGCAGGCCATACCCCACACAGATGACAAAGTAGAAGTACACTATTTTTCCAATCACAAAGAGAACTGTGATTAAGGTTGTGCCTAATATTCAAGTAGGACCTTTCATTGTTCGCAATGAGGAAAAAGGGAAGAAGAAGCTGCATCTTGAAGGGATAATTGGTGATCTGATAGAAGAACAGATCGAAGCTGAAGTGAGAAATATTGATGAAGTATGTTATGCAGTTCAGGAGACTGGAACTTATGTTTCCCACCATATTTCAAAAGCATCTGGAAGCAATTTTGGTCAGCAAACCATTGAAGACTCTTTTCAAGTAGGTGGAAGACTTTTAGAAGGAGAGTACAAATCTATTAAGGTTGGAGAGCTAAGCTACTTAGCAGAGTCCCTTGTGCATCTCATTATGCACATTAGACCCTTGACAACTGTATCTTCCATTGGAGATGTTGTACACCTATTCCAAAAGACAAGTTCCACAACTAACTGCTCCGGATAATCTTGATCTCCCAGAACCGAACCTATCTGTCTCACCTTCGCCCCTTACAATAACTGAACCAGATGTCATATCTTTAGATGCGTATACTACGACTGTTGTTTTTGAAGTAGGACAGTAGAAGCCCGATGAAGACAATTAAGAGAAAGTTGATTATCTGTGCGCTTCTGCGGGTGACTTGCATAAAGAAGTAGACTATATTCGACAAGATCTCAAGTCACTTCACACTGAGATGAGACAAATGTTTTCTGAAGTTATGAAGCATCTGTGCCCATAATCTTTTTGATCAATAACAAATAGGGGGAGAAAGGAGAAAAGCATAAAGAAATGACAAAGATAAGGGAGAACAAAAAGAGAAGTAAAGAAGAACAGAAGAGGAGAAGAAAGATAAGAAAATTTTGTTCTTTGTTCATTTGAATTTTTACTTATTTTTTTAGCCTTACTTTTGCTGTTCCTTATTATTACTAACTGTATTTATTTATGTCATTATTGAATTTCTGTCATCATCAACATCATCATCATCATCATCATTATTATTATTATTGGTATCACGATAATTTTAATTATCATTTAATGATTATTATTATAATAATTATTATTGTTATAATTATATAATTATCATCATCATCATCATCATCATCATCATCATTATTATTATTAACAAAGAAAAGTGAGATGCAGGAAGTGATTATTATTATTATTATTATTAACAAAGAAAAGTGAGATGCAGGAAGTGATTATTATTATTATTACTTCGTGCATCTCACTTTTCTTCGTTAATAATAATAATAATAATAATAATAATAATAATTATTATTATTATTATTATTATTATTATTATTATCATGGCTATTTTAAACTTTAATTTATCATTTCACTAAATTTGATGATCTAATTTAAAATCTTATGTAAATATTAGATGATAAAGCGTTGCTTTAAATTACGAATAATTTTGATGAAAACCAAATAATAATGCATAAAGCAAAATGAGACGAAAGTAGATGAAAGTGAGAGGGACGAAGAGAAGTGAGACGCATCAAGAAAATAAGACGCAATACAGAAATGAGATGTAAGTTTATTTTCTGTTATTATTATAATTAGTATTATTATTATTCTTATTATTGGTATCATGATAAATTTTATTACCATTTAATAATTATTATTGCAGAAATAAGACGCAAAGGCAGAAGAATGAGACGTAAGACGATAATAAGACGCAAACACATAAAATGAGACGCAAGACAAAAATGAGACGCAAGCAGAAAAATGAGACGCAAGACGGAAATAAAACAGAAAGGAAAAAATGAGACGCAAGACACAAAATGAGATGCAAAGACGGAAATGAGATGAAGCGAAGCCGAAAATAAGAGGGAAGCAATGAGACGATAAAAATGAGATGAAAGAATCAAAGAAAGGCAGAAAAATGAGACTTAAGATGGAAGACGAAAAATAAGATGCAAGACAGAAAGTGAGATGGAAGCAGAAAATGAGACGCAAAGACGGAAATGAGACAAAGCGAAGCCGAAAATAAGACGGAAGAAATGACACGATAAAAATGAGACAAAAGAATCAAACACGAGGAATCAAATCAGGTTGAGTCGAAGTCGAAGACTAGTAAGACGCAAGCAGAAAATGAGACGCAAAGACAGAAATGAGATGAAACGAAGCCGAAAATAAGACACAAGAAATGAGACGATAAAAATGAGGCGAAAGAATGGAAGACAAAGAATCAAATCAGGTTGAGTCGGAGTCGAAGACTAAAGAGATCGGTGAAAAAGTTTGAGAATTCAATTGCTAGCTTGAGATGTTGATCTTAAGTTTTTACTAAACACTTTATTATTATTATTATTATTATTATTATTATTGGTATCATGATTATTTTTATTATCATTTAATCATTATTATTATTACTATTACTATTATTAATATTATTATTATTATTATCATTATTATTATGGTTATTTTAAACTTTAAATTTTCATTTCACAAAATTTGACGATGTAATTTAAAATTTTATGTAAATATCAAATGATAAAACGTTGCTTTAAATTACAATTAATTTTGATGAAAACAAAATAATAATGTAGAAAGCAAAATGAGACGGAAGCAGATGAAAGCGAGACGAACGAAAAAATGTGAGATGCAGGAAGAAAATGCGACGCAAGACAGAAATGAGAGGCAAGTCAGAAATGAGACGTAAGGCGCTAGACATAAAATGAGACGCAAAAAAAAGCAAAATGCGATGCAAGCAAAAATCAGATGCAAAAGAAGAAAAGTGAGACGTAAGTAGAAATAAGACACAAAGGCAAAAAAAATAAGTCGCAAGACGAAAGTAAGACGAAAGACGCAAAATAAGACGCAAGATAGAAAGTGAGACGCAAGTAGAAAATGAGATGCAAACAAGGAAATGAGACAAACCGAAGCCGAAAATAAGACGGAAGAAATGACACGATAAAAATGAGACGAAAGAATCGGAGACGAGGAATTAAATCAGGATGAGTCGAAGTCGAAGACTATAGAGATTGGTGAAAAAATTTGAGAATTGAATTACTGGTTTGAGATAGTCATCTTAAGTTTTTACTAGTCACTATATTGTGCGAAACGCAAGAGCTATCATTTCTGTAACAAAGCTCCCAATGTCTTTTATTATATTCTTTTTCAATGGTTTTCAGAAAGCAAATTTTGATAGGGGAATTGTTTAAAAATATGCATAGTACGCAGAAAAATGAGACGCAAGACGGAAGTAAGACGAAAGATGAAAAATAAGACGCAAGACAGAAAGTAAGATGCAAGAATAAAATGAGACACAAAGACAGAAATCAGACTAAATGAAGCCGAAAATAAGTCAAAGACGAAAAAATCTTTCAGTATATTCTTTTTCAATGGTTTTCAGAAAGCAAATTCTTATAAGGGAATTGTTTAAAAAAACGGATACAAGGCAGAAAAATGAGACGGAAGTCGGAAATAAGACGGATCTTGTCTTCTTCTCCATTTCATTTCGCTTTCTTCCTCTTCAAATCTTCTTCTCAATAGCAGCTACATCACTCAGCCTCTTTTGGATGGAAGAGTTAGAACTATTAAATTGCAAAATTAGTTAAGTGATGATCGAACAAAAGGAACCTATGTCAAAAAACCAGAAAGTAGGAACATAAAATTGGGTCGAAAACAAATTGAACAATAACTATAAAATATAAAAGTCAATTGAAAAATATAAAAGTCAATTGCATAAACCTGCCTCCTTACATGGATGACATGTTTTCCTGCGTAAACAAATAACCATATTTGATGTTCTTCAGCCTTAGCATGTTTAAATTCTGACACGATGGTACCTTCCTGAGCTATAATACATGATTTGAAGTAGCATAAGAACTTCTAAGTTTCATGGCTGTGTATTTAATGACATTGTACAGCACCACTTGGAAGAACTGCATCAACTTCAACGCTTTTGGTGGCTCATGTAACTGCTTGATCCTATTTAAGAGATCTGTCCATATAAGGTTGAAAATAAAATGACAGCATTCGAATTTCTTCAACCATCAAGGATCTAGAAAACAACACTTACCTAGGAAGTGTCTTTACCAAGCCAATAATGAATATCATAGCATAAGGTACCAATTTTGAGGGAAATTGTCTGCAGATTATAAGAGGATATTCTCCTCCTCTTCTTTTGGCTTTCTTTCTCTTGAAATCTTCTTCTATTCTCTCTATATCTTTGTCTTTTTCTCCTCTCCCCCTGCTTGTCACCAATCAAAAATCATGACCGAAGATGTTTGATTATTTCAGAGAACATTTGTTTCATTTCAGTATGGAGCGACTTGAGGTCTTCTTGCATAGACACTCGTAAGTGAGCCACTTCCTCATATAAATCACCCATTGAGTCATGCAGATCATCAACCTTCTCATGAATCTCTCCAATTTCCTCGACCAAGGCTTCATGACTCTTCTGCTGTACTTCTTCCACAGCAATAGTAGTACGAAATGATTCTAAACATAAAATATCCGGTTTAATAATTGTAACAGGAGGAGGTTTGAAAGATAAGTTCTTGTGAGGGAGATCAAGATCATCAGGACGAGGTAGCTTTGGAATTCCTTTTCCAAATAAGGGCAGTACATCTCCAATTGAAGATATAGAGCTCAAGGGTTTAATA
The DNA here is from genome assembly GCA_026413575.1 of Erythroxylum carthagenense. Lineage (NCBI taxonomy): Eukaryota > Viridiplantae > Streptophyta > Magnoliopsida > Malpighiales > Erythroxylaceae > Erythroxylum > Erythroxylum carthagenense. Next base: position 23,527,313 of record JANZLD010000004.1, on the reverse strand, counting down.
TGCACAATTAGATGCACAAGAGTCTCTACGTTGAAATTAATATCTCCAATTCTGATGGTCCTGTACTGCCCCTCTGTTATTTTACCAACTACCTGAAAACTTTCATCACTCCTGACGTGACCATAATGACTTCTTAATGCTCTTGAGATATGATGGGAAACATAGATTCCTCTCTGTTCAGCTGTATAACATGAAGCATCTATGTTCCTGACCTCTTCTTCAATCTTATCTTCTCTAAGATCACTTGAAATCCCTTCTGGATACATTTTCTTCTTGCCCTTATCTTCATCGCGAAGAATGAAACCTCTTGGTTAAATGTTAGGCACAATCTTAATCACTGTTTTTTTATGACTGTGTAAATAGTGTACTTTTGCTTGGTCATCTGTGTTGGATATCGTTCTGATTTCTCATCTCGCAGAACACTATACAACCTTTTCTCTCCATCATTCAACAGATGAATTGCACTACTATTTACTAAAATTGGTTTGAATTATACCTTGACCAACCTTCTGAAGGGTTCCCTTATGATTATAGAGCTTCTACTTCTGACAGGTTCAACTGGTTGAATGATCTTTATTTTTAAATCTCCTTTTGTCATTGGTCGAGAAGGATTAAATTCTACTAGATTGTGTTCAAGTGACCTCTCCTTTCGTTGAACAGCAATTGAAGTGCTTTTTTTTCTGACTGGTTTTCTACTTCTTAGTTTCTTCAATAAGCCTAGGAGGTTGTTGCTGAGGTTGAGGAGCTTTCATTTCAGAATCTCCGGTATGAATAAACTCACTATCCTTCTTCTGCTTTTGTTAATGGGGAGTGCGTAGTGTAGGTGATCTTTTAGCCTGTTTAGGTTTCTCTGAAAGAAGTGCTTCCCCTTTTCTTTTCAAGGTCACTTGCTTCCCCGTGTGTCCCACCTCACTTTCTGTATCTTCTTTTGCTTCACTCTTCAAGCCTATTCTATTGATAGTTGAAGAGTTAATAACACTCCTAATTTTTATCTTCATTTGGTTTCCTCTTTCAAAGAGAATTCCAGAATCTCTGAAGATTCTTGTGAGCATCAGACCATATAGTAGGGAAGTCGAGTCTTTCTTTAACATGTGATTGAAAATTAGGTATGGAAGATCTATGGGCTGGCGCAGATTAAATAGACATTGCTCATCTAACGTTGTCACGAGATTCCTCGATGCTGTTCTTGGTAGAACACAATGGAAGAGCAGCGAATGTAGAACCCTAACCTTCGACATAAGACTTGAGGCCTTCTTATCCTTTGGTTCATTACATTCGTATAGTTGTCGATTAATGTGGACCTTCTCTACACTGGCTTCAGTCATCCATCTTGCTTTATGAGCAAGTTTTAGTCCAACAGATGGACATTGAGTAGCCTTCTCGATTGACTATAATGTTATTATGACGGACAATTTATCTACGACTGATACTAGAGTTTTTTCAACTACCTCTGCGTTCTTCCAGAAATCATATACTTCATTCGGGTACACTATCTCATTAACGTGAAAGAAGTTCTTCCATCCAGCTGCCACAATCTCTGGTTCGATATCCATTTGGTCGTTCCTCAAGGAGCCGAAATCAACACATCTTCCACTAGTCATTGATTGCTCCATCTATATCTGTAGTTAACAGAGAACTAAACTGAGAAAAGTATTTCTCAAAGAAGTGATGTTAGTATCTGAAATTGAAAGTGCGAGTAAAGAGTGTTTCAATGAAAACAGAGTAATGAAATGTTTTTTTGAAAGTTCTTTAAAAGCCGATGTCAGGGTATTTGAACAGTGTTTTAGAGTAGGTGGTAATCTCAAGTTTCTGAGAAGCTTTCCCTCCAAAGCTTTCTGATGACAGAAGTTATCGTCTGTAACTTACTCTGACCGTTACTTTGAACTATTACAACTTTTTAACTTCTTAAGTAAGAAGATCATCTGGTTCATGACGTGTCAGACGGTTGATCACTCTACATTGTCATGTTGAGGTTTCATGTTATTTCTTTGAATCTCTCTTCACTAAATCAGGATCACAATAGCGAATTAACCTCAGCTCACGTCTTAGTTTCCTTTTGCTTTTGGCTAAGTTTTCCTTCAGCTTACCTGTTAGTTTGCTCGAGGTTGCGTCTTAGTTTGCTTTCACTTTTATCTCATTTTTCCTTCAGCTTCCGCCACAGTTTGCTACCGCCGTCGTCTCACTCTAGCTTCAGCAATCATCTTACTTTTCTTGGTCTTAGTTTCCATTGTCTTAGTTTGGCTTCCATTTCGTCTTACTTTTCTTAAGCCGAACCGTAAGTGAAACTAAGATGAAGCAGAAACTAAGACGAACCAGAAAGTAACCAGAGAGAAAAAAATGTTTTAGTTATTAAGAGTTATTCACCTATAAATTCTTTAACTGTGGAACACTAAGTACGATCTGAAAAAACAATAATAGCACGAACTATATCAGTCAAAGCGAGACCAAGTGGAAGAAACTAAGACGAGGTGGACAAACTATGACCAAGAATAGGTTAGTTATAATTAATGTCTTAGTGACGATTACACTGCTAATATAATTAATAGAAAGACGAAGCGGACGAAACTAAGACGAAGAACAGCTTCGTTATAATCAACGTCTTAGTGATGATTACATTGCTGATATAATTAATAAAAAGTGACGGACTTTTCATCACATGAAAGGACAAGAAATCTAAGAGGGAATCAAAAACTAAGTCAAAGCGGAAGCACCAATCTAAGACGGAAGTAAAATAGTAAGACGAAGTTGAACTCAACATAAGACGAAGCTAAAATCAAACTGAGATGAAGCGGAAGAAAGTAAGAGGAAGGCGAAGAAACTAAGACGAAAAAAACTGACACATTGTTTTTGACCCAATTTTATGTTCCTACTTTGTGGTATTTGGACACAGGTTCCTTTCTGGCCAAGCTAAGACGATGCTATCGTTATGAGATGAATGCTGATTTCATAGTGAGATGAATTGGAATAATGGATATAACTTTTTGTACTGGACTCAAATTCAGGTGTTCTTTAGATGAATAGAAAGAGGACTTCAAGATCTACAACTTCATGAAGACATTAAAGACCAATTCTATCATCTAGAGGATCAAATTTGGACCAGAAGATGTTTTGGCAAAACTAAAACGATGCTGATGTCATAAGTCAAATGTTGTTGTCATACTGAGACGAATTGGGAAAACAGGTATAACTTTCTATACAAAACTCGGATGACCAATTCCGTCATTGAGAGGATCAAATTTGGGCCAGAAGATGATGTAGCCAAACGAAGACGATGCTGACGTCATGAGATGAATGCTGACATGATACTAAGACAAATTGGAAAAATGGGTATAACTTTCTGTACAGAACTCAGATTCAGGTGTTCTTTAGATGAATACAAAGAGGACTTTAAGATCCACAACTCTTATGAAGACCTTAAAGATCAATTCTGCCATTGAGAGGACCAAATTTGGACCAGAAGATGTTCTGGCCAAACTAAGACGATGTTGACGTCATACTGAGATGAATCGAAAAAATAGGTATAACTTTCTGTACCGAACTCGGATTCAGGTGTTCTTTAGATGAATAGTTGTTCTGGCCAAACTAAGATGACGCTGACATCATGAGACGAATTCTGATGGCATACTGAGACAAATTGGAAAAATGGGTATAACTTTCTATACTGAACTCGGATTCAGGTGTTAAAGGCTACTCCGAATATAATCTTCAACTCTGACAAAACCTCATTGAAAAGTGTGGATAGCCAAATGATTTCAAGAGATACATCTTCGTTTCCTCCAAAAAATTTTAATGCGAAGTGATTGAGAACTGCCAACGTTTGACGTTTGTCCACAATTGAATGGTGGCGGTTCTTGCATTGTTATGTTGGCAAGATATCTTTTTGATTGCTTTTAGCTCTAGTCTGGGGACATTCTTCAAGGAGTTTGTTGAACTCTCTTTTCAATGATACAGTTATATAATTTTTAATTGGGATTTTATCTTGTAGATATTCATCTTGCTGTTCGAGTTGAGAGTCTACATTGTTTTGCATTCTTTGTGTTGAGGCTGATAACAGACTACTTCAACTTCTGGCCAACTTCCCTTCACTACTTATTCCTCTTGCTCATCAAAGCCAGGTTTTGTGTCAATTATTAATAATAATGATGGAATAATTAAATGTCAATTTAAAACATATAATTTTTATCTTCTCTGAATCTAATCTTAAACTCTGACAAATTAAATGTCAATTTAAAACATATAATTTGTATCTCCTCTGAATGTAATCTTAAACTCTGACAAAACCTCATTGAAAAGTGTGGATAGCTGGATAATTTTAAAAGATACCTCTTTGTTTCCTCCAAGAAATTTTAATGTGAAGTGATTGAGAACTGCCAAAATTCATTGTTTGTGATGGTCCCTCGTTTGCTCGAAGAAAGATTAACGAAGGCATTAAATGCGAAACTCTTAGTTTTGTCCACTTCGTCTTAGTTTCTTCCACTTAGTCTCACTTTGATTGATATAGTTCGTGCTATTATTGTTTCTTCAGATGGTACTTGGTGTTCCACAGTTAAAGAATTTATAGGTGAATAACTCTTAATAACTAAAACATTTTGTTCTCTCTGGTTACTTTCTGGTTCGTCTTAGTTTCACTTACGGTTCAGCTTAAGAAAAGTAAGACGAAACGAAAGCCAAACTAAGACGATGGAAACTAAGACCAAGAAAAGTAAGATGATTGCTGAAGCCAGAGTGAGACGACGACGGTAACAAACTGTGATGGAAGCTGAACGAAAAATGAGACGAAAGCGAAAGCAAACTAAGACGCAACCTCAAGCAAACTAACAGGTAAGTTGAAGGAAAACTAAATGTTTACAGGATTTGGAATGTTTCACATACCGCTGGATGCAATCTTTTATTTATCTCTGGTTGAACAAAAAAACATAAGAAGAAATTACACAAACAACGAAATCCGCGGTCGTCCATCCCCTTCGTCCTTAGGATATACACACATACATACATAGTAAAAAAATACTTATTTTTTTTAACTACCACAGCTGCAAGATATGCAGAGAGCTGAATAAAATAAAAGAAAAAGAAGGAAGCATTTCACAATTTACTTCAAGATATAATGGACTCTGATGAGCCTTTTGGAGGTAAAATTGTTAAATTTGGTGGTGACTTTCGTCAAACGTTGCCAGTTTTTGACCATGCAACAAAAGAACAACTTATTGATTCAAGCCTTCTAAATTCATATCTTTGGCCACACATCTCTAAATTCTCTCTGACAATAAATATGAGAGCTGTGTCAATTCCAAAGTTTTGTGATTTCTTATTGCGTGTTGGAGAAGGCACTGAGCCAATGGTTTGCTTACCAACTGTGAGAAGAAGAAGAAGAAGAAGCCATGCAGAAGAAGAAGAGCAGAGAAAAGAGAAACGAGATAGAAAAAAATGAAAGCAAATAGAAGAAAGAAGAAAGAAGAACGAAAGAGTGTACCACACCTGTGGAAGTAACCGCCTGCCAAAAAAAGACAACAAATAGAAATCGTTACCCAGTTGTAGACATAATAAACGCAAACAGGATAACTGTAGACAAACTCAGCATACCACAACTGCGAGATATGCAGAGACCTAAATAAAATAAAATAAAAGAAAAAGAAGGAGCCTACCACACCTGTCAGAAGATATGCATGCAGAAGAGAAGAAGAAGAAGAAGAAGAAGAAGAAGAAGAAGAAAGAAATGAGAGAGAAAAAATGAACGAAAGAAGAAGAAAGAAGAAAGCAAATAGAAGAAAGAAGAAAGAAGAAAGAAGAACGAAAGAGCGTACCATACCTGTGCAAGTAACCGCCTGCGAAAAAAACAGTAAATAGAAACTGTTACCTAGCTGTAGACTTAATAAGTGCAAACAGGATAACTGTAGACAAACTCAGCCTACCACAGTTGCTAGATATGCAGAGAGCTAAATAAAATAAAATAAAAAAAAGAAGGAGAGCCTACCACACCTGTCAGAAGAAGAAGAAGAAGAAACAATGAAACATCCCATTGGCCTCATTTTCGTCAAATTTTCTTCATGGAATGCCTTGGCTTCATAAATCTGTTTCTGGCGAAAAGGGAGAACATTAGCGAAACATCCCATTGGCCTCACTTTCGTCAGATTTTCTTCATGGAATGCCTTGGCTTCATAAATCTGTTTCTGGTGAAAAGGGAGAACATTCGAGAGTGTCAGTTCATAATAGCAATGGTTATGTAAGATCCGGTTAAGAAAACATTATTGGAGAGTGAAGCAAGAAGAGGGGGCAGACCAATCATGGAGAAGGAGAGGAAGCGGACGGAGAGAGAGAGCATTGTGAGTGGTGTGTAAAGGTAGAAACTTCGAGAGTGAATGGATGGGATTTAATTCAGAGGTAGGCAACTGTCAGATTAAATGGACGAACGGGATGATAAACCCGGGGGGGTGGTAATAACCGTTAGATTAAATCGACGAAGGAGATCGATTCTGTTGGGCCCCGAACCTTTCTTGGAAGCGAGGACTATTAAATGAGAAGTTTTTCATGATTATTCATGTATAAAGAAAGGAGAATTCATGAATTTGAAATGAAATGAAAAATATGGTTTAGATATAAGA
>JANZLD010000004.1:23467247-23496592 GCA_026413575.1 Erythroxylum carthagenense | reverse complement strand
ATTTAATGAGTTATGCACAAAATATCATAGATTGTGCACATTTGAACTTTTGGCTAGTACATGATCATACCCTCTAATTGTACAACTCATATCTTTTAGCTCAGATATCCAAAAATTACAGACTTTATACCAATTTAAAGCTAAGAGAACAAGCTACAACTTTGGTAAAGACAACTCAGCCTAATTCAGCCTACATCAATACAGCTTATTCAATAACCACAGTACCTGATTTCTGTCCTTGGTAATGCTAATCTTAGAGACAGAATTAAAATTTGTCTTCTGCATAAAAGTTGTAGAAATATGTCTCTAGTTTAATATGAATAAAAAATCAACTCATTCAAAAATCTACAACTCAAGTTATAATTAGCAAACCGAAGCATGATCATGAAAATTTCCAGTTCATAACATTCCAACAGACTTCTATACTTTCATCCTATTAATCACTTTCAAATCAATTCAGATAACTCTAATTTTTTATGGAGAGAAAGGAAAATGTCTTAGGAATCTATTGGTATAAGTTTCAAGTTATTTGGAGTTTGGATGAAAAATTTATAGGCAAAATACTTAGGGTTGTTTAATGAAATACTCTGTTCATAAACTTATACAAGCAACTACCACCCTTTTATTGTAAAATCACGTTTTTGCAAGTAATTCTCTACATTTTTACAGCAACACTCCTCCATCTTCTTCCTCTCTTCTACTTAATTCCTCATCACAAACTTATACCCTTATATTTATCCCTCTTATTCACTTTTACACCTATGCAACTTATCTTACGCTAAAACAACTCAAAATGTAACATTAGTTACAAATACCAAAACTAGAAAATTTTCAATACTATTCATCATCTTCTTCACCTAACTGCACTTCTTCTCTTTTTCTTTTTCTTGTTTAAATTTCTTACTTCTAAACCATCCATTCTACATTTTCATATCTAGAAAAATCTTGGCAATAAGTTAGACTCAAATTACACTTCAAACATTTAACATCTGAAGTTTCATAAATTTCCTCTCTCTGTACTATGTTTTTCTAACTTTTACATTTTTTTCTTCCCTCTTCAGTCCACGTTTTCTATCATCTTACTCCTTAAAACAGAACTCCTCATTATGCTCTAAGCTTTCTTTAACATTAACCTCACATAAATCCATCCCTAACATTTCCTAACCATTTACACATATATAACAAAAATAGAGTATGTTTAACTGCATATATGTTTCTGCATTCTGCATGTATTTTAATATCCAACAATAACTTCATCCAAACCTTCATTTCATCACTATCTTAAAACCTATTGTTCCTCACACATGCAAAAACAACATATCCATATTCTTTCATTTAATTCTTTCATCACCACCGAAAGTACATTTCTTAACCACACATGCATATATTTCTTTACATAGTATAACATCATTAAATCACTTACTTGATTTAACTCTTCCAACAATGAGAATGAAATCAATAACACAAAGAGAATCACAATTAGCTATTTGGTGATGAAGAACTGGGAAGAGAACTGCGAAGTTGAGTGTCTTGGTGCAAAACAGAAGTTACAGTCAACTCTTCATAACCAAAACACAATAGCACGTGTATTCTTGCATGTCTCACACGCATCACCCAAACAATTAACCACTTGTCACCACATATGTAAGCCACATGTCTTATATATATCATTGCCACGTGTCACTCTATCATTGGTCTATAAATCAATGTTTTTCTCAAATTTCACCAAAATTCCGAAATAATAATAACACTCTCCAAATAAAATTTCAGCTCAAAATAATTCACCAAAAATTTCAAAATACCCGAAATGTACAAAAATTGTCAAATCACATTTAATACACTCCAATTAAATCCATAATTTCCATTTATAAACCAATTTACCTGGAACTGCCAATAAATGCATGTACAATCATATGATGTGCAAAATAAATGTGTATGTCACAATTACCTTATGCATGACGTGCATTTTTCTAATTTCACATAAATTTCTCATAATTTACTATTCTAGGCTTAACATGGGTAGTGGGATGTTACAATTAAAACACCAACTTACCTTAAATCTTCACCAAACAATGAGTTTCTTGGCTTTAATTGAATCTTTAACCTTCCTCTTCCTTTTTCCCTTCTTGCTCAACCCCAAAATCCCTCTTGAAGACTAAGAAAAATTGAAACCTAAATGACCTCCCTTCTTTTCTCTTCTCTCTCTTTTTTTGTGCTTCTCTCTCTTCTCTTTTTTCTCATTCACGTTTTTGACTTCTTCCAAATGCAAGACAACAAATTTTTTTCTCCCTTTTATGCCCTTCCTTCAATGCCTTAACACTTTACAACTTAAGTGATGTTCCAATGATGCCTCTCATGCAATCTTACCACCCTAACACTTTAATTCAATTAACCTATGTCATATAATCTAACTCACATTAATATGCTAATTAATTCCAACACAAATTAATCTAGCAAGATCCTAGAATTAATCTAATCATGCTTATTTATCAAGAAAAAAATTCGGGGGCCAACAAGGATCCACAAAAATGTCCAATAAGTTTTTTGTAATAGAAAATTAACGAAGAAGTTAAGTTAGGGTTCAAATTGCATGTTTTTGAAATGCTAAGGTTCTTTTTAAATGTGTCAAAGCATTTAGATTTAAATTGAATTTTAGTGAAAAATTTAGGGTCCAATTTGATCCTTTTGGCTTAATAATTTCAATTTTTTATATAATGATTTTAGGTTCCACTATCAATAGGTTGATTGTTCCTCTTATGTAGAAGCATTACAAGAGTTGTTTCCCAAATCCAAAAAAAATTACTTAGTTTCCCAATATTATAGAATGATTTTAGGTTCCAATATCAATAGGTTCACTGTTTCTATGCGTCACAACAATATTCTAATTCCTTCTTTGTTTTGTGATAGATGCAAGTTGTTATGAATTTATCGTCGAGTATCAATTTTAATAGAGTTGAACTCTCAAGCATTCCACATGTTTATATCTACATTGGTCTAGGTTTTTCTTAGTGTTTCTCTCTAGATTTAGATTGAAAAAAATTGTTATTGGCTCCTTATATGATACTGCATACTAACATCATTTGGTTTTGAGTTGTCTATGAATATCAAATAACTCTTGAACCTATCATTTGCAACTATTTCATCGCATAGGAATGTTACATAGAGAGTTAGCCAAATTTGTCATGAGAACTTTAGGGATTCAAAAAAAGGTCAAGAAAGTTTAATGATTAATAGGTGATGGCCATATAACAAATAATATTAACTTAACAGCTTGTGTTTTTTACCCATACATTATCATATACACCACTAAGAGCAATGGTTGGGCTCCCAATATAGTTTTGATTCCCACTTCTCTCCAAGGAACTATGCATAATTGGGAATTATGTGATTTTGGAAAGTATTTTCCAAGCTGTTATGTTGGATTACCTTTACATTCCAAAGTATGCAATAGTGTAAAAAAGGTTGCAGAGTGCCAAAAGTATTATCTCTAACTTAACTATCTAGTTTAGATATTTTGAAAACCCAGTCACATTCATATGAATCTATTGTAGTGAGAAATGAGCAAAATTAGAAGAGATGTCTCACGTTAGTGTTAGTTTATGTATTACATCCAATCAGTGAGTATAGTTTAGTGACATAATTATTTTAAAGTATTCTTTATCTTATACATATCTAAATGTATATGAAAAAGTTTATAAGATAATTATACATTCCAAGTGAAATTATGATAAGATTAAAATTATGAGATTTATATTGCTTTTATGTATTATTTGTAATTTTTTTCTTAGTCGTTATTCTATTAAGAGTGGATATTAATAAAAATAAAAGACTATCATAGGTCATATTTTTTCTTATGAAGGAAATAGTCAATCTCATAGACTTACTATGGAGATATTTAAACAATTATGTGAGTGCTTGTCAGAGAACAAGTTCAATAAACTGATCCCATATGAGAATTCTATTTGGAACCTTACTTATATATCTATAAAAATTCTCATTGTGATGATTATATAAATGATCCTTTGACTTGAGATCTTCAAAGTATCTCATATAGAGATTGCTATATTGTAATACTACCTATAGCTGATTCTAGTCAAGGGTCACTTAATTGATAGTCATTAGATATAGTATAAACTATATGGAGATAATACTTATCACCCTAAAATGATTAAGGAGAATTTACTATTATTGTCGATTAGTAATGAGTTAGGAAAACATTGGTCAAGGTGGAATGACACCTTGTAAAATAGTTACAAATGTCATTTATAAAATCAATTAGTAATCATGGAGAAATAATATGATTGAATTCAAATAGATTGGACATTATTTACGTACTCTATATACAGTTGAAATATTTTATAATGAAATGATTAAATTATACAGAAAAAACATATACAAAAAAGTTTCTCAAAATTAACGTTCTTGAATATTTGGGTGGTTATAATATATTACTAAACGTCAATCTTAATACATGGATATAAATTATTCAACTAGCGAATTAAAGATTAATTAAAAGAGTTTAATTTATTTATTCATAAATATAATTTAGAGTTATAATTTATATCAATTGCCAAATATTTAGGAACCTAAAACGCAAAAAGAATAAGTTAAAAAGTGAAAAGGTTTTCATTAGGTTGTACTTTATTGTAAAGTTTAAGAAATTTTATAATTAAATACGAGATACTTAATAAATAAGGATAATAATGAGATATTGGATCTTATTTTGGAATAATTAGTTTTTAATTATAATTTTAATTGAAATAATACATTTATTTTAATTAAGTGACTAAAATGTCTAAAACTTATTATAAATAAGTTTAAATACTAAGGAAATTGGTACTTCTTAATTAACCCTCTCTATAATAATTGTAGATTTTTCATAAAACTTTTTATGAATACCATTAGAGCTCCGCAACTTTTTATATATTAATCATGTTATCAAATTTTAAGTGATTTTGATTTTCAGGAAATCAAACAAAAAGGTTTTATTATTATTCCACTGCATGCATGATCTAATCCCATCTCAAAATTTCTAATGTTTACTTAGAGGAATCAACTTTAGCTCAGATAGATTTGCGTGCAAACGGCCTTTCTGACATTGTATTAAGATTCAACCGAGTTTGGGCACAGCACATTGACCATTTTTGAGTACAAAAAGGTCTTAGTTGTGTAATAACTACAACCTCCTTTATTACTGGATCAATCATGTTCCTAATTTGTCTTTTGTCGAATTGCCTCTTTGATTAAACGTCTCTGTTAATTATCAGCCTAATTTAGAGCATCAGTTCTGCACAAAGCTTCAACTGTAGATACGGTTCACTGTGTTCTACTGTTTAATAAATATTCTTACATCGATTGTATCATTTCTACTGTCTTAATATCCCTGTCATATTAATAAAGCTTGACATTAATTTCTGTTTTCCATAATTACACCTTGGCTGAGAGCCTTTTTTTTAAATTTTTTTTGTCAATATGTAATTTAGATCTTTTTAAGGCTGGGCTCCAAGTTGAAACATTCAACTTGGTACAGAGAAAACATTCAATGAATAGCTATTCACAGATGACAAAGGGAAATGATCTATCAATGGAGACTATAGCTATTCGCAGAGCTATCTACTGAGAATAACTATTGTATATTCTCATCTCAATCCTTTTGAGCTTTAGTCGCGCTTGATGCAATATTGTTCTTACTTAACATCCAAAAAGGAAAAACATTAAATGAATAGGACCTTTATAAGCCCCAAGGTAGATTTTGATTCTTCTGATGATATTGTTCGCGATAACAAACATCAATTGACTTGCTTGAAAATGTTCCTCTCAATTTTTAGCCTCATCCGAAGTAACCCAACATTATGATATAGGGTATCTCAAACACATCAGAGAGTTAATTAAGATGGGACGCAAGTTTCCACACAGAGTATTTGCTTTCTGCCCAGATTTCTTGTTTAGGGTAACGCAAAAAACATATAAGAGAAAGGAAGAAAGAAAAGGCGTATAAAAGATTCAAAGAAGAATGTTAGTAGGTTATAATGGAAGCAGGAACTTGACAATGAAGCACCTACCACTTATTACTTGACAATGAAGCACCTGTGACTTGCTATCTCAGATTATCTGAGTTCTTGCAGCGATCAAGGAAATAGTTGCAGTTAAATTGTCCTGGAGCTATGTATCAACAAGCTCCCTTACTACAATTTTTTAGGCTACAAGATGAGAGAAAAGGATATGATAAAATTGAACCCCTGTCGTCAAAGTAACTAGTGATAGTAACCTTGAAACATTAAACTACCAGCTCTTGGAGCATTTGTATATTTTTTTCCTTTCCCTTAACAGGGTTAAATGGAAATTTCAACCAATAAGTCTCCAATCTGGTCCTATATACATCACCTCTTCTTCCTTGATCTCAACATCACCTCTACGCAACTTAAACAACTCTACCGCATTGGGAGATAATCTTGAACACTGGCTCATGTACAAAACCAAAAGTCTTTTGCATCCATTGCTTAAAGTCTGAAGTCCGCGATCACACAAATTCCGGCACCGATTTACATGAAGTATCTCTAGTTTATTGCAGTTGAGCCCAATGGACTCCCATCCCAGCATCCTCACCTCATGACACACTGCTAAGTTCCATTCTTGAAGCAACGGACATCCAGATGCTATTATCACAATAGATTCATCACCAACAGTCCTGCACATCCTAATGTTGAGTATCTTAAGCCTTGAGGCAAAACCTTTGCCAATTGGTGAGAATTCACCTCCGTGAATCCACCAGCCTGCACCAGAAACATTTAGATACTCAAGCCCACCGCCACTGACAATCCCCATTATGCCTTCTGGTTTAAGTTTACATGACTCAGCATCTACAAAAGTTAAAGTTGGTGAACAACCCCTAAGTCCAGCACCAGTTATTTCCCTGCAACTGGACATTTTTAATGCCTGAAGTTGAGGACATCCTTGAGAGAGAGCTCTCAAGCCACTATCAGAAACAAAGGGGCAGTATGACAGATTTATGAGCTTTAAAGCTGAGCAACCATTAGCAAGGGTTTCTAATCCCATATCAGTAATATTGCATCTGTAAAGACTAATAATCACTAGAGAAGAGCAACTAATAGCAACCAGGGAAAGACCATTATCTGTGATTCCAAAACAACAATCCAAATGGAGGGAATGCAACTCTGAACCATAAAATTGCAGCTGTGCCAGGCCTGAATCAGGTAGCTCAGTGCAACCAGACAGGGACAAGTGCTCTAAATTCTGAAAACGAAAAAGCAGCCTATTAAGATGATATGAGTTGACAAGAAGTTTGGTCTGAGATAATGAAGAAAGGTTCTGGAGAGAAAAAGAACACTGAAACTGTAAAGATCGACGAAATCTGTTTTGAATGTTAAGCCAGCGATGGCAAGTCAAGCCAAATGATTCACGATCAGAGCTATGGCAAATAAATTGGAATATTATTGCAAGGCAATCATCATCCAGGTGCATAATGGACGTATGTTTATCATAAGAAGCATTCTTCATGTCAACTTTGCTGGAACTCTTCTGAAGGCTGTAAAGCTTTAATCTTTACTGTAAACTTTGTATAGGCTGAGCTACATGAGTTTGGAGACTCAAAACCACATAGAACAGGAGAATCTCCATGTCCATAACCAATATGAGCACCACATTTACGACAAAGGAGTTTAGTTTTCAAACGATAACGAGCCCAGGGAATAGGAAGACAGTTAACCTCATCAACTTGTGTAAACCGACTGAGATCAACAGAATGGAAGGAGATGTAACCTTTCTTAGTCAACTTTTTATATTCAGACCCTATGGAAAAGGCGATCCTGTTGGAAGATGTCAAGTTTAAAGGGTATCCGCAAGACCCACAACTGCAAATGATAAGAGAAAGTTACATAAAATACACTATTAGTACAGAACTAAAACATAAGAAATTACAATATGCATTTTCTACAAAAGCATCATTTCCCTTGTAAATCATACAAGTTATGACTAATCAAGATAAAACATATCGATTTTGTTAAATTGGTCTACTGTAAAGTAAATTGCCCAAACATGGTTTGTTGGCCCTTCAGGACATGATGAGTTGCCCCAGAGGAACTAAACATATCGCATGTAAACAATATCGTTTGAACTTACCTGTTTACCCATAGAAGATGGTAATAACTTTCAAAAAAGGTTTCAAGGAAACAGAAGAAAATGAAAAGATATTCATCTTGGAAAGGAGCTTTTCCAGCAACTAAACAGGCCTAATTGTTCATGATACTTGATAGCGTTTAATGGAACCACTTTTCTTGCATTAAAAAATCAACATATAAATTAGCACAAAATTAAGATCATGATGGGAATTACCATTTAAAGATACGGCAAAGACAATCATGCGTAGTTATCTAACACAGAACATCTTGCTAACAAATATCTCTTAAACTAGAGAGAGAATGAAAGCTTGGTTACAGACGCCCCAGCCAAAGTTCTCAATACAGAATGCCAACGGGTTGACCACAATACTAAATCAGAAAAAATCCATAACATAGTTTTCTTGTGGCTTCAAGGGTTACATTAAACAAGATTTTAAAGAGCGTGCTGCTCATAGATCTCAAAGTTCTCATTGACATTTTCCAGATCAAGGTCCTTTATATTATCATGTAAAGCCTCAAGAACCCATGCATTGTTCTTCAAAAATTAGCTACTTTAGTAGGACGGTGTAGCCCTCAAATACGGGGAATATGAAAACCCACATATTCATCCTGTAATATCTAATCCTTTAAAACCGGATTATCGAAACCGATATCATAGCTGAACGAAAGACCTCAAATTGTTATACAAACGGCAGTTTGCAGCATTCAAGTCGTTACCCATTTCATAGGAAGTTAGTCCAGACATCAAAACCGGAAAACGAACAAGATGATCAAATAAACCAATCACATCGGAATCAAGAAAATTCTAAGCTAGAAATATTGGTTGTAGGAAGAAGAACAAAATCCAGAACGATAATCAAGAAAACTGAGAACTACAATTTCGTTAAGAAGAAACTAAATCAGATTTACCTGTAAGAAATGTCAGCTTGGGACATTATCCGCAAAGAGAGAGATTAGATCGAGGTTGTGTTCCGTAATCCCATTTGACTTTCTAACCATGAATAGAGCTTGTGGGAACCTAGAATTGGGACTTTGTTCTTTGGGTTTGCGATTAGCTAATAGAATTAAGCCGACTGTGAGCTAACGAGGCAAAAAGATTTCAGATTTGATTGTGGTTTGGTCGTACTCGTACTTTTCAGCTTCGGTGATTCAGTTTACGTTGTCATTTGATGTCTCGTGTTACAGAGGAAGGCTTTGACTGGGAGATTTGTCAAAGCCCACTCGCAGTGACAAGCGGTTCCTCGTGCACTCACCCTTTAAAATACGTGCTATTTATTGTCTATTCCCACTGCTAACTTTTATCTTATTGGTAGATAGTCCACATACCTAGTCAAATGCTTCGAATTTGAGTTTAGAAGATTAAAATGAAAAATTATTTGATAGAAAGAAAGCGTCTCGCTCGTACTGGTGAATGGTCTTTCCTGCTTTGCCTAAAATGAGAAATTATTTGGTAGAAATTAGGTGTCTGCCTCGTAGTCGTGCATGTTTTGCATGGTCATTCCTGCTTTGCTTACCTCCTGCTATCTCTCACGATTCCTTCTCTTACAAATATTTTTTGTCCCTGTCGTGTATTCTCCGTCTGTGCTACTTCCTTTTCCTTTTTGAGTCCTCTCCTTGTTGACACACTTACTTTTCCTTTGTTTTGGTTTTCGTTGGCTTCTCCTGGCTCCCCAAGGCATTTTCTTGTCTTCCTCAGTTTTATCTGCTTATATGGCTTTTCTTCCACAGTTTCATTTGTTCTTACCAACTTGGACTCCCCCTCCTTGTATTTCATGTTTCCTTCACCTCTTCGGCTCTTCCTTATTTTCATTCTTAATAATTTGTTGAACTCCAAGTCCTGCTCACCCTCCACTTGCTTACAACATTTCCTCGTCTTTTGTTCTTCCTATTTATGAAAAATAACAACACAGCAGCTGCTGCTGCAGCCATAGTTTCAGATACAAGAAAACTCCACTTTCATGGCTCTCTCCTTATCCTCCTGGTATTTTCAATATCAGGAAGACTCATCTTCAGGCTTTGGGGGACGTTTTTCCCTTGCAGAAATTTCAGTATTGTCCTCCAAACAATTGAAAATGATGTTAGTATAATTCATCCACTACAACAATGATGTTAGAGGCTGACCCTTCGGGTACATTTTCAAAAATGATCGCTAAATTGTCGTCGCCAAATGATAATGCTTAAATAATAAAATAACTCTCTTATTTATAATTATGAATTTATTGACTTTAACTTGATTATTTTCTACGTTAACATCATACTGATAAAAATCAAATTTAATATTATTGACAATAATTCTAAATGTAAAAATAAATTTAGCAAATAAAAATGTCAAATCATTTCAATAATTTATAAACTATAAACTCAAAATTAATTAATATTACATAGATTTATTCTTTTATTTTTCTCTTTTAAATTATATGATTTGAAAATTTTATATGATGTCACAAAATTTTCAAATAGTTTTAACATGAAATTTGTAATATAACGATATATGATTCTTACCGAAAAAAAGCAATAAATAATGATATATGGTAAGTAACATAATATAATGATATATGGTAAATAATATAAGATTTAATTAGAAGTTTAACAATTTTTACAGTCAAAACAATAAATAAAATTTTACACCTAATCTATCTAAAAGAAAAAGAAATGATTATTTTTCTAGATTCCAAGTAACATGAGATCCGGTAAATAAAGTAAAGGAGTTCCTTATATTTGGATTCCCAAGAAGGATCCTTATACGTTCGAAGGCATCAATTGAAATAGACAAAGACCTTCCCTCAATAGTTGGTTTATTGATAGCCTCTTCCATCATCTTCTTCGCTTTAACTAAACTACTAGAAGATACATTGAATGTTTTCCTATATGCAGTTTAGACTAGTGAATTAGATGAAGCCCATGCACAATGTGTTTCACTTAAAGAACAAACAGCATAAAACAATCACATTAATTTCTTCACAATCCTTATAAAAAATAAATCCTAAAAAATTAAAAAGCTAAATGAAATGGTATAAAGAACCCAGATTTGAATACATGCATACCGATGAAATGACTCTATCATCGTCACAATAAACAAAAATAGTTTTTGTAATCAAAGAATGTTCCAAAATAACCAATTGCCTAATCCTGTACGACCATTAGGACATCGTTGTTGCCTTCATTTTCATCTACGTTCTCTTGAAGATTTGAGGAAGCTTTACAAAACACATAGTATATACAACCACACAATCATCTAATAGCTTCTTAGTAGATAATAAGATACAGATAATAAAGAAAGAACAGTAATTTGAATGAAACTAAAAATCTTAAGGAAGAAGATCGGCCATTAAAGGCAAGCGGTGATTAGACTTTGGTGAGCAAATTTGTTACGCATTGATTTGTTTTTCAGTAGGGACAATTCTGTAAGATACCTCCCATTGAAACTCATTTTTGCCATTGGAAACTATCTACACATCAAAATTTGCAATGAATTTATGTTAACAATGTTATTATGAAAAGTCAATAGAAACAAAAACAGTTCATAGATATAATCAGTATAGAAGTAGAGTGTACAATTAAATAAGAGAGTAGAAAATTATATGAAGTCATATATGCAATTAACAAAATATTCATAAAAGAAACAAAATCATCGGAACTTAATTATTTAACTAGCCAAAAATTAGCTGCATAAGCACATTCTAAGTTTGCCTCTCATCCTTAAAGATTAATAAAACCTAGAGCACATACCAAACATTAATAAGTGATCTAACATCTTTAATAATAAAAGACTTCTTATTTCAATGCTCATTTCACATTTGACACATTTCTAAAATTATTAATGGACATCAATAAGTCAGTATAACTGGTTAAAGTTTAGTTCATAACCTATTCACATAAGAAAAGAAAGTTTGTATTACATATAATATCAGTACTTTTATACATTATCTATTCTAAACATAAGTCACAACCTGCATAAATACACTTCCAATTTATACAACATATACCATATAAAATTTTTAAGTCTTCTATCATCAAATCTAATATAAATATGATTATCAATCAAGGTAAAGTTTACTTCTTATCTTTGTAGCCATGATCTATCCATGCACTAATTTTCAACATGGGTATAAATAAAATGCATTATTTTTTACTAGAAGCATCAAGAGAGAAAATCTTAAACCTAAACTTATAACAAACAATAGAAACATTGTAAATAAGAAAAATTGCTAAGGAAATGACTTTGGATATCTTGGAGAATCATTCATGCACACAAATATCCCACTTCCCTACAAATTTGTTACAACATTCTAGTAATGTTAATGACTTTGGAGATTTTAGATAATCATTCACGCATACAAATATCCCACTTCCCTACAAATTTGTTACAACATTATAGTAATGCTAATTTTGTGATCTATGAATTGAGACAACTTTATATGATAAAAGTGATATGACTAAGTAACGAAAAAACATATAATCTTTATGAGCCTCCAAAAAAGAATACGAATTTACACCATCATCACCAATAGTGGTGGTAGTGTTAAAGGAAAAAACTTTAATAGTTAATTCAATCATCATAAGATGAAATAGAAGTAGAAATTAGAAAAGTGAATAGAATTGAACAATTACCTAGAAAAGGAAGAAGATGAAGAAGAAGATGATGGAGAGTGAAGGGTGGCCCTTTGGATAATTAGGCTTTTAATCTCATAAAATGACGAGGTTTTGGCTTTAACCCAAAAATCATCAACAAAGCCTTTTTCTATATATTACACTCTATATATTATAGAAATTATATATAATATACAATTTATATATAACAGTGTAGAATTTATATATAATAAATAGAGAATTATGATTAAATAAAATAATATGATAACTAAGATATGATAAAATTTATCTATTATTTATGCATTCATAAATCATTTTATTAATTACAATTATCATCTATAAATTTATATATATCATTATATGAATTACCATATATAATTATATTAATTACAATAAAATTAAAAAATAATTTCAATATAGTAAAAATTGGAAATCATTATTAAAATTTAATTTCATATTCATAAAAATCAAATTTAATATTATTGATAATGATTCTAAGTCTAAAAATAAATTTGGCTAACAATAATGTCATTTAAAAAATTTATAAAACTTTAAACGCAAAATTAATTAATATACATAGATTTATACTTTTTATTTTTCTCCTTTAAAATATATGATTTGAAAATTTTATGTGGTGTTATAAAACTCTTTTTATTATAGATAAATTATATACTATTGTATAAAATTTCTATATTACATAAAATATATAAATATATGTATAAAATATTTAGCAACGATTTATAAGATCGTTGCCAATTGTTTTGAAATTGTCACCAAAATTTGGCAATATTTATTAACCATTTGGTGACGTTTTCCTAAAATCATCACCACATTTTGGCAATATTTCTAAAAATAACATAAAAATGTGGTCATTTGTTCCACAACAAACGATGACATTTTCATGTTATTTTTAGCATGAAAACAAAGATGTCTTCATCTTCATCATTTGGTGTCATTTTCCCTCTTCTAATTGTGTTTAAGAGCATTGCATGTCCTTGATCTTTGTCATTTACCATTGTCATCTTCGGATGTCCATTCGTCTAAGTGAAGCATCCTACTTTCCTACTATTTTTCTATTATAGTTTCCTTCTTTGAGTTTTTGTGTTCTGCTTATCTTTGTAGCTTTCATTCTATAGGTTTGTTGATAAGCTTTCTCTATGTTTTTGTTTCCAATTTGCTTCATTAAGCCATTTGGAAGATGGTGAATTGTGATTGGTTTTTGGTCCATAATGGGTAGATGGATTAACATGCTTGTTTAAGGATAGCCTATCTAGTGTTTGATGAAAGTTCAATCATAGGCATCTTACTTTCGTTTGAATTATTTGTGACAAATTTATGGATTCTGGATGAAAGGAATGCATGTTTGAGTAAAGAAATTAAGAATTATGGAGTTTAGTGTCTTATGAACTATTAAAGAAATTAAGACCTGCAAGGTTCATGTTAGAAAATCAAAAGAAGTAGTATTAAAAATAGGGGTAGGATAATTAAACTTCTTCTTCTTATGTTATTCTTAGAGAATGCAAGGAAAGGGCACAACATTCTCTTAATAAGGAAAGGGCACAACATTCTTTTAATAACTAAAGACATCCTATAAATCTTACCTTTTTATATGATATAAAATTTCTATTAACATATATAATTTACTATTTAAGATTTGTAGAATGTGGTCAATTGATATAATGAGTGAATGTATTTGTTACTAACCTACACTTATATCAAATTAGGATCACAATTTGAGATCATTTTGCATAACTTTTGTCTTTGATAAAGGGGTACATAAGGCTTGATTTTAATTAAAAACTAAAGGCACCTAGGCTTTCTTAGTACTTGAGAGCATTAATCTCATTTAAGTATATTTTTTGAGTGGCATATGGTTAGCATATTTATTACTCTTAAATTTAAATTTGAAAAGATGCTTTTCAGGAATATTTGATTTCTACCCTCACTTCTTATGCAACATATGTAAACATAATATTTCTAAGAAAAAATAAAAAGTGAGTGGTTTACTTATTATAAATCATTATGGGTTGTGTATCCATCACTTCACGCTTGTTTTTTTCTAGTTCTTTTTCAATTGTCTTCTTTGTTTGGATTCATAGTTTGCTTTTTAGTGCTTGATGTTTTTATTATCCTTAGTTTCTTTCCTTTATGATAGAGATAATATTCTTATTGTTTTATTATAAAGCTTTTGAACATGAAGGAAAACTTTTCACCTTCTCCTATAAGTTTTGAAGTTATAATGATAGAAATTTACACATAATAGGAATAGGTCCTTAAGTACAACATGTTTGATTTGTGCTAAAATTCATTCCCTTCTATATCCTTTAATTCGTGAGTTTTTGGTTCTACGACTTGCTTGATTACATTGGGGCTAACTTTTCTTTCTATTATACTCAAATCTATTTTGTAGGCTCTCTATAACATAAGTTACCATGTTTATGCTTTTGTACATTTGATGTTAAAGTCTTTGACCCCTTGTTTGAATGTAAGTCCTTATGTAATCCTTCTCTAATCATTCTTTCGGCAATTTGAGATTAGCTATGAAATTGAGATTATCTATGAATCTTTTACTTTTAAACTAAGAGGATAGATCAATTCTCTTAAGGGATTCTAGGGAACCAACTTGGTACCATGGTTTTTATTATTGGATTTAGTGTTTCATTAGAGTTGACAATTCATTGCGTTGTTATAGGACCATTTCTTGCATGAGTAAAGCCATTACATATCCATGTTCCTACATCCTTCTCTACTGGTTTTGCATTATCTTTATACTTTTCTTTAATTAATCCTTTGTTAAGATTTATTTGATATGCTTATTAGAAATGATGATATCAATACTTTATTTACAAATTCTTTCCAAATAGGAGGCATTGAAGCTCATAATAGAAAAAGTTGAAATTGGCTTAGATCTTACAATTATTTCTTGAGAACTAAGAGGTATATTTAAAACTCACTACTTGTACATGGTGCTTTTTAGTATGCTTTTGAATATGGAATTAAAACTTAGTATATCAACTTACATTGATTCATTATATTATTTATAAATTAAATTGCATTTAGTAATTTACTTTTAATTGTATAGCTATATAGACAAAAGTTGGACATCTCATTAGAAATGATCCACTGAATGCTTAGGAGGAATTAAGAGTTTCATGCAATTTATGAAAGATTAAATGAGTTTAGAATGTTGTATCTGTTGTCCATGCATATATTGCTTAAATATGAACATTCAAAGTCAAGATGTTGTCTATAATCACTTGCTAATCCTAGGAATAGATAAATTATGTACTCTATGGATTTATCATGATAAACATTTTGAAGAAAGTAACACTAGAAGTGTTGATACAGTTCGGGACGGTAGTAACAATAATGATGTAGAGGATTATAAGAATTATATAGAGACTATGAATGATACTGGTTTGCCTAACATAATTGTTAGGATTACAGAAGATAATTTTGGGAAGTTATTCAAAGTTGCTTAAGAAGAATTATATCTAAGGTTTTCAAAATTCTCACAGCTATCTTTTGTTATCAAATTATTGCATTTAAAGGTATATAATAGATGAAGTAACAAATATTTTAACTCATTAATTGACTTACTCAATGATGCATTACCTATTGAACACAAATTAATCAAATCTTAGTATGAAGCAAAGAAATTGTTAAGGGACCTTAGATTAGGATAAACATTAATACATACTTATAAGTATCACTGTACTCTATTTTGGAAGGACAATAAAGATCTTAAAGAATGTCCCATTTATGGTACATTAAGATGGCAAGTGGATGATGGGAAAGGGAAATAGATATCGCATAAATCTTGAGATAGCTTTTTTTGATAACAAAAATAGCCATAGATATAAAGTAGCATAAAGAGAAACACATTGATGATAACATTATGCTTCATCCAGTAGACTAAAAGGCATGGAAAGACTTTGATGGATAGTTTTTATGGTTTGCAGAGGATTATCATAATGTTTGATAGATGGATATTTGACTACATTTTTACACCTATATTTGATGTATTATGCTTGATATTTTATACTTTTATTGTAACACCCCACTATCATAGAGTATATGCCCTAACATCCAAAGGACATTCAAGAACGTACCCTAGAATTAATTCCAACTTATTAACCAAATGTCGTTCCACTAAAGACAATTAGTTGAACTCTTAAATTACTAAATATTATCGAATACATGTTTCTAATTAGATGTCCAATTGCAAACTCTATTATGAACCATATTATAACCATCTACACAATAAAGGGTAAGATTACCTTTTTACCCTTATATTGGTTTTTCCTTCTTGATCTCTTGTTTTACTCTATATGGTGATTAGACAAGCCATTAAAACAACTTTGATCGAATCGAGGTGGTGAGTACTTATCTGGAGAGTTCCAACAATTTCTAATTGACAATGTAATTGTTTTTAACTTGTCGATCAGCTTCTCGAACACCTCAACATAATGGTGTAGTAGAGAGGAGGAATATGACTCTATTAGAAATGGTAAGATCAATGATGTCCTATGTTAGCCTTCCAGAATCATTATGGGGATATGCTATATAAACGTCAACTTATCTTCTTAACTTTGCTATATCCAAATCGATAACTAAAACACCTAGGGAGTTATGGACTGGCCGAGTGCCTTCATTGTGACATTTAAGAACTTGGGGCTGCCCAACCCATGTTCTAAGGCTTGAATCCAAAAAGATGGAACTAAGGTCAGAAGTATGTTTGTTTGTAAGATATCCTACAGGTACAAGAGGGTATTATTTTTATAGTCCTCAAGACAAGAAAGAATTTATGTCGACAAATGTGACCTTCTTGGAGGAAGGATTTGTGAGAAATCACAAAGGAAGAAGTGAAGTAGTACTAAAGAAGTTAGCTATTTCATCTAAACTAAGAGTTGATTTAGATATAGTAGAACAAGATGTCAAAATGGATTTAAGAGTTGAATCAGAAGAGCAGCTTGAACATTAAGTACTGCCTAGACGTAGTGGGAGGGTTGTGAGACAACCAGATAGGTATCTAAGTCTAGGAGAAGGCATAATTGCCATCTCAAACCAAAAAGAAATGGATCCTATTACTTATACACGGGCTATTTGTTGGTCCCTATTTCCAAAGCCCAACTATCCTGAATATCGTAAGACATGAGCGTACATATTACCCTGTAGGGTTGCTTTAATGAACTCTCCTTAACTATCATCGGTTCATCTTCATTCTCTGATACTATAAGTGCTAGACACCCTACCTTCACAAGACATGTGCCCGATGTGACATCTGAACACGCATCCCACAAAGGTGGCGTGCTCATACTAGTCAATCACCAAAAATAAACTCATTCCTTGAAATTTAGAAAAGATTTTAGAAATCTTCAGATCAGAATTTCAAAATGTCTTCTTCAGAAAATTGTAGTTTAATGTCTCTAATTTATTTTAAACTAAGAATAACCTCATTCGGAGCTCTACAGATCAAACTATAATCAAAATATAGAAGTATGCTCAATACAATATCTAATGCATACTCTTCAGACATGTTTTGGTACAAAAGGCATAACTTTCCCTAGAGATGTCATATTAAGGTTGTCTTAGGATAGTTTCGAAGAGGACTTCCAGATCTACAACTTCCATGAAGACTCTAAAAAGAGATTTTGCAATTTTGAGGGTCAATACATGGGTCGTGTGGAAATACATGGGCAGACCGTGTATTTATTGAATCTGATGGCCTTTTCGTTCTTAGAAGACATGGTTAGTGTTAATTTACACTATTTGACCATGTCCTCCTCAGACTTTTACTAAAGTCTCTCTCTCGAAGACATCTCTAATGGATCCTATATCCATTCCAACACCACTTTCACTCATATTCTTTCCAAATTCAACTCTCCTAGCGCGATATCACGTCATTTACTGTAGTTGTTTTGTATATACATCCTATGCAGCATCACCAACTTATAATGATCACACCTCTTAACTCCAATATCCAAAAATTTCATACTTTATATTGTTGGAAAACTAGAAAGACAAGATACCACTTCCAAGAAGACAAAATTGTCTAATTTAGCCTAGATTAATACAGTGTTTCACCTGAAGTCAGAATACAAATTTTATCCCTATGAAAAACTTGAAAAATGCAACCTACAAACTTTGAGAAATCATGAGTAAGACACAATCATTTTTTTTCATTAACATCATAATATAACAGTTTTACAAAGCTTTAATAGGCATTTCAGCCACAATACATCATAATCAAAAAATACATAGTTTACATAAGGTAGAATTGCTCTAAATGTGACTAAAGCCTTGCTTTGCAAAAACTAGCTTAAAATACAAAAATAAGCAGAACTCGAAGAAATGCCTTTATACTCAATCACTCGATCTCTTGCTTATCACTTGAAGATGGGAAGGAATGGAGGGTGAGCTTAAAGCTCGTGGGAAACAGTTTTATAATTAATAACAAGCAAAACCATTGAAATATTCATTTCCTTTTGTATAAATTCACATTAAATCATAAAGCACACATATTTTTCCAAATTCTATTTATCAAGTAATTTATAAGCAACATAAATCACACATTCATCTAACTTTTCAACACATAGACATATCAAAATGGTTTGGGTGAGTCCAAAATAGAACGTACTACACATTTCCACATAATGCTCTCGTGTAGCCATAAACAGAATGTACTATCGCAATCCCACTTAATGATCTTACGTAGTCGTGAACTTAGGGGAGTCTATGAAGGAGCTCTATGCCAAGTCAAAGTGCACTTGACTTAACTTAGGAGACCATCACAAATCCACGTATTTATGCATTTCACCACTTGTAAACTTGTTGCCCAAAGTGACACTTTTCCAAAACTTGATTTCATAACCATAATATCTTTTCAAAAATCCTTTTCATATTCTTTCAAAATCATTTCCATCGTTCATTTCATAAATCAATAATACAATTCATATACAAACATGTAGCACATTCTTAAAGAATTTAAAAAGCAATAAATGCACATGAATAAAGTAGTTGAAAATTATTTATTTCCACTTGTTGAAATAAACATTTATAGCTTATTACTTAATTATAAAAATGTAATCCACCTTGAATTCCTTGCTTATAGCTTTCTCAAATGTGCCTCTCCTCTTGCTCTTCTTGTCTTTCTTGATTCCCTTTTCATAGGCAAAATCCCAAATTCAATAGGTTCCAAAATTGATAACCCACAAGGCATATTCAATAAAATTGATCATAGAATGCATAAACCCATGTATTTTCTAAACTCTATGGACTAAAACCCTTCCAAAAATCCAAAGAATTCAAAATGCACTTACGTTGAATCTACATAATGAGTTTCTTGGCTCAAAAGAAAGATCTTTTTTCCCTCTTTCTTTTTCTGTTCTTGAACAACTTCAAAATCTCTATAGAAAGCTAAGAAAATGGAAACCTAGCTTACTCTTCTCTGTCCTTTCTTTTCTCTCCAACGAAACTCTCTCACTATTCTCCCTTCTATTTTTGTTTTTGATTTCTTCAATTGCAAGACACCCTTGTTTCTTCCCTTAATACCCTTAATGAGCATAAAATGTCCATTTTGCCCCTTCCCTCATGCCTTATGTCTTAAAATGCTTTAGTGAATGCCAAAATTGCCCTTATACATGTACACTCTTACAATTTAATTTAACTAACCAATGTAATAAAATCCTCCTAATATTGACATAACAAATTAACTCCAAAAATTAATCTATCAACAGCTCATAATTCATTTATTTCATCCTCAAAATTCTTATCTAAGACATCGAAGAGGTGTGGTTACTTCTCCTTCATGGCTTCCAAGGGCTCCCATGTGGCCTCTTCCATAAAATGGTTTCTTCATAGGACTCTTGTTTCTGAGGACCTTTTCCTTAGTTTTCAGAATCTCCACTAGAGTCTCCTTATAAATCAGATCATCTCTCAACTGAACCTCAGTGGTCTAAATGATATGAGAGGGATCTGATCTATACCTCCTCAATATGGAAACATGGAAGACATCATGTATCTGTGATAATTTTAGTGGCAGTGTCAACCTATAGGCCAGCGGTCCAATCCTCTCAAAAATCTCGTAAAGACCCACATATCTTCGACTCAAATTACCCTTCTTGCCAGACCTCATGACTCCCTTTCCAAGGAGATGTCTTAAGGAAAGCTTTTTCACCCACTTCATACTCCATTTCCTTCCGGTGTGCATCGGTGTAGTTCTTCATTCTATCTTGAGCTGCTTTAAGCCGTTGCTTAACTAAATTGACCTTGTCAACTATCATTTGAAGTAACTCTGGTCTTACCAATTTTCTTTCTCCTTCTTCATCCTAGCATATAGGAGTTCTACATATCTTCCCATACAGTGCTTCATAAGGAGCCATCTGAGTGCTCGAATGGTACATATTATTGTAAGCAAATTTGACCAATGGCAAATGCTCATCCTATGCACCTTTGAAATCCATCACACATGCCCTGAGCATTCCCTCAAGGGTCCGAGTAGTCCTCTTAGATTGACCATCTGTTTGAGGATAAAAAGCAGTACTAAAATTTAACTTGGTTCCCAAAACTTCTTATAAACTTCCCCAAAATCTCGAAGTAAACCGAGGATCTCTATCAAAAACTATGGAGTTGGGAATCCCATGCAGTCTCACTATTCATCAACATACTTCTTTGTTAGCACATGTATAGAATCAATCTGTTTAATTGCTAGAAAATGGGTTGACTTCGTTAAACAATCAACAATTACCCATATAATATCATGCTTCTTACTAGTGTTAGCAAACCCATCAGAAAATCCATAATCACCCTTTGCCACTTCCACTTAGGAATGAACAATGGCCTTAATTTGCCTGAAGGTGCCTATTGTTCAGCTTTAACTTGCAAAAACCTTAGATACTTACTTGCATATTCTGCTACATCCCTTTTTATGACTTTCCACTAGAAATGCTCTTTCAAATCTTTGTACATCCTGATGCTACCTGGGTGCGTAATCCTTAAGCAACTCTAGCCACCTTCTCTGTCTCAAATTTATCTCTTCCTGGCTTAATAAGTACTTGAGACTTTTTTTATCTGTAAAAATCTTCGTTTGAACCTCATACAAATAATGTCTCCAAATCTTTAGGGCAAAAATCATTACTGCCAATTCCAGATCATGGGTCGGATAATTCAACTTATACGGCTTCAGTTGTTGTGAGGCATAAGCTATTACTTTGTCTCCTTGCATCAACACACAACCCAAATCCTTTCTTGAAGCATCATTGTAAACTATATAACCATCATCTCCTATAGGCAAAGTCAAAATTGGAGCACTTGTCATTCTGTGCTTAAGCTCCTCAAAGCTTTTCTGACATTCATCACTCAAATCAATGCATGAGGTTCATTTAAAAACAATGCATGTTCATTTCATATTTTAAAACTACTCATTCAAAGCATAGGGTACTCCTAAACCTATTCTTAAACCTGGACTTAAACCTAGTCGCTCTGATACCATAAAATGTTGGTCCCCGTTTTTGGAGCCCAACTATCTGGAATATCATAAGACGTGAGGGTACATATTACCCTGTAGGGTGCTTCAATGAACTCTCCTTAATCATCATTAGTTCATCTTCATTCTCTGATACCATAAATGTTGGACACCCCGCCCTCGCAAGACACGTGCCCAACATCCTAAGTGACATCTGAACACACATCCCACAAGGGTGGCATGCTCACACTAGTCAGTCACCAAAAACAAACTCATTCCTTCAAATTCAGAACAGCTTTTAGAAATTTACGAATTAGAATTTCAAAATGACTTCTTCAGAACAATTGTAGCTTAATGTCTGTAATTTATTTTGAATGAAGAATTACCTCATTCAGAGCTCTACAGATCAAAACATCATCAAAATACAAAAGTAAGTTCAGTACAATATCCAATTCATACTCTTCAGACATGTTTCGGTACAAAAGGAATAACTTTCTCTAGAGATGTCGGATTAAGGTCATCTTAGGATAGTTTTGAAGAAGACTTTTAGATCTACAACTTCCATTAAGACTCTAAAGAGAGATATTTTGTCATTTGGAGGTCACTACATGGGCCGTTTGAAAATACACAGGCAGACCTTGTACTCCTCGGGTCTGATGGCCTTTTCATTTTTGGAAGACATGGTCAGTGTTAATTTACACGGCCTGACTGTGTACTTCTCAAATTTTTACTGAAATCTCTCTTTCCAAAACATCTTCAATGGACCCTATATCCATTCTAGCACTACTTTCACTAATATTCTTTCCAAATTCAATTCTCCTAGTGCGATATCATTTCAATTATAATAGGTGTTCTGTATATATATATATATCCTATACAGTATCACCAACTTATAATGATCATATCTCTTAACTCTGATATCCAAAAATTTCATACTTTATATTGATGTAAAGCTACAAAGACAAGCTACCACTTCCAATAAGACAACTTTGTCTAATTTCGCCTAGATTAATACAGTTTTTCTCCTGAAGTTAAAATACAAATTTTGCCCCTATGAAAAACATGAAAAATGAAACCTACAAACTCTGAGAAATCATGAGCAAGACACAATCATTTTTTTTCATTAACATCATAAGATGAGAGTTTTACAAAGCTTTAATGAGAATTTTAGCAACAATATATCATAATCCAAAAATACATAGTTCACATAAAGTAGAATTGCTCAAAATGCGACTAAAGCCTTGCTTTGCAAAAACTAGCTTAAAATACAAAATAAGCATAACTTAGAGAAATGCCTTTATGCTCGATCACTCGATCTCCTGCTCATTACCAGAATATGGGGAGGAATAGGGGGTGGGCTTAAAGCTCGTGGGTAACAGTTTTATAATCGGTAACAAGCAAAACCATTGAAATATTCATTTCCTTTTGTATAAATTCACATTAAATCTTAAAGCACATATTTTTCCAAATTCTCATTTACCAAGCAATTCATAAGCAACATAAATCAGGCATTCATCAAAATTTTCAACACATAAGCATATCAAAATGGTTTGGGTGGGTCCAAAATAGAACGTACTACACATTTCCACATAATGGTCCTGTGTAGTCATGAACAGAACGTATTATCGCAATCCCAACTTAATAGTTTACATAGCTATGAACTTAAAGGAGTCCATGAAGGAGCTCCATGCCACTAGCAAGTTGGCAGGAGAAACCTTTAGTCAAAGTGCACTTGACTTAACTTAGGGGACTACCACAAACTCACATAATCATGCATTTCATCACTTGTAAACTTGTTGCCCAAAATGGAACTTTTCCAAAACTTGATTTCATAACAATAATATCTTTTCAAAAATCCTTTTCATATTCTTTCAAAATCATTTCCATTGTTCATTTCATAAATCAATAACAAAATTCATATACAAACATGTAGCACATTCTTAAAGCATTTAAAAAGCAATAAATGCACATGAATAAAGTAGTTGAAAATCATTTATTTTCATTTCTTGAAAGAAACATTTATGGCTTATTACTTAATTATAAAAATGTAACCCACCTTGAATTCCTTGCTTATGGCTTGATTAAATGTGCCTCTCCTCTTGCTCCCTTGTCTTTCTTGATTCCCTTTTCATAGGCAAAATCCCAAATTCAACAGGGTTGCAAAATTGATAACCCACAAAGCATATTCAATAAAATTGATCCTAGAATACATAAACCCATGTATTTTCTACACTCCACGGACGAAAACCCTTCCAAAAATCCAAAGAATTCAAAATGCACTTACCTTGAATCTTCACCAAATAATGAATTTCTTGGCTTGAAAGAAAGCTCTTTTCATCCTCTTCCTTTTCCTCTTCTTGAACAACTTCAAAATCTCTCTAGAAAGCTAAGAAAATGGAAATCTAGCTTCCTCTTCTTTCTCTCCTTTCTTTTCTCTCCAATGACACTCTCTCCCTTTCTCGCTTCTAATTTCATTTTTGGCTTCTTCAATTGCAAGACACCCTTGTTTCTTCCCTTGATACCCTTAATGAGCATAAAATGTCCATTTTGCCCCTTCCCTCTTGCCTTATGTCTTAAAATGCTTTAGTGAATGCCAAAATTGCCTTTATATATATACACTCTTACAATTTAATTTAACTAACAAATGTAATAAAATCCTCCTAATATTGACATAACAAATTAACTCCAAAAATTAGTCTATCAACACCTTATAATTCATTTAAATCCTGCTTTAAAAATTTTTTTGGGACCAACACTATTAATAATTGTTGGCTCCCAAATTTTTTTCTTAATAAATGAGTATGATTATATTAAGTTTGGGATCGTTTTAGATTACTGTACGTTGGAATTAATTGACATGTTAATGTTAATGAGAATATGTCACATAGGTGAATTGAATTAAAGTTAAAGTGATAAGTTGCATAAGGGGTATTTTGGGGAGATTACTTAAGTGGTAAGGCTTTAAGGCATTAAAGGAGGGGCAAAATGGGAAGAGAATTTATTTGGCTTGCATTTTAGAAACCAATTACGTGGTGAGGAAAAACAGAATAGAGAAAGCACAAAAATAAGAAAGAAGGTAGAAAGAATGTCATGGGTTTAGAGAGATAAAAGAGTTTTGAGCTAGGTCTTAATTTTTCTCAACCTTAAAAGGGGATTTTGAGAGTGATCATAGAGGAAGATAAGAGCCTTCTTTTGAACCAAGCATTTTTTCATTTGGAGAAGATTTAAGGTAAGAGCATTTTAAGGCTTTGAATTTTTGGAAGGGGTTTTGGTTTCAAGAGCTTAGAAAATGCATGGTTTAAGAGTTCTAGGATCAATTTATACATTAGCTTCTTTGGTTTCTCACATGAAAATCTCTATTGATTTGGAGATTTTATTTATGTTAAAAAGGGAATCAAGAAGGACAAGAGGAGCAAGAGGAGAAGCACACTTGAGCAAATTAACAATAAGAAATTCAAGGTGGGTTACATTTTTATAATTGACTAATAAGCCATAAATGTCTTCTTTCAAGAAAAGTGAGATATATGTTTTCAATTACTTCCAACTGTGCATTTAATTGTTCTTTAAATGCTTTGAGAAAGTGCTGCATATTTTGTGGATAAATTTTTTAAATGAAAAGTGAAATGATTTTGAAAAGATATCATACTATGAAAAATCAAGTTTCTAATCTAGTGCCATTTTGGGCAACAAATTTACAAGTCATGAAATTACATGTTATGTGGGTTCATGGTGATCCCCTAAGTATGTCAAATGCACTTGTCTAAAGGCTTCTACCACCTGTCCGCTAGTGACATGGAGCTCTTTCAAGGACTCCCATAAGTTCACGACTACGCAAGACCGTTATGCAGAAATGCATAGTACGTTCTGTTTTGGATCTACCCGAACTAATTTGATGCGTCTTGTGTGTTCATGATATGTTGGCAGTAGTGATGTATCCATGTTATGCATTAATGTGAGTTTTTGGAATGAAGATGATTATTTCAATGATTTTTGCTTGTGATCGATTATAAGATTATTACCCACGGGCTTTAAGCTCACCCCCCAATCTCCTCCCACACATTCAGGTGATGAGCAGGATATCGAGTAGGTTAAGAGGTAAGGAAACACTCCTAGGTTAATCTAGTCTGATTTAGGCAAATCTGTCTTCTAGGAAGTTGTAATTCTTTTTGTTATCTTTCCAATAGCATTTAACTTGAAATTTTGGACCTCTGAGCTAAAGGTCAGGTCCTTATAAGAAAAGATGGGCAAGAAAGGAGTTGTATCTTCTGCCTTTTTACTTCTTCTGTGATGACATCATCTTCTTCTGTGTTTTCTTATGATGGCGTCATCTTCTTCTGTATTTTGTATCATCTATGTTTTGGTTCTTTTGTGATGACGTCATCTCCTTCTGAGTTTTCTTTATGATGATGTCATCTTCTTCTGTGTTTTTGTATCGTCTGTCTTTTGCTTCTTATGTGTTACTATTCATAAACTTCTTTTGAGTTACTATTCACAGACTTCCTTCTGTGTTTTGTTCCTTCTAAGTTTCGCTTCTTCTGAGTTTTCTTTCTTCTGTATTTTGCTTCTTCTGTCTTTTGCTTCTTCTTTCTTTTGCTTTTTTTGCCTTTTCACTTCTTCTGTCTTTTTGCTTCTTTTATCTTTTTCTTCTTCTATCTTTCACTTCTTTTGTGTTTTGCTTCTTCTGCCTTTTTGCTTCTTTTGTCTTTTTGCTTCTTCTGTCCTTTTACTTCTTCTATCTTTTGCTTCTTCTGTCTTTCGTTTCTTCTGTGTTTTGCTTTTTCTATCTTTTCGCTTCTTCTATCTTTTGCTTCTTCTATCTTTTTCTTCTTCTGTGTTTTGCTTCTTTTGCCTTTTCGCTTCTTCTGTCTTTTTGCTTTTTCTGTGTTTTGCTTCTTCCGTGTTTTGCTTCAGACCTTTTCGCTTCTTTTGTCTTTTGCTTCTTCTGTCTTTTGCTTCTTCTAGGTTTTGCTTCTTCTGTCTTTTTGCTTCTTTTGGCTTTTCGCTTCTTTTGTCTTTTGCTTCTTTTGTCTTTTGCTTCTTTTGTGTTTCACTTCTTCTGCCTTTTCGCTTCTTCTATGATTCGCTTCTTCTGCCTTTTTGCTTCTTCTATCTTTTGCTTCTTCTATCTTTTGCTTCTTCTGTCTTTCGCTTCTTCTGTGTTTTGCTTCTTCTGCCTTTTCGCTTCTTTTGTCTTTTGCTTCTTCTGTGTTTTACTTCTTCTACCTTTTTGTTTCTTTTGTGATGATGTCATCTCCTTTTGTGTTTCTCCTGTGATGATGTCATCTTCTTCTGTGTTTTGTTTCGTCTGTATCTTGTTGCTTCTTCTATCTTTCGCCTCCCCTATCTTCTGTTCCTTTTTCAACCCTCTATAGAGGATAGAATCCGACCTCAAGGTCTTCCTTAAAGTTGTAGGTCTCCAAGCCTTCTTTGAAATCGTCCTAAGAGGATCTTAAGCCGATAATCCTGATGATAGTTATGCTAATTGTCCCAAGGCTGTGTAAAATGATTAAGGTCAACATCTATTCAGAAATAGTTAAAGTAAGTCTTCCTGGTAGGGGCATGCCACCTTTATGGGACACATGCCTAGATGTCACTTAGGACGTCGGGCTCGTGACTCTCAATGGCGGGGTGTCCAACAATAATGTTGATGCGGAAAAATGGCTCAAGGAGATATAATTAGAAATAGATTCCATGTATACCAATGAAGTCTAGATTCTTGTAGATCTACCACCAGATGTAAAGTCATAGGGTGTAAATGGATCTACAAAAGGAAAAGAGGATCTGATGGAAAGGTAGAGACTTTTATAGCTAGATTGGTAACTAAAAGCTATACTAAAAAAAAGGGTATTGATTATGACGAGACTTTTTCTCCGGTTGCCATGCTTAAGTCCATCAGAATTCTTTTGGCCATAGCAGCCTATTTCGATTATGAAATATGGCAAATGGACATCAAGACCGTATTTCTTAATGGGGATCTTAAGGAGACCATTTATATGGCCCAACTAGAAGGATTCATTGAGCTAAGTAATGAGCATAAGGCATGTAAATTGCAAAGGTCCATTTATGGACTTAAGTAAGCATCTAGGTTTTGGAACATTAGGTTTGATAAGTCTATTAAAACCTATGGGTTCATATAAAACCTATATGAGCCTTATGTTTATAAAAGGATACAAGAAGGTAAGGTTACTTTTCTAATCCTGTATGTCGATGATATTATACTCATTGGGAATGATGTAGGAATGTTATCTATGATTAAGAGATGGATGAACGAACAGTTCTCAATGAAGAATTTAGGAGAGGCTAGCTATGTTCTAGGGATCAAGCTTATAAGGGATCGTAAGAACAAATTGATAGCCTTGTCTTAAATAACCTATATTGAAAACATGCTCAATAAGTTTGCTATGCAAGATTTCAAGAGGGGTCTCACACCTACTAGACATGGAATCAAACTTTCAAAGGAGAAAGCACCTAAGACCCAAGAGATGGTCGAACGCATGCATAACATTCCACACGCTTCAGTAGTTAGAAGTTTAATGTATGCTATGCTTTGCACTAGACCAGATATCTGTTACGTAGTAGGACTAGTAAGTAGATTCCAGTCCAATCAAGGAATGGAGCATTGGATTGTGGTTAAGTGCATACTGAAGTATCTTCGTAGGATGAAGAACTTAATGCTTGTTTACTCTGGAAGTAACTTTATTTCGACAAGATATACAGATTCTGATTTCCAATTAGATGTTGATTCAAAAAAATCAACTTTTGGTTTTATATTTGTTTTAGGAGGTAGAGCCATAGTTTGAGGAGTGTCAAGCAATCTTGTGTTGCTAATTCGACTATGTGTAAGTGGTAAGTCGACTTGTACCATATGTAAGTCGACTTATGCTTGATCGGTACTGATAAGTCGCCTTGTTCACCAGTGTAAGTCGACTTATGGATGTAACATCCCGTTACCAGAGTGACGGGTATATTGGCAAATTGGATTGGGTTAGGAGTTGGTACAGGCAAAGTGTTGCATTAAACATGCATTACATTGTCAATAGTTATTGGTAAATGTCATAAGTATATATATATATTTATGTACATACATGTATGACGATTCCCGAAATCGAAAAATTGGTTATAATGACTCAGAGGAAAATTGGCTTAATTTC
>JANZLD010000004.1:23333887-23346393 GCA_026413575.1 Erythroxylum carthagenense | reverse complement strand
ACTCAAGCCCACCCTTCATCTTCTCCTTTTATACCCTTAATGATTGCATAATGTCCATTTTGCCCTTCATTTAAAAGCCTTATGGTTTCTAAACTTATGAGACTTGCCAAATTTTCCCTTATACACTCTTTTTACTTTAATACTTCAATTCCCTTACCCTATGTCATATTATCTTACCCACATTAGCAATCTCATTAATTCCAATATATATTAATCTAGCGAGACCCCAAAATTAATTTAATCATGGTTATTTATAAAAAAAATTTTAGGAGCTGACATTACTTCAACGAAATGATGAGTTTCATATCATGATAGTAGTTGACTATCGATAAAGGCAGTATTAAATGAATCTGGAATCAAATATATTTTTAAAGAATAAAGTAGGCCTTTACTTTAATCTTAAAACGTACACCTTAGCATTCTTTTATTACGAACCACGATATTGATGAGTGGTGAACTCATATATATTTCATTATAATTCTTGATATGATCAAAATGGATGTTTACAGAGTATCAATCCAGTGTCTGAATGTTAGAATTATTAATTGAAACATGTATCAGGGAACATTCACTCAAATAAAGAGTTTATAGTGATATCAATCACTTCTAGATGTTTTACGGAGATTGGTGATTAAATTGGCGCCATTAGTTTGATGGACTAGATATCTATCAAGTCTTAACACCAAGATGAGATCTTGTGTATTAATCACCATATAGAGTAAAGCGGGAGATCTAGAAGAAAAGACCAATATAAGGGCAAAATGGTAATTTTACCCTTTATTGTGCGGATGGCTATAATATGGTTCATAATAATGTTTGCAATTGGACATTTTATTTGAAAAATGTGTTCTCATAATATTTAGTAATTCAAGAGTTCAACTAATCGTCTTTAGTGGAATGACATTTGATTAATAAACTGGAATTAATTTTAATGAGATTAAATTAATTCCAGGCTTATTGAAGTTTGAATTATGTAAGTTCAATTAGATTCCCCACTTGGTTTCTAGGAAGATTATCAGGCAAAGTAAAAATATAAATAGAGGTTTTAAAGCCTATGATTGAATGTTGGGCTTGCATTAATTAATTGTTAATTAGAAGCCCAAATGAACATTTAATATTGGGCTAGTCTTTGGCTTGATTTAATTAATTAGATTAATTAAATTGAAACAAAGTTACTAAAAAGGAAAGGCATATTTTGGTTTTTTATAACTAAATGTGAAGCTACACATTTAGCATTGAATTGTTAAATTTAAGATGGTTTTATCATACTTCATCATCATTAAATGGAGTAATGATCTTATCGTTAAATGGTTTAATGGTTGTCTTTTGATGGCAAGTAATGGAACCTTTTAACATTCATTTGATTAAAGAAAGAGGAGGTGCATTTGATGTACTCTCTCCCTTCTTTCATCTCATAACTGAAAATGAAAGGGTCTCATTTAGTTTATTGGTCTTTTCATATAGCCATCTTAAACAAATGAAAAGAGTCTCATTTATTGGCTTCTTTATGATTGATTAAAAAATGAAGTGACGCATTGGTTGTAAATCACTTCTTTCTTTCATGCTAACTGAAATTGAGAAGGAGAGAAGAGGGTGTTCTTGCATTTTTGACTCACTCTCTCCTCTCTTGCATAGCCTAGCCGAAACTTGAATAAGAAGGGTCTCATTTTTGGCTTCTTTCAACTAAGGAAAATCTCTTTAAGATCTCTTCTCCTTTCCCACCAAAAGATCTTGGTAACCAAGTTATCCATGGATAATAAGTGGTAGATCGAATTGGTTGAGAATATAATAATGAGTAGAGGATACATTGACAAGGAGAGGATACAAAAGTGAGGATTCAAAGTTGTAGCAAGGAGTTAGTATAATTTCCATCTTGTTCTTATGTTAATTATTTTCCTTATACCGTATCACGTATGACCAAAATATGTTGATTTGGTTATGTTGTTTCCGTTACATTTTGATTTTGGAAAAGGTTTTGAAATATATCGTTTTAGCCAAATCTTGCATGCTTTTGTTTTCGATACAACAAATGGCATGTTAGAGCAATCATGTTCATTTATTATGGCATCACAAAGTACAAAAGTATTTAAAAGACTAAATTTCCTTATTTCATTCATAAACATAAGCTTACATTGTCATTACATTCTATAATCCATATATTTACATTACAAAAAGAAAACAATTAAGAGTTTATTGTTCTATACGAAATATTCTACATGAAATGAAAAACTAAGCAAACACATTCTACCTAAATTAAGAGAGGCAAGAGGTGTAAGAGGGGATGCATTTTGAACAAGTATTAAGCAAGGAATTTTAAGGTGGGTTTCATGTTTATAATTTGAGCAATGAGTCATAAATGTTTTCTTTTGAATCAAGAAAATAAAACGATTTCAATGGCTTCTTAAATGTTGCCTTTATTGTTTGTGATGATTTGAGAAATTGCTATGTGAATTTGGCTGACGAGTTGTAAAATGATGATGGAAATGTGATTGAAATATTACATGCTTATGAAAATTACGTTTTTAGAAATGTGCCTTTAGGCAATCCGCTTTCAAGTTGTGAAATGAATGATTATGTGGGTTTGTAGTGGTTCCCTAAGTATATCAAGTGAACTTGTCTAAAGGCTTCTCCCGCCTGCCCGTTAGTGGCATAAAGCTCCTTCACGGACTCCCATAAGTTCACGGCTATACAAAACCATTATGTGGGATTGCGATAGTACGTTCTGTTCATGACTACACAGGACCCTCAGGGGAAATGTGTAGTACGTTTTGTTTTCGATCCACTCAAACTATTCCGATGTGCTTATGTGTATTTGTGACAAATTTGATAAATTAATTATGTTTGATGTTCTGAATTGCTTGATAAGTTGTGATTTTGGAAAATATATGTTACATGGATTTCAAAGTGAATTTTACAATGGAAATAAGTATTTCAATTGTTTTTGCTAATTTCTCGGTTATAAGCTTGTTACCCATGAGCAAAAGTTAACCGTACTGAACGAAATTTGGCCAAACTTGAAGAGATAGTGAAACAAATACTTGACCCAAATTATGTAAGTAGTAATGACAATGAGCACGAGTCCTAGTTTGTATGTAAGTTTTTTTTCTTAACATTTGTAATTAGCATTTAATTACATTTTATTTTTATATATAATGCTTATACTTTTTAATTATATTTATTTAAAAACTAAATATTACAAATAATAAGATGGATTAAAAATTTTATCATTAATTATAATTAAATGCAAAAATTTTAATGGGAATGTTTAGTAAAAAATGTTTGTCACCAAAACTTTTTAATTATGTTCTTGAAAAGCATCGACAATAATTTTTTAAATTTTTTAAAAATTAAATAAAAACGTAGCTAAAAAGATTTGGCTACGATTTAAAAAGCATCACCAAAACTTTTTAGCTATGTTTAAGAAACTGTCTTGAATAACTTTTACCTACGTTCTGCAAACCGTCACTAAAATTATTTCACTACGAAATACTAAGCATTGCAAAATATTATTACCTACAAATTCAATAACGTAACTAATAACTTTTAGCCATTAAAAAAAGTGACTCAAAATATTTTTGGCATCAATTGGCCTTTCCTTCACCTGTTTCTTTTCATGATGTATCTGAGATAGAAGTAAAATATGATTTGTGATAATTGTGTGAAAATGTCAATAATATTTTGCTACTGCAATTTTGCGACGATTCATACAACAAATTTTGTTCATTGTTAAAATATTTTGGCAACAAATTTTTGACTTTTAACGGCGCCATCATCAAAAGCCCCTTTTATTGTGGTGATTTTTATAATTCTATTTTAAAATTTTCAATTTTGACAAGTCTTTATTATATATTATTCTATGATTATTTAATACCACTCATACTTTAAATTTTTAAAATTTTTATTTTACTGTTATAAGGTCTCGATCCATTTTATAAAACATTGGAATATTGCATTTACACCAAAGTAGGAAGGCTAACAGAAGAAACCTTGTCCCAATTTCCAACACCCAAAGGCAATGACATGGAGGTGGAAATTTTGGATTTGGTCAGCCAATCTGCGCAAACCATGGACTACCGGAAACCATGTGAGCGAGTGGCGTTGACA
Source organism: Erythroxylum carthagenense (assembly GCA_026413575.1). Taxonomy (NCBI): domain Eukaryota; kingdom Viridiplantae; phylum Streptophyta; class Magnoliopsida; order Malpighiales; family Erythroxylaceae; genus Erythroxylum; species Erythroxylum carthagenense. Next base: position 23,342,289 of record JANZLD010000004.1, on the reverse strand, counting down.
GTACTGTGTGGGCCCAACGTCAACTTTAAGGAGGTTACCGTTGAACAAACAGCTCAATCAGGAACAATAAATCCCATTGCCATTCTCATCGAGGTCTACAATTAGTGGCGGTATTAGCTAGCTTCGAAGAGACAAAGAGAGAATGAGGCAAGTATGCAGGACATATTCAACTGCCTTAACTTCCTTGGCTTTGGTTTCTTTCTTGTCTCTAGCAAAGGTTTCAAATCTATGGCAATGGCGTGCCTCAATTCCAGTTAGCAACGTACTTTCGTTTCTCTATCTCCTGATAATTAGTTGATATTAATGTTGCTTTTCCATGCAAAAGATCAACTGGCTCTTGGTGTTCAAAATCCAAGTCCTAGCTAGTTAAGCAGTTTTATGATAGTGTGGCCGTGTCCCAAGAATAAAGATTTTCGTCCTTGCTGCAGGATGAAGTGACCTGGTTAGATACACCAAATTCTACAACTGTAAGAGACGAGCGGTATGATGATAATGAGAAGCTGAAGAAGCATGAATCAAATCTTGCCACGGTTAGAGCTTTGATTAGAGAAGCGACGTTGGGTCACAACTGCAATTCCTCAGCTCGTGATGAAAACGACTTAGATGTTCCACATGGTGACATTTACTGGAATCCCTGCGCTTTCCGCAGGTATGAAGTTCTCAACTTCCCATCACCATCCTCCTCCTTGTTTTATGATGAACGAATGAATTTTTGGTTACAAGTATAGAAGATATAGTTGTTTCTATATATATATATATAAAAAGGTTAATTTAGAATTTCTTATATATAAATTTTAACTAAATTTTGTTGGTTTAGGAATCACATGACAAGGACAAAAACGAAATTAGAATAAGCATTAGAAACGCTCGTCTCCAAATTGTTACCGAATTTCAAACCTGGAGCTATATTTTAGGATCTTTATCTTTTGATATATATAGTCACTACTTTCATCCTAGCTAGTTCTTAGAATATAGCATGATGTAACATATACAGTTCCGACTTCCAATATTCAAACTCCCATTATCTAATTATAAATTCATGGGTTAACAACGTAGGAGCTTCAATTCCCAGTTAATACACTAGGACTGGGGAATGTAATTAATACACTACCACTTACGTGGTTTGTGTTTAATGTAAGATTTGCAAGCATTTGAAGAACTGAAAATACTTGTTACGTTAGAATTAAAGCAACTGTATAGCATGGAGATGGAAATTAATGTTTCTCTAAATTTCAACTCTCCACATGTTTAAGAATAACAATATACTATATATTTAAACATTTCGTGATCTTAACGCTCAATAAGATGTTTATTTAATTTAGATCAATGAACGCACTGTCTAATCTGTAGTTTTATTATTATATCTGTAGCCAACTGGACATTTACATTATATATAGTTGCAATTAATCAGTCACCGGAAATTGTTTCCGATAATAGGAAAAGACAAAAAGATAGGAAGATGATCCACTCCCAAACCCCTTCTTGGGAGTGATGCCATATTTTAATAACTTGCCCTAGGACGAATAAGATGCGGTGAAATTCTAACCACTTGACCTGTTTCCTCTGGAAAAGACAAATCCAAACCTCGAGATGTATCCAAACGAATTGTATACTTGACCTACTTGCTTTTCTAAGACTTATTAACTCATAGTTAAATACGCACTGGAAAAGACAAATCCAAACCTCGAGAAGTATCCAAACAAAATCTATACTTGACTGTAACTTACTTGCCTACTTGCTTTTTTGTTTTCTTTCGTAATTGGAAGCACATTAGCAATATTATAAGATCAAATGAGTAAAAAAAAGGAGAACATTTGAAACCATAATTTTTATTTTTTGGGTTACAATAAATAAAATATTAATTAAATTATTTAATGACTTAGTGAACTCAAAATCAAGTAATTAACTCAATGTAAACAATATTTGTAGATCTTAATATTTTTTCACGTTTGATCAATTTTCATGTTTAATGCAATCTAAATTTTCAACTCTTAAAATTATTTTTTAATGAAATTATTATTTTGAAGAAAGTTTTTTACGTGATTTTTGAATTGTTAACATTGCAACATACAATGTCAACATTACTATCTAACCAATATGAATTTAATTTCTAAAACATTTTAATCAAAATTTTTAGCTCAATATTCAAAATCTCATTAGACCTTTTTTGTTGAGTGTCCAACTCTATTTTTAAGACTTTCGCTTATGGTAGAGGCATTTATGATTCTTGGGAATGACGAATAAGCGAAGACAAGAGAAATAAAGCTCTTATGAGGAGATACATAATTGCTTTGTAGAGTACTACACGCTCGTGTCTTGACTTACATAGTCGTACGGATCAACTATGTAAGCTTTAAAAAATGTATGAAGAGTGAAGACATACATGATTATGTACATGCCCTTGTGAATATACACGATTGTGTGTTAAGATTATATAGCTCTATATAATTGTATACAACTGTGAATGATGGGGTGCTGAAGATACACAATCACTTACACGACTGTGTAAGTGATCATGTGTAGAAAAACTATTTCGTTATACAAAAAGAGAAAATGCATAGGTTTTTGTATTGAGTGCAACCATAATGTCTAAAAGTGAAAGAAAAACAGAGAGAAGGCAAATAATGTTGTATTTTCATCCTTGATTGATTAGTTTTGGGATTGGTTTAAGCATTTCTTGACTATAATATCAATTTTAGTTTCAATCTTGAAACTTTGTGAGACAACTTCTTATTGTGGGGTAAGTGATCAAGTTTTTATAAATCTTTATTGAGTTTAGTGGGTTTGCATGTTAGTTTGTCTTGTAGTTTTTTTACCCTCTATACTGGAGGTGTTTTCACGTATATCTTAATGTTTGTTTCATCCTTTAGTTTCTTATTCTCATATTGTATTGCTGGTACAAGTTGAAGAGTTCCTTTAGTTTCTTATTCTCATATTGTATTGCTGGTACAAGTTGAAGAGTTCTATTTTGCCGCTGATGCTTGGTTGATCTTTAAAAGAGTTATATTATTGTCTCCCCACATTATTGAATCATACATGGCAGGTCAATTATTGTATATTCTTGGGATACCTTCACTATTATCATCACATATATTTTTTCTTATTTAACAAACTAAAATGGACTTATATTTTCGTTAGTAGTTCAAGCCCCTAATCTATCTTTTGTCAATGGTTTCAAAATTAAATGGTCTGTTAGCCTTTCACTAGCTTTTTTTAGAAAGTAAATTTAATAATATATTAAGAATAATAAAGATGAGTTACAAAGGATCACATTTTGAAAAGTATCACAATAAGCACCCTATATTGCTCTACACACACATACTACATTTCATATTCTAAATTACTAAGATAAGATTGAAGTTACATTGAGCTGGTTTACAAAATTCCAAGATTTTCCAGGAAATAGTCAATGTTCTATTGCATTTTCTTGCAAATTGGTTGATGATAAATTGCTCCCTTATGCTTGCTACTATTGAGGCTATCAGTGTGGTTAATTATTTTCCTTACTTGTAAATCTCCCGAAGTTCCTTTCATTCCAAAACTCCTAAAAATATGTATTCATTGTAACCAAATAGGCTTTCTTATCCTCCTTAGGTCTTCAGTTCATCTGTAACCATTAGATAATGTCAACTAGTCTAGCATAGGTTGATATTATAATGACATAGTACATTGATCCTCTTGAGTATTATTTTCTTAAAGATGCTACATTGGAAGAATAAATGATCTCTGGTTTCATCCTTTAGCTTACATAAAACGCAAATTTTGTGCATGGATAAATAATTTAGTCTCTCCATTGTGCTAAGCATGTTTAACATTACCAACCATAATAAAAAGCTAGCAATTGGCTTAAGACTACTATTCCAAACCAGTCTGCTCCAAGCCACCTTAGAACCAATCCCATAGGTAAGTTCCTTGGTTATCCTATTTGCTAAGGCAGCCACAAGTATATCCTGCAAATGGTAGATGTCCTCATTTTAGATTTAAAAGATGAATAGCTAATCTGTTCCTCCGTGTTCTAGAATTAAGGTGTCCAGGTTTCCATTATCCCTCATCACCTTCACTTTGGCTTTCGAAGGAAAATTGGATAGAGCTTACATTTATCATAGATTTTGTTATCATGAAACAACATAGACTAAATAATTTATCAGAGTTCATAATAAAAATTTTTATCTAATAACCAACCTCACAAGGAGTCCAAACATCACAATTCCAACTATGTATAATTCAAACTCTTCTCACATGTTCCAAATACAATCATTCCAAGGACATACATCTCAAGGAACATAGTGGCAAACAATCACTCTGATTCAAAGCTTTAGGGAGAAATTTTCATGATCTAATTATTCATTAATTGTGTTTCACGAAATTGATGTTATAATTTGAGCAAAAGTTAATTTCTAATAGTACATGTTATCACACTGTTCAAAATTTTCCAGGAGCTACCTTTCGATGGAGAAATTGTTCAAAATATTTGTCTACCAAGATGGGGAGCCACCTCTATTTCACAATGGTCCTTGCAAATATCTTTTCTCTATGGAAGGCTTGTTTTTCACATTCATGGAGACCAATACCCAATTCAGAACTTATGATCCGGATAAAGCCCAAGTCTACTTTCTTCCCTTTAGTATTACAATAATTCGGACTTTGCTATATGATCAGATAAATAAGGACAAAGGTTGCTTTAAACACATTATAGTTGATTACATTCGTACTATTTCTCACAAGTATCCATTCTGGAATAGAAATCATGGGGCTGATCACTTCATGCTTTCTTGTCACAACTGGGTATGTAACACATGCTGCTTTCGTTGTGCTATAGACTATATATAAAGTTAGTGTCTTTCTTTAGTAGATTTCTAAGTATTTTCTTCTTGTGGCAGGCACCATGGGTTACATGGTACGTTCCTGAGTTATTTCACAATTCAATTCGAGTTCTATGCAATGCCAATACCTCTGAGCGCTTCAATCCAAAGAAGGATGCATCATTTCCTGAAATAAATCTTAAAAAAGGGGAAATCAAAGGTTTAACTGGAGGATTGCCCCCGGCTAATCGTACAATATTAGCATTCTTTGCAGGACAATTGCATGGTAAAATTAGGCCAATACTTTTTGAACACTGGAAACAGAAAGATAGAGACGTACAGGTATACGACAAGCTTCCAGAAGGGCTAGATTACGATGAGATGATGAAGAAGAGTAAATTCTGCATATGCCCAAGTGGCCATGAAGTTGCAAGTCCTAGAGTTGTGGAAGCAATATATGCAGAGTGTGTTCCGGTTCTGATATCGCAGAATTATATCATCCCTTTCAGCGACGTTCTTAAATGGGATTCATTTTCCATTCAGGTTTCAATTAATGAATTGCCAAACCTCAAGAAAATATTGTTGGAGATACCTCAACATCGATACTTGAAAATGCAGGAGCGTGTTAAGCAAGTACAACATCATTTCGTGATAAATGATCCTCCTAAGAGGCTTGACGTCTTCCATATGATACTTCATTCCATTTGGCTTCGAAGACTGAATGTTCGACTTGAAGGGTGACCATTAATCCAACCCAAAGATGTTAGGTTTTTCCTTTTTTCTATTGGTAAATGGATGGCTCAATCCAAACTTATAAGAAATGTTTATTACAAATAGAATTTGGATATTAATAATTTACAAAAAAATAGAGATAACTTTTAGTTGTCTCTAATTTTTAAATCAATGTTACATTATTACCAAGTGATAAAATAAAGCAATTTACCAAGTGATAAAATAAAGCAATAACCAAAGAATTTAAATGATTAATAAATTATTTGTAAAGGATAAGACTTGATTATAGACAATAAAAATTCTAAACATTAAATTAAAAACTAAATATTAGATAGAAATTTAAAAATTATGTATAATCTTAATAAACTTTGAACACTTTTGAATTAAGGATAGTTGTGATCTTTAATTTTCTTAACAAAATAACATAATACAATCAAAAAGATATAATACTACTATCGACTTTATTGAATATTGTCATTTGAAGTCAAAATTAAATCAAGTTTAAATTATTTAATGATGGGATGTAAAATTTTTGAACAAAAAAATTGATTAATGACTTACAATATTTTTATATGAAGGCATTAACATTTTTTTGAAAATCAATGAAAATTAGAGAAAATTTTCACTAAGTGGTGTTTAACTACTTAGAAGTCATCTTCAAAATTATTCTTCAAAAACAAATTAGGTGACTAACTACTTCACTAGTGCTTAGAATATAATGATCATTTCCATATCTTGATATCAATGATCATATGAAAAGATGCAGCAACTAGTTTAATCAATTAGAGTATAAATAAGAGTATTTAAGAAGGAGATTAACAAATAGAAGTGGATCAAGTGTCAATTATTACAATTGACATATTATTGTAATAATTTAAGTAATTATTGAGAATTTTATTGATTGGGTCTATATACTAATGTAATAATTAAAAACATAATGGTTACTCATTTGAATCTCCTCTTGAAGGATTGTTAGAGGGAAGTGCTTTCCCATCTCTCTAGATATTTTATAGATTTTGCCCATTCTTTTAAATTCAAATTATTTTTTTTGCTAATAATTATTAAGCGAGCCTTTTTCCACATGTATGGTGCTGAAGATTTTGCTGCTTAAGGAAGCGCCTAGTGCTATAGGGTTTGCCTCTAGACCATATTATTGGAGCTTTTGAGACTCCGTCAAGAAAAAATGAGTCCGCTCAGGATGTTGGTTCGATTCAAGTTAAGGAAGAGTTTCCTATCCTAACTTGTATGTTGGTTAAGAACCTCTAGTATTACTTGTGCTATATTTTCTCGTTCATTTTATGAGGGAATTAAAGATATAGATAAAAAATCACCTACTATCACAAGAACTTTGAGCAAATTAGTAGAATTTAGCTCTATCAAGTACAAGCTTCACCACTATCAAAACTCAAAGGTTGATGGATTCATAACCCCTCCCTTAGCAATTCTCTAAGTTGGTGCAAATATCTAGTCTTCATCATCAGTGGGTTATTTCTTTGACTAATACCCCTATCCCTAACATGTCATAGACATGCTTGCAATCCTTTCTTAGCATTCTAAAACCTAAATAAAAACACATCCTTATTGTTAATGAGTATATCTAGAGGTCCATGAACTTTCCAGTTATATATTGCCAACTATTTCATCGTTGGAAAAGCCACTCTCTTGTTAAGGAAAAAATCAAGAAGTGTGGAATTCCATTGCTATCTCTAGTTCTCAGTACATCCAAAGGAGGAGACATAATTTTAGTTTCAGAGGAAGCATTGGGAGGGCAAAATTTGAGTTTGAGTTCAGGTGAAGGATCCCTAGCAACATAAACCTAGGTCTTCTTTAAAAGGAGAGTGTCAACAGAAGCATTCATGGAAGTTGGGATAGTATCTATAAAAGAAGAATTTAAAGCTTGAGAGGTTGAAATTAAGAGAGGTAAGTTAAGATCAACCATAGAGGGAATTTAATGACTGATGGATAAGGAATAAGCAAAGAGATTAAAGGGAAACAGAAGTAAACACAACTAAAAGATAGATATAAAGAAGTAAACCAGGAGTCTAGAGAAAGAAAGAAGATTGAGCAGAAGTATGAAAGCCTTTGATACTATTGAGTGGAAGTTTATATTAAAATCTTTAAGAGCTATTGGTTTCTTCAACATTTTTGTGATTTGGATACAATAATGCATATCTACTCTTTCTTACTATATTCTTATGAACAGGGAGGCTACTTAATTTATTAAAAGCACCAATGTTGTAAGAAAAGGTGACCCCCTCTAACCTTATGTTTTCACTTTGGGATGTAATTTCTAAATAGATTGATCGTGCATATCATTGCTTAGAAAAGCAACTTCAAAATTCACTCCAAAAGAAAGAGGTTGGGCATTGTAAGTTTAACTTTTGATAATGAACTTATGCTATTTTCTAAAGCTGGCAATTACAACTTTGGAGACCTTTAAGAAAATATCAGGACTTTCTGCCAATAGTGAAAAGAGTCCACTTATCTCATTAAAAGAGCATAGAATTTAACAGGCCATCTATCCACTATTGTGGGATTGAAAGTAACCAGATTTTTAGCCTCTAATTGAGTAGGTTCAAAGGGGAATCTCCAATTAGTGTAATCACAAAGGGTTACATTAAAGCACCTAAAAAGTATCAATTTTGGTACATATAGCAATAATATAAATATTTATGGACTTTACTGAACATAATAATAGAAAGTGAAATGGTAAGAAGCTAGTTTTCTTTAGGCTAGTGATAGGAAGTGATCGCGGCTTATCGTTCAATTTAAGAATTGATCCTTGGAAACTGGTCAAATAAAATTTATACCAAGGATTGCAGTACAGGACGCAACCTCGGGTCGACTCTCAAGGAACCAGTGTACCAA
>JANZLD010000004.1:23232648-23243473 GCA_026413575.1 Erythroxylum carthagenense | reverse complement strand
TAGTTACGAATTGATTTACAATAAGCTTTCTGAAAGAACTAGTAATTATTTCTTTGAAGGGATTAACGAAAAGTCTACCACAATTCAACCCCCCCCCCCTTTCTTGTGTATCTTGATCATATTATTGTTCAATATATTAACGTGTGATTCTCTTCACCCATAACTTCCATTAATGTATGCTATTCATGGTCATTAACTTCCTATAACTTCCATTAATGTATGCTATTCATAACCATTAACTTACAATAACTTTCCATATTAGTGAGGGGTTTTATGGAAGGCCAATTGGTGTAGAAAATTGAGATGATTTTCATACGTCTTGTGTAAGACACAAGAAAAGAAAAAGAAAGGTTCTTTTTCTTACACAGACACACTTTTTCTCTCTAACTCTCTCAAGAGTTCTTGTCTTAGCCATCTCTTAGTAAGGTTTCATTCTTCTATCTTTACGACTTTCATTAGAGACAGTCTACATTGATCGTTGTGGTTTATGACAACCCAATGCGGAGAAGATTAAAGAACGAAGGAGATCGTCATAAAGGTGTGTAAACATCTTACATTTCATTTTTTTGTTTTTCTATATCAATATGCATGAGTAGATTTAATTTTTGATGTTTCGTTTTATTCCTTCTGTGTATATTTTATATATATTATGTATCAGATGCATGATCGGAACCTAACAGTGGTATCAGAGTCATCTTGCCTTGTTAAATGTAGAATACATACATGACATTTGAAAACTGTTTTCATAGTTGATAGTTTAGAGTCTTGTAATGTTTCAAAAAATGGTTTTCATAATTTTCTTTGACAAATATATTCATAAGATGTATATGAATGATTCAGTGTGATGGGAAATATTTTTCAATGTGATTAAAATATTTCATTTTTATTTTACAAGAACACGTATGAAATCTATTTTTCTGCTGGGCATGTAATGTTTGTTGGCTAAACTGATGAGGTTACACATGATTTTCATGGAATTTAATTCTAGAAAAGTCATTTGAACATATTTGTGATGTGTTTATGCCTTTGTAATTTTTGTAGAATTATTAAAAATGTTTTTATAATTTTATCAGACAATTTTCCAGATCTAAACAGTTTTCCAGAAATTGTAGGATCTATTTTGTTCTATTTATTTATATATTTATATTTCAGTTCCAGAACCTTAAAAATATTTTTATACCTAAATGGTATTGCTCAAATTTTGATATCTAGAAAATTTTAGAAGTCATATTGTTCATTTTTGGTGTCTTATTGGTGTTTCGGTGATCAGGATAATTTTTGGGTGATTTCTAAATTATTATAATCATTATGAAACAACCTAGAGATGCTTGGAATGACAATTTGATGTTCTAGAAATTTTGGGAAATTATATAAAATAATTTTGAATTAGTTTTGATAGAGCAATGGATTTTCTAATAAGACTAGAAAAATTGGCATGTATGACAAAATTGAAATTGTTTAATTTTGGAAATCAAATAATTATTTTAAGGTAAATTAATTATGAATTAATTTTTGAAATTAGGAATTCATGTTAACTAGATTAATGTTAATTCTAATCGAAATAACATACAATAGTAATTTTAGCCAAGTTAGTAAAAGGAAGATAGTAAATCTAAGTGTTGGATTGGGCTTAGATCCAAATACTGGATTGGGCTTTCATGTTAGGATCTATAAGATGTCATAACCAAAATGATGTGTTTACAAATATGCATTAAAGAATGCATGGTTAGGAGAATGTGTGTGAGCTTGCGTGATGGATGGTTATGGGCTTAAGCCCAATTTGATTGGGTAGTTTGTATCATGCCAAATGTAGATATATATATATATATATACATACACACACATGTACATATCAGTTATATATATAAGACCATCTAAGTTAGATGAGACCTTAGTCAAACCCCGCACTTAGAATATTAAAACTAACACCTTCCTTTAATGTGGAGAGAACTAGAGTCCTTTTAAAGTTAGGGTTATTGGGCAAACCCAAGCCTACTCTACACGGATACGTTTGAACCATGGAAATAAGATTTCTAGATTAATGGGTCAGTTTTAACTAGAAGCATTGATTTGTTGGGCAAACCCAAGATCAACGTGGATAGAGGCAAAGTTAGGTAGTGTATATTAGATGCACACGTGTCAAGAGTTGATAGCCCAATGGGTATGCACACATCAATAATTGATAGCACTAGAATTGATAATTGCATTGGAGATGCAATTGGTATGATTGATAGCTACCTGTTCAACTAAGGTAGCTTGTTAGGCAAACCTAAGGTCATTCTTAGGGATATTGGATATCGACCCATTAGGAGAATTTCTTTATTAGTTCTCTCGGATTTATATTAAGGTTTATGAATTTGTGAAAATAGTGGGAGCCATAATGCATGTTATTAAAGTCCTTATAGACATGCATTTAAGTAAATTCTAATTTTTCTCTATTTAACGAGAGGTTGCTATTGCCCAAGTCAACACTATGAGTACTAGTGTGAATCTAAGATCATTGATGGAAGTTGACAAGTTGACTGGACCAAACTTCCTTTACTGGATCAGGAATTTGAGAATAGTTCTCAAGTTTGAGAAGCTTGATTATGTCCTGGAAGAACCAATTCCTGATCCCCCTGCTGTTGATGCTTCTGATGATGATCGGAGGGCATATAGGAAGCATCTTGATGATAGTGATATGGCTAATTGTATTATGCTAGCCACTATGTCACCAGAGCTACAAAAGCAGCATGAGGCTTTGGATGCATATACCATAGTTTATCATCTTAGGGAGCTCTTTGATGAGCATGTAAGGTCAAAAAGGTTCGAGACTTTGAGATTTCTATTCTGCTCCAAGATGGTTCAGAGGACATCTCCAGTGTAGTATACAATGAAGATGAATGGCTACATCGAGCAGTTGGCCTCCTTAGGTTTTCTTTTAGATTATGAATTAAGTATTGACTTAATTTTGATAGGATTAACCGATAATTACTCACAATTTGTTCTTAACTATCGGATGAATAATATATCCAACACAATTCCCGAGCTATTTAACAAACTTAAGTCAATTGATCCATCTGTCTGTAAGGATAAGGTTGTGATGTTAGTGGATTCTTCTAGTTTGAAGAGAGGAGCCAAAAGAAGAAGAAGTTTGCAGGGCCTAAGGGAGGTGTCAAGAAAGCAAAGAAGACTTCCTCGAAGGGAACTTGCTTCCACTATAGCAAGGATGACCACTAGAAGAGAAATTGTAAGGCCTATCTAGAGTCCTTGAAGTAAAAGAAGGCATCTGATGCCCCATCTACTTCAGGTATTTATGTTATTGATATTTATACTGTTTCTGATAACAGCATTTAGGTAGTAGATACTGGTTGTGGCTCATACATTTGTACTGACATGAAGTAGACAACTTAATAAGGGAGAGCTAGACTTGAGAGTGGGCAATAGAGCAAGAGTTACTGAATTAGCTATAGGAACATATGTATTGACACTCCCTAGTAGGCTTGTACTAGAATTGGAAATTTGTTTTTATGTACCTACTTTAACTATAGATTTAATGTCTGTTTCTAGTCTTAATAAAGATGGATTCCATTTAAATTTTAGTAACAATGGTTGTTCAATTTATTTGAATGGAATGTTATATGCTTTGGGTGCATTGTACAATGGTATACACATATTGGATATGTCTAATTCGGTTTTAAATATCAATAATAACAAAAGAATAGAATGAGATAATATGAAATCATCTTACTTATGATGTTGTTGCCTTGGCCGTATAAGTGAGATATGCATGTGTAAACTACACAAGTGTTGTAGTTTAGGGTCATTTGATTATGAATCATATGACACATGCAAATCGTGGTTATTAGGGAAGATGACTAAGTTACCCTTTAAGGGAAAAGGTGAAAGAACTAGTGGACTTTTAGACCTAATACGTATTGATGTATATAGTCCGATGTCCATACATGCCAATGGTGGTTTTGTATATTTCATTACCTTTATCAATGATCATTCTCGATATTGTTATGTGTATCTTATGAGATACAAGTCTGAAGCCTTTGAAAGGTTCAAAGAATTCAGAAATGAAGTTGAGAAACAACTTGGGAGAAGTATTAAATCACTTCGATTGGATCGAGGTGGTGAATACTTAAGCTAAGAGTTTTTGGATTATCTTAGGGATAATGGAATATTGCCCCAGTCGACTCCACCTTACACACCATAACACAATGGTGTGATTGAGAGGAGAAACCAAACCTTGTTAGACATAGTGAGGTCTATGATGGGTTTAGCAAATTTACCAAAATTCTTTCAAGGGTATCCACTCGAAACTTCTATTTATGTATTAAACAAAGTCCCATCCAAGTCATTTGATGTTACTCCATATGAGATATGGACTAATAATAAACCCTATCTTTCTCATATGAAAGTTTGGGGTTGTCCTGCTTATGTGAAGTAGATTCAGTCAAATAAGCTTGAAGCTAAATCTGGCAAATGTCTGTTTGTAGGATATCCTAAGGAAACTATAAGATATTACTTCTACTATGTTTTGGACCAAAAGGTATTTGTTTTAAAACATGTTATTTTTTAGAGAAAGAGCTTTTTTCTAAAAGAAGACAATGAGAGCAAAATTGAACTTATGGAAGTTCAAGATGCTCAAACAGATGCAAATCAACTGCCTAGACCCTAGACTATTATTCATAAAGATGAAAAAATAGTTCAACCTTCTAACACATAAGAAGTTCTTAGGTCAGGTAGGATAAGTCATGTTACTAAGAGATATGAATTTCTCATATGTGAACTTAACGACGTATTGCTCATAGAAGATGATGAGCCTACTACCTATGAGGAGGTTGTGAAGAGTTCATAATCTAAAAAATAAGCTATGAAATCTGAAATGGATTCCAGGTTTAAAAACTAAGTATGAACTTTGGTTGACCCACCCAAAGGGATAAATCCCATAGGTTGGAAATGGGTTTTCAAGAATAAAACTGACATGAAGGGTAATGTAGTTGCCCATAAAACTAGGCTTGTAGCTAAAGGTTTATCGTTAAGGTCAAGATGTTGACTATGAAAAAATGTTTAGCCTAGTAGCTATGTTTAAATATATTAGGATACTCCTAGCCATTGTCGCTTATTATGATTATGAGATATGACAAATGGATGTGAAGACAACTTTCCTGAATAGAAACCTAATCGAGGATGTGTATATGACACAACTTGATGGTTTCATATCTATGAATGGAGAAAAGGTATGCAAACTTTAGAAATCCATTTATGGATTGAAACAAACATCTAGGAGTTGGAATATCCAATTTGATGAGACAATCAAAGAGTTTGATTTCTTATAAATCCAAATGAGTCGTGTATGTATAAGAAGGTTAGTGGAAGTCCAATCATGTTCCTTCTACTATATGTAGATGAAATATTGCTGATAGGAAACCATATCTCCGCTTTACAATCGGTAAAAATTTGGTTAGCTAAGAACTTCTCTATGAAAGACCTTGGAGAAGCAACTTATATTTTATAGATAAGGATCTATAAAGGTAGATCTAAAAGGTTGCTTGATCTTTCTCAGTCTCCATACATAGACAAGATACTAAAGAGGTTTAACATGGAGCAGTCTAAGAGAGGTTATCTTTCTATGGTATATAAGATTACACTTTCTAAATCTATGTGTCCAAAGACACAAGATAAGAGGACTTGCATGAGTTTGATTCTTTGTGCTTTGACTATAGGATCAATCATGTACGCTATGTTATGTACTAGACTTGATGTATCATGTGCTCTAAGTGTTACGAGTTAATACCCGTCAGACCTTAGGGAGGGTCATTGGGTGTCTGTCAAGAATATACTTAAGTACTTGAGAAGAACTAAAGATTTATTCTTAGCATATGGAGAAGGTGATCTTATGGTAAGTGAGTATACTGAATCCATCTTCCAATTCGATAGGGATGACCCCAGATCCCAATCTGGATATGTATTCATATTGAATGGTGGTGTAGTCATCTAGAAAAGTTTCAAACAAGAGACGATTGCTAATTCGATTATAGAGACGGAGTACATTACAGCTTCAGAAGTGGCAAAGGAAGCGGCTTGGATCAAGAAGTTCATCATAAAAGTTGGCGTGGTTTCGAGCATTGCTGACCTAGTGCAGTTGTATTATGACAATAATAGACTTACAGTGTAGGTGAAGGAATTGAGGTCTCATCAAAAGTCCAAACATGGACTCAGGCATTACTATTTAATTAGAGAGATCATTGGTAGAAATGATGTCAAGATAGAGAGAGTTCCCACCGATCAAAATATAGTTGATCCATTGATTAAGCCTATTTTCCAAAAGAGTTTTATGTCACATGTACAACCTTTGGTATTAGATATCAAGGCAATTGACTTTAGTGTAAGTGGGAGTTTGTTCCAGAAGTGCTCTAAAGGCAATCACCTTTAGCACTTACTGTAGAAATCATTTTATGACTAATAAAGGCATTTTTCATTATTTCAATGTTCACACGTTTATGGATTTGATGTTGATCTTAAATTGATTTTATGAAGTCCTTGATACAAATCATAGCATGGAGGAAATCATGATGAGATCATGATAATGAGATTCCTATCATAGGTAATTATATTAGTATCTAAACTTTCCTTAGTCATAGGATTACTAAAATGGGATATCATTAATCTGGATAGACTAGCACATGTTATACTTCTTGATTAGATCAAGCAGTAGATCTCATAAGCTATAGACATGAGTTGTATAGAGTGAACATGTGGATGCTTACTAAGGGTAGTAAGTACATTGGATTGACCTACTATGAGATAAGTATGAGATAATCATATGGATATTCTATTCCAGTGTCAATGATAGTCTCATCATAGCAATGGTACAAATATCCTTTGACTTGAGGTGCTCAAGGATATCTCAGATACTTATCCTATGCTTTGACTCCATTCATCAATGCCTTTCAGGGGTTACTCATAGGGTGGTGATTGGATACAACTTGAGGCATTTAGAGGTAATTGAGTAGTCAATAAAGGATTCACCACTCCTAATAGAAGGAGATGATATCCACAACCTCTTATCGGGGTCATTACTTGGGAGTCTCTGGTCAGAGCATATATGTTTCATGAAGAGAGTCTTTAATGATACATAAAGTAATGAGATCCTCAGGACAAGACCTAATAATGCTTGGACTAGATGTGACGTAGTCAATCTAGTGGGAGTTGACACTTTGACCATACTCTGAACCAAATAGGGTATAGATGGTAAAAGGACGAATTGTATGGAAAAATTACGTATGGAAGGGTAGTTGAAAAACTAACTTTTTGGTCAATTGGGGGTCATGACGTGTTGCTAGATACTGCTCTTGACTTACTTGAATTAAGTGTTAATTCAAATGACCAACATAACCAGGAACCTAATGGGTCACACATATAGGAAATCTGAAGGATGAGTAAAATGGTCTTAAATGGTGAGTCAAGATATGTGAAAGTGTTTCAAGATTGTATCACAATGTGATCATGGTAAAAAACGTTGCATATAATAGATTAGAAACAAGTGTTATTGTCTTCCATTAATGTATGCTATTCATGGTCATTAACTTCTTATAACTTCCATTAATGCATGCTATTCATAGTCATTAACTTCCTATAACTTTGATTAATGCATGCCATTCATGACCATTAACTTCCCATAACTTTCCATTAGGGACGAGGGTTATGGAAGGCCAAATGGTGCATAAAATTAGGATGATTTTCGTGCATCTTGTGTAAGACATAAGAAAAGAAAAAGAAAGATTCTTTTTCTTACATACACACTTTTTCTCTCTAATTCTCTCAAAAGTTGTTGTCTTTGCTAGAACAAAGAACAATTCTAGCCTTCTCCTAGTGAGGTTACATCCTTCTATCTTCATGTGTACTTTCATTAGAGAGAATCTACATTGATCATTATGGTTTATGACAACCCAACGCGAAGAAGATTAAAGAACGAAGGAGATCGTCAGAAAGGCATATAAACATCTTACATTTCACGTTTTTGTTTTTCTATATCTATATGCTTGAGTAGATCTGGCTTTTAAGGTTCTATTTTATTTTCGCTACATATATTTGATATATATCATGTATGAGTAAACAACAAAGAGTAAAGTTACCTTTCCTATCTCTCATTGATGATTGCAAAAATAAAGTGTGTATAAAGAAGACCTATTTTTCATATTATCCTTAATTGCTTCCTTCTCCCTCTTCATGAAATTATAAAAATAACCTATTATTTTCTTCTTATGACTATCATCCAGAGAAAGTACCCTTACCAAAGGATCTTAAACTCAGATGACAAATTGACAATGGGACCAAAATTCAAGATCTTTAATTATAATTCTAGAAACCTCTATTCCAACATTAGACCAACCATGCTAAGATGCAACCTACTTTTGACTTGTAAACATTTGCCTCAACTCTTTCTTCATCAAAACAAAACACAAAAGTGATAAGAAATTAGTTGCAAATCTTGTAATAGTAGGATGATACAAATTCCTACCATTAGTGAAATTATTTCTTATCAAATTCAGGACCCATATATGATTTTAGAAGAACTTAGTCACTTTTTTGGCTTTCAACACAATCTCATCAATAATAGGAAAATATCTAGCATCTCCTATATTTTCTAACATCAAGTGCAATGTACAACATAAGGAGTCTAATAAGAAGAATTATATAAGGAGTCTAATAAAAAGAATTATACCTTTTTGACAATCTTTTTCAGGCTACTATATAAGTATAATCATCGTCAATAATAAACTGAACAATATTTTCTAGCCTATAAAAGACCATATTTTCATGAAATATCTAAAATAGGATATCAATATTCCTAATAAGGCTAGATACATCAATAGGTTTTACAAACATTGTCGTCTTTGTAAAATAAACTAAACAATTAACAATATGCTCTTATCTTCTATCTTTTCAACCATCACACGTCATTAAACACTCATAAATAGCCCAAGTCTTTCTCCTTTCATCCAAATACCTTTTTATTTCATAAATAGAGCTGCTCAGAAGTTTACCTTTATAGGCATCAATTGAATGAGTTTTGTATCCTAGACTATATGAGGCAATAACATCCACCATAGGATGATAATAATAAGACTGGACAATATTGAATGTTATACCTAAATCATTGATGGGGGACCATCCAAGTAAGCAATGGAAGATATGGAAGCAATAGGCCTAGGAGAGCCTCCACAACCCACGACTACAACATTTCGAGAAAAGGAATTTGGACTCAACAATTTTCTATAATTCCAAACCTTGCTAAAGCCTTTTGGTGAAGACAAAGCTTGTGTTTATGAAGAGTGACCAAAGCCCAAAGAAAGCCCATAACATCAATGTAACACCTCACTCCCGCAAGATCCGAACTCGACATCGACGGTGATATCCAAGTCCGTGCCTTGCGAGGGTGGTGTGCTACATCACTCAGTCAAAACTCAGTATAAAATTCTTTTAAAAACATAAGCATACACTAGCGGAAAATCATTAACATACCTAATCATCAGTAAATACAATGGCCGCAGGGACCCTTTTTATAAATACAATTTATTTTAGTCCGTTAACTTTACAAAATGATTTTACAAAACTTCAAATGAAATACAATTTTATGAGACACTAATATAGATGCGAACTGATCCCGACTTCTTCTCGCATTATACGCCCGTTGCCTAACGGGGTATTCTTCTGAGTCCTAAAAAATAATTGCAAATTTTGGGTGAGTTTTGCGAACTCCGTGAGTTAACCATCATCGATGGTTCACTCAGTCATATAACACAATTTAATAAATCCCAAAATCATGTATCTAATTTTTCAGTATCATTGGACAGTCATTTCCAGTACCGAAAATCCGATCAGTCCGCCACTTGGCAATTTTTCTAATCCGGAAAGCTTCCCCAAAAAATTCCAGAAAAATTTCCAAAATTTCACAAAAATGTAAGACACACAAAAATCCACTCCAATTCCATGTTCAAGCACAAATTCATATTTTTCACAATAAGCACATATGCCGGGAAACTATCATGAATGCATGTACAATCATGTGCATGTGTAAAAATTGCTATTCATATCTATATAGAGGCCATATTATGCATGTTCATGCCGAGACTAGTTTTCACGCTCATAACCCGTCCCAAATTACTATTTTACCTTTCCTATCGATGATGGGATGTTACAATCAAGAAGGAGGTTGGCCAACAACTCTTAAAGAACATGACATTGTTGACTTATTAACTTTGTGACTTTTAGTTGGTGATGACCTTAATTTTCTATTTAAGTTATGTTTCATAAATTGACTTAATGTTTAGTTGTGATTGAATTTAATTTTCTATTTTGATGGCTTGTAATGCATGACTGGGATATGAGGAGGCTACCCTTATGCCTTCCTTGTCTATAAACAGCTAGCTTTGTTACTTTATGAAGAAGGCTAAAACAAAAAAGATATATTTAATTCAAATGTCGGTTTATCTCCTTCGGAAAAATTTTATGTTGGGTTTGTTTGTTTTCCAAAAATAATCACTTAGTTTTGATAATTTTTCGAAAATTATCAATTGATACTTAGTTCTGCTCCATCTCAACACCAACCATTAGTTTCTATCTATTATAGTTATCTTAAAAACTGTTCACCAAATCAACTTCTAGTCAAAACAAAGTTGTTCGTCATCATTGTAACATCCCATCCCCAATGAGAAGGGTAAATTGGTCAATTGGGACAAGCTAGTGGTTTGCACTGCATATTTTGATTGATCATACATTTGGCCTCTAATTTTAGAGGAATGAGTCAATTGGCACATGCACTTGTAGGCAC
>JANZLD010000004.1:23202017-23213627 GCA_026413575.1 Erythroxylum carthagenense | reverse complement strand
CTGCAATCCTTGGTACAAATTTATTTGACCGGTTTCCAAGGATCAATCTTAGGATTGAAAGATAAGCCGCGATCAGCCACCTTTGAGAATTTCAAAATGCCTTTGTACATATCCTCCTTATTTTTACCCCGGATACATCTTTTTATAGTAAATTTTAAGGTTTGGGAGATGCATGGGCTGATGCATAGTCATGCATCAAACTGTGCATTATTAAAAATACCTAGAATTCACAAATCTGCATGGTTGGAGAAAAGTGCATGGGCTGTTGCATGCCCGTTCATCCCTTTTGTGCTTTGAATCTTCATTTAATGCCATTTTTTCATTTGAATTTTTCTCCTTTAAGTCCATAAATCCAATTATACTCTATAAACACACTTAGAGTAAATTAAGTACCAAATATACAATAAAAGTATAAAATATCAAGCAAAAATACGTGAAATATGGGGTGTAAATATGGTTAATTATGCATCTATCAAATATCCCCACAATTAATCTTTTTCTTGTCCTCAAGCAAACTATAATCAAATTATAAATCTTACAACATCAATCATACTATACATCATCATATCCTAATGAATAAGATTAACATACAAGCACAATCAAATTATCCTAAAATTAATTTCCTATGCAATATTAAGAGTAATCACATCATAATCTCATTGAATTCAAAAGCATTAATCTTTACACCCTCACTAAGATGTCACTCAATGCACTCAAGTATTTAGGGTGAAAACTATCAAAACTCTCAATCAATGCATAGTAGAACTCTTACCATAGGCTTTTAATAAAATCACATATCTACCACTTATGTATAAACTAGAAACAAAAATTTGAAGGTCTTTATATAAGTCGTAATAGGGCTTAGGTTTATATGATTGGGATATCAAAAAGGGTTAAATTGAAGGAAATTTAGAAAAATGAAATTACAAGACTTGTTTACAAAGCACACAGGTCCTTTCATTTCAACTTTAATGGTACCATAAATTTTTCACAAATTTTTATTCGTATAATAACTTTTTTAATCAATAATATAGTATTCAATACCATAATTCAAGAAATAATGGACCGTTAAAGAAATTCAGGTCTCAACAAATTAATAATGTAAATAACGTTCAAGGTTCAAAACAATAAAAAGGCTTTAAAGAAAAATGAGATATATGTGGGTATAATCAATGAAAAAGGCCTAGTTATTCCTAAAAGATAATTTTATGGGTATGGTAATTATCAAAGAGATAGGCGAAAACAAGTTGTTGAATCTAAGTTTCTTTATCGTATTAATTCTTCTAATTTAATAAATATGGTCTTAATATTTATAATAAAAGCAAGTTCTAGAATCATTCTACTACATAATGTTAACACACGCGAAAGAATAATAAGACCTTAAAAATTTTGCAATTCACTCTTACACTAAAAAACACACAAAAAAATATGGGTTTATATGTGTAAATAATATGCAATTTCATTCAATTTTATCATCTCAATGAATACTAAAAATATGACTTAGAAAAGTAATGTTATTATAACTCTCGTCATTTTGCATACCAATTCAATCAATATTCAATAATGAAACAAAATATTAATGGACATATTTCAACCAATTCAAGATATCAGTTCATAAAATTTAGTAATCAAGATTATAATAAGTTGAAGAAATCATTAAACCCTTCCCCACACTTAAGTATTACATTGTATCCAAATTACATAATATATAAAATAATAGAAAAGCTTAGTAGAACTTTCCTGATTATGGCAATTTTGTTCTTGATAGTTGATCTATCCAATAGTAAACTACATATTTGCAAAATATAAGAAAAATTTAAAGGATTAAAATAAAAAAGAAATGAAATATCAGAATTACATAAAACAACATCCTCACTATAATGCTAGAGAACAAAAGAATTAACAGAAAGAAAATAAGAAATGAATAAAAAAGATAAATAAGAAGAAAAAATACAAAACTAAGCATCTCTTGCATCGCGTGATCCTAGTTGATCTGACAAAGAAGGCTTCTCATGATGATGATCCTGGCTTGGTGGAGGAGCTGCAAAGGAGGTGCCCTCACTAGATGACGGGGGCTAGAAATCAATGCCTAGTCAGTTGGCCATTAAGAGCATCAGCTCTCCTATCTATCCAACTATAGACCATAACTTGCTCATCTATTCCACAAGGTCTGCTTGTTGTCTCTTAAGTTGAGTTATCTTAGCTGGTCCTAGTCCTTTATTGTAATCCCATAGGTCTGAGATGGTGGTGACTATGGCTGTGGTGGCTATTATGGCTACTCTGCTCTGTCTTCTCCCTTTAGTGCTAGTTGTTTAGTCTCTCCAATAAATCTATACAACTCCCTTTAGGACTCCTATGTCAACGTACCATCCGCATGTGTTACATTACTACCTGATTGAGCGCTATTATGGTCTTCATCTCTTACATCAATGGTAGCCAATCAAACATACCCATTCTTCGTGCTAGCCGGATCATATAAGGTCTAACACATATAGTGCTAACCTTCTTGTCCCTATTTTAATGTCAGATAAACTTGACAAGTGCATGTTCTAGGTGGATAGGCATCCGATCACTCATACTTTAGAGGAAATACATGTTTATATTCCCAATGACTCCTTAATTGTCCCCTTATCGCTCAAAATGTGACTCAGAATACCATGTATGTATCTAAGTGCTGGACTGTTTAAGGTAGAAACCTTTGACATGTGTGGATTATGGTTGTCTTTAGAGCTAGTGCTACTCAAAAAGTATCGCAGAGACAACTTGTATGAAAAATCCATCTGTAATGTTTGGTACTTTGGTGTCTTAACATACTCCCGATCGTACAGACCTATATTGATAGATAATTTAATATAACTCATCTGATGCATCTCCCCCATCGTCTACAATTGCACTATATTGGGGTGATCCTAGTCATAATATCCATTCTTCATAGAGAACGTGGAGAGGACCTCTAAAGTGAGCTCTTTATAAGAAGGTTCCATCATTTCAAAAAATTGAGACTATGATCCTACATCTACTAACTTGCTAACCTGTTGGGCTAAGCCAAACTGCTCCAAATCCTCCCAGTTAATGTATTGATTAGATTTCAACTTCTTATCTTTCAGTCTTTGATATTATTCTTCCTAATCCTTGATATTGAATAGTAGCATCAATGGCCTCTCTTAAGGTTAGACTATTATAGAAGACTCAGCCGATGCCTCTTTTTTTGAATCTCTTTGTCACGACGTAATCATGTCATCTTGCCTGTAACTTTAAACAAGTGTATGAAAATTGATAAAAAATCACTAAGGTATACTTTTTCCTATATTTAATTTCAATCATGCTCATTACTTATTAATTGCAACAACAAGACTAATTACGAACAATCAAACAGCTAAATAATTAACAAACTAAAACAATTTAAGAAATAAACAAATACACAATTTAATTAGAAATCACTTAACAAATTGATCAGTCTTAAAATTAAAATTAGAAATTATGCAATTATCAAGTTAAATAGACTTAATTTTAAGTTATAATTCTAACCCTAAAATTGAATTAAAAATCCTAAATTACCAATTACACAAAGCTTACATAATGAAGTGCTAAATCCCTACTATAAACACAAAACCAGTCTTAATTAACATAAGGATTAACTAATTAACCTAATTAAACACATAATGGGTCAAAATCTCAAGTTTATGAAAACTAAGTCGAATTTGAACCCAAATCTTAAGCAGTTATTCAAATTAAAATTTCAAATCAATTTGGAAAATATTAAATCCAAATATTAAACAATAATTAAGTATAAAATCACACAAACTCTCTAACTATCCAAAAATCATGAAATTGGGATTTTTGATTGAAAAGTCCACAAATGATGCGTAGCACCTAATGAAACATGCATAATTAAACAAGTTAAAACAACAAGGAAACTTACATGGATGTCATTAACATGGTAAAAAAACAAAAAAAATTGGGTTGGGAGAGTTGGAGGGTGACATTAGAGAGAGTGAGAGAAGAGAAAGAATGAAAAATTGGAGAATTTAGGGTTTTTATCATGTATCGCAAGAGTGCATGGTTTGATGCATAGTGTAAAATAACATCATTGTATTTAGAAAGTGTATAACTCTCTGCAACCATTTGAAACATTAAAATTTAATCCTCAAATATAAAAATCTTTGCATGTTAGCATTATAACACATAACACACTGCCCTTAAAGTCACAACTATGCACAAATTTTCTTAAGATGCTTAATTTTTCTATCCTAAAATACTTCAAACAAAATTTAGTTAATTAAAACCCACACTAATAAAGAAAGAAAAAAAAAGAAATCAAAGTTAAAACAAAAGTAAAAATAACTCATGGGTTGCCTCCCATATAAAACTTTTCTACTGCCATTAGCTTGACGTACTTTTTCCACTTAAGGTGGGTTGAATGAATCGTGTGATTGTAGCCTTACCATAGTTTCCATAACCTCTAGGTGGGCTACCCTTTGACACATTCCATCACATTTTTCCTTTGGTTTATTCTCTTAAATTTGCAACTTTGCTGCTGGATCCTTACTTGTAGTGTCCTGCAGAACATCTCGACAAGACTTGTCAACTTCAATTGCATCTAAAATTT
This sequence comes from Erythroxylum carthagenense, assembly GCA_026413575.1. Classification (NCBI taxonomy): domain Eukaryota; kingdom Viridiplantae; phylum Streptophyta; class Magnoliopsida; order Malpighiales; family Erythroxylaceae; genus Erythroxylum; species Erythroxylum carthagenense. The sequence continues at coordinate 23,209,018 of JANZLD010000004.1, read as the reverse complement.
CAAGTGAAAAGTTTCTAACATTGGAGATTATAAATGTAACCTTCTCATCCCCTAATCTCAAAGTTAACTTACCCCCATCAACATCTATGAGTTACTTAATAGTTGCTAGGAATGGTCACTCAAGGACTAAGGGTATTTATGAATCTTCCTCTATGTTCAAAATGGTAAATTTAGTTGGGAACGTGAAATTGTTGGCCTTAATAGGTACATCTTCCATTATTCCCTGCGACATTTTAATGATTTATCAACCATTTGAATGCACATCCTATTCTGTACATCATTATATTTATGCCAACCATTAAGTCGGTTATAACTTATCCACCTTTAAACTATCAATAGTATAAGGCATATAAAAATTCCTTGAATCATTTTGCTTTTCTAGTTGCTTGATCTTCTTGTTGGAGTTCTCTTTGTTCATTTCATTAATCTTCAACTTCCTTAGTTCCTCATTGTTTAATGATGCCTCTTCCACTAATTATGTGCTCTTTGGTCTTTACGAAAGAGGTTTAACAAGGGAAATTTACTTTAACAATTATATTCTTCTATATTCATGTGACCTTCCATGCCTTCAATCTGACGATCTAGCTCAAACTCCCTTAGATTAGTCCATCGAAGATTTCTTCATACCATTCTATTTATTTCAAGATCCAAATTAAGTAAGTTCTTAAATCTCCTTCGATTCATGAACTAACCTAAAGTCTAAGTCTAAAACTAAATAAATAAACTAAACTAAATAAACAAATAAAATAATATAAAGTAAAAACCAGAATAAAGCAAAATAAAAAAATAAAGTAAGGACTGCGTTAATAAAACTAAGGCTTTCTTAATATTAAAGTCCCGGACAACAGTGCTAAAAACTTGATTGATTATTTTTTTTAGTGTGTCAATATTGAAATAATCGCATATGCGTGGTGTAGTTGTAGCTAGTACTGGCAAGTATGGATCGATCCTATGAGGACTACGAGTACTAGTAATTACCATTATCTAATTATCTAGTATATGGAATTGACTTTGATTTTTAATTTAAAAGAAAATAAAACTAAGGAAAGTAAAATAAATGGGCCGCAAGATTGAATCACAGGATTAAGGAAGCACTTAACAAACTATACATATCAGAAAATTAGTATCTAGGATTTGAATCCCCCTAAAACCCTTAACAAATTGATCTTTTATTATGCAATTGTTTTATTGATTTATTAGACCATATAGATTGCTATGGTATGCTAATGGATGACTTTGAATCTAATAACAACTAATACCAAGGTTTTAAACCAAATTACTTACGTTAAAGTTTATCACTATTTATAAACCCCTCAATTAGGTTTGACCCTAATCTAAAAGATTTGTGTCATCCTATCTCTAGGGTTGCAATCAACTCCTTCCAATTATGGTTGATCTATTCAAACAAGGATTTCTCAATCTGTATGTTATGATCTAATATTCAGATATATTAAAAACATAAATAAAACACGTAATTGGATCACAATATATCAATCAAACCAATTGCATCAATAAAAGGATCAAAACATGTTAAAGTATCAACATAGGGTTCATCTAACCCAGATACTAAAGGAATTGATTAGTATAAATTGCATCGTGTTTTAGGGCATAGTTTGATATGTGTTTATCCATTAATCTGATCATTTAGTAGGTGTTTAAGTTAGAATTGTGTCAGTTTGTTAATTATTTGTGTTTTAAGTGTTTTATGAGTTAGTACAAGCTTTTAAGCTTAAATATTATGTTTTTAAGGTACCTTAATGTGTTTGCTAGTATTTTAGGGTCAATATTAAAGATCGAAGGATTTTTGGAAGACATTCGAGCTAAAACAATAGGCCACGATCATGATAGAAGGCTTAGATGTAGGCCACGATCATGGCCTGCAATGGGCAGATGTGCAATCACTCTTAAACTTTACATTTCGAGGGATTTTTTGGACCTTTCAAAGCTCAAAAAACCCTAGTTCCACCTTAAATGCAAAAGAACATAAATTGAACAAGACGAATAGAAAGAAGGAACTTTTGCGTCAACCACTTTTGGAGAAACCCTAGAGAGAATTCATTGAGAGATTGAGGAAGAGAAGAAGGAAGAGAGAAGTCGGGAAGAAACTAACTCAACATACTTCCCAGATCAGGAGGTTTCTCGATGTTGCTACCTTCCGTCCTCCATTTTGATTACATTTCCTATTTATTTTCAGTTTTATCATTGTATAGAATTGGATTGAATAGTTGATGATAGGATCTAAATGTTGAGGATGTTCTAAACTCACCTTTGAATTTTTATTCCTAATTTAATGAAATCTGATTATTTTTATGTTTATTAGATTTAATATGATTAAATTCTATGATTGCATAATTTGGTAATAAACTAAAAGGGTGAATTGAATGAAAAATAATTAAATTGGGCTAATAAGAGTTAGGTGATTTAATATAACAAGAATTAAATCAAATTGGTAATTGTGCAAAGAGAGATCTTACATAGGTTCCTGATAGTTTATTGAACAACTTCATATCCAATTAAAGTTTAGATAGATTGTTAATTGAGAGATTGCAATTTTTATAATCTTATTAAGGTTTATAATTTAGGGATAATGGTTATAACTTGACAGAGAGTAATCAACCTTAGGATCATCTAGAACTAATAATCCGATATTTGATAATCAATTAGGTTAGCTTTAAAGATAGGTAAAATTCCTTTATCTTAATTGGTAATTCCCTTAACTTAATTGGTAATTCCTTTAGGTTGATTCTTGGGTGTGTGTTGCAATTGTTGGATTGTTAATATTTTCATGATTGATTTTTGATTTAATTTGAGCGATTGAATTGAATTCTCATTTTAGTTCTATTACATTTTGAATTTTTGCGAATTGTTCTAGCCTCAGATTTTAGGATTAGATTATCCCTCCTCATAGGATCGACACCTTAAGTACTACGCAAATTTTAGATTTTAGGATTAGATTATCCCTCCTCGTAGGATCGACACCTTAAGCACTACGCAAATGAACTATGCGCTTGAGAATTATCGAGGTTAATTAATTAAAACTTGTACACATCGAAACAACTCGATCAGGAATTTAGTTTCACATGATTGGAAACAAAATCAAATAATAACAGAAAGAAAATTAAATAGATAATAACGGGTTTATAGTTCTAAATCTCCTATCAAAATTTTTGGAAGTAGAGGTTTGACCTTGTATTCTCTTGGACCTATCAATAAATTCTTCATGATTTCCACTTTTATAGATAAAAATCACCCTTTGAGTCACTTTTAGAGTTTCAGAATGCCTCCATACATATCCTCCTTATTTTTCCCCTAATACATCTTTTTATAGTAAATTTTAAGGTTTTGGAAGATGAAATGGTTAAAGCATGACCTTGCATAACTCAAAATACCCAAAATTCATGAATCTGCATAATTTGAGAGAAGTGCACGGGCAGTTGCAAGCCCATGCATCCCTTCTATACTTTAAATCTTCACTTTATGCCTTGTTTTCATCTAAATTCTTCTCCTTTAAGTCCATTAGGCCAATTTAAACACACTTGGTGAAAATTAAGTACTAAATATGCAATAAAAGTATTAAATATCAAGTAAAAATATATCAAATATGGGATATAAATATGGCTAATTAAGCATTTATTAGATTCATTAAGAAAAATTGATAATTAAGAACATTCTATCTATGAAAATTTAATATTTCTTAACCCAAACTTCAAATATATACATTAATTGCTACTCTTTCACATCTATAGTCCGTTGTTTATGAATTACATAATTTAAATCTAAAGTCAAAACTAACAAATATAACTCATTTTGAGTGACTATATAATTCTAACGTAAATTCACAATTATGACCCCTTTTTATGAATATATATTCAATAATAACTCTTAACTATAACTCATTTTGTGTGATTACTTAATTTAACCATAAACTCTTAAGTCATATGCATAGCTCAATTTATGTAATCACATAATTCAACCATAAATTTGTAAGTATAACTAATTTTAAGTGATTGCATGATTCAAACATAAACTCATATCTATAACCTATCTTGTATGATTACATAAATTTTTAACTATAGCTCATCTTATATGATTACATAATTTAACCACATACTTATAACTATAACTCATTTTATGTGATTATATCTAACTATTATAAACTCACATCTTTAACTTAATTTATTTAATTAGATAATTCAACCATAGTTATCTAGGATCAAGCATAAATTGAATGAACAAGATAAAAGAAAAACAAAACAAGGATATAATAATTCCTAACTCTCCAAACTTTAATTAACCTTATTTTTATTGACAACTCAATTATTTAATTGGTTAGTTTTATTAGTTATTTTAATTTCCATTATTTATTTCCATTCAAATCAATCTTTAGTACCTTACAAGTTTAATTCAAGTTGATAGGTGTCTAAATAGTCCTTGTGGGAATAATACCTTTTGTACTATAACTTACGATCCATATACTTGAGGTATTGAAAGTTTTCATTATAGTTAACAAATTTTTTGCACTGTTCCTAAGGATTAACTTAACAACTTATACAATTTAAATTCCTTCAATTTTAGGATGTACTATTTTTCTTGTGTGAGTGCAGGTGCCTAAAATTTTTTTACAAAAGTAAAAGTTTGCAAATAAAGTACAAGACATATCAACTTTAGACATCATAAAGCAAGAAAGAGAGATTTAATGAACCAAACACCAAGATGTAATGAAAGAAAAATGGCGGAGGTAAGAAAGTAAGGAGAGCAGCAAAGGACCCTTATGTTCTTCAAGAGGTTAGAGTTCAATGCCAATCATCAAGGCATTAGATGACCATTAGTGTAAGTGAACTTTTTTTAATAAAACCAAAACTACTAAACATGTTGCAAACTGACGTACAATTTTCATGGTTTGACCAATGAGGATCCTAATGCTCATATGGCCAATTTTCTATATATTTGTTATATGTTCCACATAATAGGTTGTCCAAAGATGTAGCCAAGATGAGGTTCTTGCCCTTTACACCAAAGGATAGAGCCAAGGCATGGTTTAATTTACTCAACTCAGTGAACATCACAAAATGGGAATAATTGGTGCAAGCCTTTTTAGCTAAGTAATTCTCTTTGACAAAGACAATGAGGCTCTTAAATGAAATTACAAATTTCTATCAAAACAAAAGGGAGTCTTTATATAAAGCATAGGATCGATTTAAAGAGTTATAAAGGAAATGTCTACACCATAACTTGCCAAAGGAGTTTCTCTTGCAATGTTTTACACTAGAGTTAATCCACCCACACGATGCAATATTGATTTAGTAGCTAGTGACTCATTAATAAGGAAAACAGTTGAAGCGGCACATAATCTGTTAAAAGATATGGTGAATAATAGCTATCTTTAGACATCTAAATGAAGTAGATAGCAATCAACCTTTTGGGACCTAAAAGTATTGATTCTCGTAGATTCACTAATAACATTACAGGCTGAAGTTGCCAACCTAAGCAAATAAACTTCCTAAAAGCCACCTCTTCCTCTCCAATTAAAGCAATTTAGCATAGATGCGAGCTATGAAAGCAAGTGTCACAAGTTCTTAGTGTAAGACAACAATGTGGAGTAACAAAACTATATGGGAGCACAATTTGATCAAGGAGGTAATAATCTTTACTTAAACACGCACAATTTTGGGTGGCAGAATGACTCAAATTTCTCTTGGTATAACAATGCAAGAACTCAAGTGAGAATTAAGGCCTACTAGGATTTTAGCAAGACCAATTCAATTCAATGGAATAAAAGATGGACAAGTTAATGGACTTGTTGAATTCTAGGTTCATGAGCCAAAATGAGTACCAATTGAGATTTTTGAAAATATTTCATTCTTAATGGATCGGCCACCAACCATGGTTGAATTCTTGGTGCGTAACATTAAAAAATCCAAAGGAGCAACTTAAGGCTATCACATTTAGGAGTGGAAAAGGGGCATTTGAACTAACAAAAAAAAAAGTTAAACCCCATCTTGTAGAAGACTAAAAGAAGAATGAAAGGTTGAAGTTAATAATGAAGATCCTTCCTATGTTCATCCTCCTTTATATCCACTAAAAATACCACTACTAAAAAGACTTTAGAAAGAAAAATTGGATGGACAATTTACAAACTTTGTGGAAAAGCTGAAGACATGGCAAATTAACTTATCTTTTGTAAAAAGTTTTGTGAGCATACCTAAATACGTTAATTTTACCAAAGACATCTTTTCAAACAAGCATACCTAGTGTAAACCAAATGGTCTCTATGACAAAAAGCTACAACTCTATAATTACCAACTACATGTCCTCAAAATTGAAAGATCCAGGGAGTTTTACACATCATTCCACACATGACTATATAGGATGTATGAGAGGTTGAAACTATATCTTCGCAATCTTATACGCTTTCAGAGAGTTACACGATCTTATACAAGGTTATGTAGGTTGTAGGAACTTCATTTCTTTTTTTTTTGGACCCATCGTCACTCTAATTAATCTCCATTTTGTTCCAAAAAGGCAAATAAGATTGAGCATCAATAATATGTTTTTGGCTCATTTTAGTTCTTATTCTTCCAACTTATACTTAAAACAAAATATGACCAAAATAAGTATCTTAAGCTCATCATAACAATAATCACTAATTATTAGGGAGTAAATATATAATCAATCAAGCACTTATTAAAAACCATGAAATTTAGGGAAAAGATGGATTGAGCCAAACTTAAGCTCAAATGTAATGTTTAGTAAATTTTGGAAAAAGTAGTGCATAAAGACTTTTAAGTCAAGTCTAGGATAGTCAACTCTCTTAGAGTTATTAGATTAACCGTAACTTCTTTCAAACCGATTCTTTTATTTATTCCTACAGTTTCTTTGTTTTCTCTATGAAACTTTCACAATGTCCTTTTGATCTTAGGATCAATGTTGGGCCCCGATTCTTTTTTTTCAAGTCAACAAGCTTGATTAAATTATTTTGAGACATAATTAAACTATTTTGA
>JANZLD010000004.1:22965393-22978968 GCA_026413575.1 Erythroxylum carthagenense | reverse complement strand
CAATCCAGTCAATTCAGTCAGTTCTAATTTACAATGAAATACCGGAAAATCATGAATGCATGTACCTATGAATAAATAACTATGCATATGCAGTAGACCTGTTCCTCTATAATTAGAGGCCAGTAGCATGCTTAGTCGGTAAATACAGTACAGCCTATCAGTCAGTCCCAGTATTACCATAATGCCCTTGCTAACAGTAACGGGATGTTACACCTTACATCAGATTAATCCTTCTATTTATAGTACAAAATTTCTAATAAAATACTATCATGATAATAGATGTAGTACACTAACTATTAAGTGGTGCATTTGGTACACTAAAAACAATTACTGGCACACCATATTATTTCTATCTTTTATAACATCAAATTATTTAATTTAACTCTAACTAAATCCTTAATTTTAGAATCCTTATTTTCACTCCATCCCTGAAATAATTTAACCCTAAAATTAATAATATTAACTCTTCCCGTACTCTTTTACAGTTCTCTTTCACCACCATCCTTATCGACATCATATACATTCATCATGATTGCTTCGTTTGGAGGAAACAAACATTTCAGTCTTCCAATTAATGACAAGAAGCAAAGTCTTAGGAGAGCTTGAAACAATAAAGGCTAATGCTTTATAAGTTTGTTGATGGACATCGGGCCTGCATCTGGGGCACTAAGTTCACAGATTCTTGTTCTTCATTCTAATGCAGAAGTCTCTCTCATGTCTCTCAGCCTCCCTTGATCCGATGCCCGTCTGTTCTAGTAAGAGTTTAACAGTTTTTATTTTTCCTGCATAGAAATTGAACTTAAAGCTTGTGTTCTATAATCCCACAAAGTTTCATTTTATCTGTTTCTTGTCTTGTTCTCGCGTATCCCAACATAAAGTTGAATTGAATCTTTTATGTCTTTACATGGATTTCAGGAAGTTTCTGGGCTAAGATTTAATCCTTAAAAAGGCTTTGCTTATTTGCGTAAGTTAAGCTCTGATGAGTGATTACCGAAGTAGCTAGGACTATCCATTCACCAATTACCATTTACTTACCTGGGAATTCCTATCTCTGCTTGGAAGGTTGAGGAGGTTGAATATAGACCTCTCAATTATAAAGTTCAAAAAAGAATTTCAACTTGGACCAATAAGTTCCTGTCTTATGGAGGTAAATATTCAATAATCTACACATCTATTGGTTATCTCACTTAGCTATTCATAAAGGAGTACTGAAGAAGATTGATATAAATATACGAGACTTTTTATGGCATAGGCTAAACACAAGTGGTAAGAAGATTTGCAAAGTTAAGAGGAGCATCATTTGTCTTCCTAAAGAATATAGAGGGTTGAGTATCAACTCTGCTAGCAGAATGAACTAAGTATTATTAGCTCAAAGGTTACGGAGAATATGTCATAATAAGTAAAGCCTCTAAGTGAAATGGGTACATATGTTTCATGTCAAACAAAGAAGCCTTTAGTCCATCTCTCATAAAACTACTCATTCCTATATTTTTTAACAAATTTTATGTACCAAGTTAGTCTTGCATTCTCACATCAAACACTAAATTAGAGATTGATGATGTGATAATTTCTAGTTTGAAAATTGGCATTCTCTGGGACCTTTATGCTATGCACAATATTTCATTAATCTTAGAGGGCTGATCCCTGAAAGCACCATTATGCAAGAACTTATTCATAATAACAATTGGTATTGGCCATATCACACAAGTAGGGGGATTAACTCAATTGCAAACAATATGTCGAATTATTTACCAAATTAGAGGCTACAGAATGGGATTTACATAACTCATGCAAGTTTAATGCTCTTTCTTGTAAAAAGTTACTTCTTGGTCCACTCATCAAGTTTCCCTTTTATAAATTGATTTGGGGTCTTAATATTACTAAAACTCATTCTTTCATTCTCTAGTTAGCCGCTATTCAAAAGTTGGGTACCAAAGACAACATTAAATTTCAGATCCTGGATAAGAATTGTCCTTTATGTAACTATGAAATAGAATTACTTGATCACATCTTTTTTAAGTGTCGCTATACAAGTTAGCTATAAAGAAAATTTCTCAACTTGTTTGATCTGTATGATAAGAACCTCAACTGGTTGGAATGTCTATCTTAGATTATGAGTTTAAAATAGAAAAGTAAGAAAGATTGCAAGGTGTTTAGGGCTGGTTTGCTTTGCTTGTTCGTTATGTTTGGATGATGACAAACGCCATGTTATTAGGGAAACCTAAACAGTTTAACAAATTCACCAGAATGGGGTTTTACCTCAAGTTTAGATTAGAGATTCAGACAATTATCTCTATTTAATTCATAGTTTCACTTAAAATTAACAAAACATCTCATGTGTTATCTTAATATGTAGTTTGCTGTTATGTTATACTCCAGTTGTTGGGGATAAATTTCAGTTCTCTTTGTAATCTCCACCTTTTTGAATCAATACATTACTTATTTTTCAGAAAAAAAATGTATTGTACCCAGATCTTGTTTCTTTGTTCCTCACAATCTTTGACTATTAAATTTCTGAAAGCATCTTATGCTTTCTCAGTAACAGAGGTTCAAAGATTTCTTCGTTGAAAATGAAGAAATCCCAAATGCTAAATATGATTATGGGGCTGATTCTAGCTACTATTGTTAGGTAATGAAAGAGGTCAGTTAAGACTGAATATTGGTAATTTTAAGGATAAAATTAGTTACGTTAAATAATATAATATAAATTAAATTAAATTAAGAAAATAATGTAATTAATGATAATATTTTAAATTTCTTAAGCACGATTAAGTCTCTTAATATTTATTTTAAATATAAAATATTACATTTTTATTTGCATAAAATTTAATTTAAACATTTTATTGGAGTTTAATTTAAGTATAATAAATAATTTATATTTAATTGTAAATATTAGAATTATTTTTGCACTTTTTGCTTAATGCAAATTAAAACATTTACCTTAAAGAAGAATTAGTGTCAACTAACGAGGATTTTACATCCAGGAAGCAGCAAGATTTATCATCAAATCAAGTGTTGTGCTTCACTTTTTTCCATGTTAAAAAGATCAAATAGTAGTTTCTGCAATAGACTTGAGCCATAATGCACTCTTCGCTGTAAATTCTTCTCGACTGCTCGTGGGAAAATTATGCAATGAATTATAATTACGAATCAAAGGCTTTTGATGCCTACCAAACGAGCTATTTTCGAGGACATGCAAAAGAATGGTGGGGAAAGACTTTTATTTGAAAGGAAATAACTTTACAATGTGAATTATTAGTCTTTTATTATTTTAAATTATACAACTAGGAATATACATCATGCATTAAAAGGAAGGAAGGACCCAGGTTAAATTCAAGTTGAGTAGTGGACACACTGCTACTTTACCAAAACTGGGAGATGGTAACCTCATACTTAGATTTGGAGCAAATTACGGAGATACTCTAGATTATGGTGCCGCTGGGAATCAAGGCATCCTTGATGACGGTGACTATTCCACTCTTGATGAAATAACCATCGGTTTCTCTTGCTGCTTCTTGCACATTGTCGCCATTAATGATCTGAAATCAAAACAAGTGGAGTCTCATTCACCTCATTTCTTAATGCATTTGTATGACGCCTAATAGAACATAAGCTTATCAGATTCATCTGATTTAAGGCTAATGCAAAGATTGGACATCCTAAAAGTACGATGCCTATCATTTCAAAAGTGTCTAAAAGCATTTAACTATGGTTTTACGATCACTGTTGATATGGTATATGAACTCATATATCCGTCTGTTCAAAGGATTCTAGAAGATGACAACAAAGAAGTAAAAAGTAAAGAAATCTGAACCTTCACGTTGTCCCCGATTCGAGCATTCTTGTCAATAATTGCCCTTTTAATATGAGAATTCTTGCCAATACCTATTGGAACACTACCCTTTGCAGCCAGAAACCTCCTGTCAGCATCGGTCTACAAACAATCGCAAATATGGAGGTTAACGGAATTTAAATACAATTAAGTAAATTGGTCATCGTGTCAATTGATCAATTCCGAAATTCTGTATTAGTAGTTGAAGCTGAAAGTATAGAGTTTTGCTTTCAGAATATATTACCTCATAATAATCTGCTCCCATTAGTAATGTGTCTTCTATGATTGCACCTTCTGAAATGCAAGATCTAAGCCCCACAACGGAGTGATGAATCTTACAGTTCTGTAAACCACATAATGGTGGGGACGATGAAAGTACAAGGATTATGGCCACAGATCTATTAATGCAAAAGGACAGGATGCAACTTGGGCTAAAGGACAGAATATTCCCTTGACAGAATTAGAAAATAAATGCCACTTCCAAATGTCTAACCAATCACCTTTATGACACAACCTTCTCCAATCACGCTATCGGTGACATCAGCATCAAGCATCTTTGATGGAGGCAAATAACGAGGTTGAGTATAGATAGGGGCAGATCGATCATAAAAGCTGCAGAAGAACATCCAGAAAATGTCATATTCAAACACTAACAAAATGCTAGTTAGAAATTGAACAGATATTTCAAAGTACCTAAAATCTGGCACTGGCTTTTTCGTTATGCCAAGGTTGGCATTGTAGAAAGCCTCAATTGTACCAATGTCCTCCCAGTAGCCATCATACAAGTAAGCTTGCACCTGAAGAGGTTCCCATTAGGCTTTGAAACATCGTAACATTTTGAGATATTGAAAACAGTCAACATACAATTTAATTATCGACTTATAATTGCAAAATTTTAGTTAAATATGTTTATTCCAACAACAAAGAAAAATTTTAAGCTCTTTATAAAACATTAATCTTTTCTCAAGCTACATATATACAAATGACCGAATGGGACAATGCTTACTCGCATCCCAATGGAGGTGGCACCAGGAATAACTTCGCTTCCAAAATCATTGGCTCCAGGAAACTTTTCTCTTAGAAGTTCTAACATCACATCCTTGCTGACCACATAAATCCCCATGCTGGCAATGTAAGGCATCTCTTTTGCTCGCTCATCATCGAGACCTAAGATGGTGGTATCAACCTACAGAAAGAAAATTAAAAAAGAAAATAGTTGAAAAAAGGAATTCACCCTCACATTTTCAAATATTCTAAGTGCAGAACACATGTTTGACACATGAAAAGATGCCATATATAATTTGTGAAAGAAATTACCTTCATGGCTTTTAGTTGTTCCCCTTTTGGCTTTTCGGCAAATTCAATTATGCGTCCTTCCTCATCAATTTTCATCAGACCAAATGCAGTTGCACGCTTTTCATCCATTGGCAGTGCAGCTACTGTAATATCTGCATCAGTTTCCCTATGTGCTTGGATGAATTTCTCATAATCCATTCTATATAGATGATCCCCAGCAAGAACCAGGAATTCCAGCACATTGTGTTCCTCAAACAACCACAAGTATTGTCTTACGGCATCAGCTGTGCCCTGCCAACAATCAGATCAAATTTCATCACAAATCTTTACAAAATAATGGAAACAACATTAAGTAATTACAAAAACTATTTCAAATATCTAAAGCAACACCCGCTTCCAAACAGCTATATTGTATGTCTATACAACATCAACGTCCACTGAAAGGGGTTAATTTTCTAGCATAAGAAAGAACGTTAAAGTTATACAGTGGATCACAACATATGTAATCTTTTATCTTCTCTGGAAGGTCACTTCCATTTAACAGTTCTCATAACAAAAACTAATAGGAGGGCGCAGGGAGACTAGGTGCTTGCCTGGAACCAATTTGGGTTCTCTGGACTCTGCTGAGCAGCAAGAACTTCAACAAAGCCTTCATTCTTGTAACCACCCATGTTGCTTGCATATGCACGTGAGAGGTGGCGATTGAGAGAAGCTGAGTTGAATTGCGTAAGAACATATATCTTTGATATGTTACTGTTCAAGCAATTGCTGACAGGAATATCAATTAACCTATAATTTGCTCCCAAAGGCACAGCAGGCTTCGCTCTCTTCTTTGTCAATGGGTAAAGACGGGTCCCAGCACCACCTCCAAGAATAATTCCCAGGACACTCTATTAACATTCACAAAGCAGAATTGATGACTGATGCTAACCAAAAAACTCAAAAAAAGGAAAAGGAACAGAAGAGTTCAATCGCCAGAGACAACTTCAGAGCATCAAAAATGAAAAGAATAAGCAGGCTCTTTAATTTTCTTAAAAAGCATACTGAAGGATTTGTTTTGCAAATCAATCTGTAGAGACCCTAATTCGATAAGATAGATTAAGCAAAAAAGTGCAAGAATTTAGGCAATGATTTCTCTTCTCCATCATTTTTAAAATCCTGGTATCATGTTCATCTCGCTCCCTTGCAGTAAAGTGAAGAGCACAGAAAAGGATAGATAAATCAAATACTCAAATCATGATCAGCCAAGGGCTGACCATTCAATGATGAATGTAGCAGCAGTTCATCTGATATCGTTAGATATCACTTCAATGGAATGAACTTCTACACAGAATGTACCTCTTCAAATCAGTATAATCAGAATCCTGATAACAATAAAGCATTTACCCTCAAACATAAACAGTATAAAAATGTGAGATATGTATACCTCGTCAAATCAGTATAATCAGAATCATAATGACAATAAAGCATTTACCCTCAAACATAAACAGTATAAAAAATGTGAGATTTCTAACAAATTCAGTCTTTTCGAAAGAGTTACAAAGATTGACACAAAATTAACATACGTTTTATTCGACTAAACGAAGTAACTCGAATCAGATGCATGCAAACTTAAATTATGAAGAACGATTCATATTGCATCGTTCGTGGTGACATAGTTGATCGGATCTGTGACAATGCACCGTCAAATGGATTGTGAAAACAATTCCGCGCAAATCAACCAAAAGTTAAGTCAGCCTGATCACGACATGAGAACTTGAATCCATGCAGGCAAGCTAAAAGTCAAGAAAAAGAAAACGAGAGCACTAACTCTGCTCGCATCAGGATCAAGGCAGGTTTGCGAGTTCTTGGAATCAGAAACAGCCTTAGGAGAAATGATCCTCGGAGTCCTTGAATTAGAAGCAGATTCTCTCCGGAGATGGGAGACAGCGGTGGAACAAATCTTCTGGCCGGAAAGGGAAGAAGAGGAGAAGGAGAGACTCATGGGCGCAGCTTTCCGAGAAGAATTCGAAGAAGAAGGAGATGAAGAAAGAGCAGAAGAAGAGGAGAGCCTGAGAGCTCCTATCGCCGCCATGCTAGCCATTACGGTGTCAGTAACAAAAACAAAAGGCGAGATGAGGAGGTACGGTTTGTTTGAGAGTACACTAGTGGAGGTGGAGGATTTGAAGGGATCTGAATATCTGATATTTGATGGGTCCTGGGGAACCGTTTTGCCCACTCCTTTTGCATTATATTACGGCAGTGGACAGCGTGGAGGAGCGTGGGTATCTCTGGGAAAAAATGGTATATTCTTATTATTGTGCAATTATTGACACAGTAGAACTAGCGGGACGGGACGGGAGGAAACAAAATCATACATTTTTTTCAGTTTTTTTTTTATTTTTTTACATAAAGGAAAAAGGAAATTGCAAAGTTAAATGAGACGGAGAAAATCAGAAAACAGATCCACGATATATCCTCTATGAAGAGTCTATGACATTCTACAAGTGGTACATCAAAATAAGTGACTCTATTATCGTTCACACTAGTCGGAATGGCGAGTCAATCCGTACATCTGTTGCTCTCACGGAAGACATGATGATAAATAACAGTCCAACTCTGGTGAAGAAGCTCTCATATTCCCATGATGAGAGGGATACTCGACTGAGAACGGGAGGGCATAAAAGACAGGAGCTGGTGCAGTTCAGTTTTATTTTACTCAGTTTTCAACTTATTATAATGGATAGTTAGGATTTATTTAGTTAGTCACAAGAGGCGCAATGGAACAACAAATCTACTCCTCCGTGGAGCCTGCTGTTTGGTTTGGTCACGTGGACCTTGCCTTCCTATAATTTCATAAATTCATAATAATGTCTGTTGCAATTCTTTTTATCACGCAACGATTCTGCATCGTCCATTTTCATTCTAATTATTATGAAAATTTTAATAAACTTTAGTGACACGACACGTCACGTGAGCCTTCTAGAAACCAGCATATACTGTTTTTCTCCACACCGTAACCTTATTAATCACTTCCCACTTAAATAAATTTTAATATATTATAATAAAAATAATCAAATTGTAATATTATACTATTCTATTTTAATATTATTTATTCTTATTATTTCTGTTTATTTTTGTTATTGTGATTTCAATATGAGAAAAATGACACGTATTTTTAAAACTTATTTATATTAATATTATTAGTATTTCGACAATAGTTCTAAAGAAATAAATAAAAATTTTGTATTAATTAATAACAACGGAATTTCTTATTTTAACATATCTAATTTATTTATACTAATCCTAGACACCTAGGATGATAAGTGTTTTGTTTCCATTGACAATGATGGACGACAAAAATGAAGCATTGACTGAGGTTACTTTTATCTTGAAGATTGAGCTTTGATAATTAATCACCGAAGCAGTTAATACAAACTTTAGAAACTTTCATTAACAAGTTGTAAAAGTTATGCAAACTGAGTACAAAGAATATCATACCTTAGTTAAACCTATGCCAACCCTTCATACATACAATACCACAAGTATGTTTTAAAAAGTCACCATCATTATAAATAAGTGATACAGCTCTCTTTAAAATGAGAATACCATCATTGAGGACAAAAACTGTCATAACTAAGTAAAAACTATGCCAGATGTTCATAAGTAATATATCATGCTTTTATTAAAAAAATATTACCACCTATAAATGACAAAGTGATACCTTCATCTTAAAATAAGAATACCATCTCGGAGTACATAGAATACCATGCATTAGTTAAATCTATGCCAAGACTTCAAACATTCATTATCACTTTTACACTAAAAAAAAAATACCACCACCCATTATAGATAATTGACACGTGTTCAATTTAAAATAGAAATCCCTGAAAGTTTGAAGAATACATACCTTAGTCAAATCGAAACTAGGCCTTCATGCATTCAATACCACACTTATATTTAAAAAATACCATCATGCATTACATATAAGAGACATTAACTTAAAATGAGAATACCATCAATAAGTATACATAATACTATGGTTACGTAAAAACTACACTAGAAGTTCAAATATAGTATACTATGTTTATGTACCAAAAACTCATCACTTAAACATAATAGGTAAGTGATATGTTCACCTTAAAATAGGAATACCATCATTGAGTTAAAAAATTACTATTTCTTAGCTAAACATATATCTGGCCTTTATACATCAAATATGACGCTTATGTTGAAAAAATAACACCGTCCATTATAGATAAGTGACATATGTACGATTTCGATTATGCATCACAGATAAAAACATACGTAGTGGAAAATAAAACTAAACCAAAAAAATACAGAATCAAACATGTGCTATTAGAAGTGGTAAATCAAAACATGAATAAGATGTGTGTACCTTTCTCGATAATCTACTTTGTTGTTTAATCTCTTCACCACATCGGGTTGTCATAGACCATAAAAACCAAACTAGACCCTCTCAAACGTAGTCCACACGAAGATAGAAGAAAGAAACTTCCAAGGAAATTGTAGAACACACACCAAAGTGCAGAAGGTCAAACACAGAAGAAGTAGCAAGTCAAACACAGAAGAAGCAAAAGGTCAAACACAGACGAAGCAAAAGGTCAAACACAAAAGACGCAGAAGGTCAACCATAGAAGAAGCAAGAGGTCAAATATAGAAGAAGTAGAAGGTCAAACACTAAATTCCTCACGTAGGCAACCATGACGACTTCAGGTTAGAGGACTAAAGTCAAACCATATTGAGAATCACTAATGACATGAAACCATGTAGTGTTCTCTCTGTGGGTCAGTCCAATATATGTTCTCTAACATATATCTATGTTTCTGATTTGATAACTCATTTCTATGATCAGAAAAACATGATCATCAATCAGAACACATACTAGCCTTAATTCATTATTGTTCCACCAATAATGATCGATCAGGGACAGTTTAGAATAGTATTATAAAAGCTTATGGTTTTACTATCAAGTTAGATACTTGATGACATAACCCTAATACTATTCATGGAATGTAAATCACATCACATAAACGATATACATGCATATATAAAAGAATACCTCATAATATTTTATTAATAAGCCATAATGTTAGTACAAAAGTCACATATGTCCATTGGCCTAGGGCACACTACTAACACTACCTTGTTTCCTTCTTGCACAACCTCAAAATCTCTTTAAAAGGCTTAGAGAAGATGCAACCCTAGCTCAACTCTCTTCTTGCCTCTCAACCACCGAAATCTCTCTTTTCTCTCTCTTTAATTTGTTATTTCACTTCCTTCTCTCCCATTTTCGTTTTCCCCCTCTTAAGGAAAAAAAACAACACTTCTTTCTTCCATTTTACCTTTAATAATTGATAAAAGTCCACCTTGCCCTTCCTTTAAAGCCTTAGAGTTTTTAAACTTAAGTAAGCTACCCAAAATACCCTTCTATGCCTTCTTACTACTTTTAATATAACTAACCCATACAATAATTTTACTATCATAGACCTAAAGAAAAACTAACTCCTAAAAAAATATGGGGCTAACATTTCTCCCCCCTTAAAAGAATTCCGTCCTCAAAATTATTACCTAATTCATTGAAGAGTTGTGGATACTTCTCCCTCATGGCTTCCAAGGGTTCCCACGGGGCCTCTTCTATAGAATGGTCTCTCCACAGGACTTTTACTAGTTGAACCGTCTTATTTCTAAGGACCTTTTTCTTTGGTGTCCAAGATCTCTACTTGAATCTCCTCATAACTCAGATCATCTCTTAACTGAACCTTAGTGGTCTGAATGATTTGAGAGGGATCTGATCTATATCTCCTCAACATAGAAATATGAAGATATCATGAATTTGTGATAATTCTGATGGCAATGCCAATCTATAGGCTAGTGGTCCAATCCTCTCAAGAATCTCGTAAGGACCCATATATCTTGGACTTAACTTGCCCTTTTTGCCAAATCTTATAATTCCTTTCCAAGGAGACGTCTTAAGGAAGACTTTCTCACGGACTTCATACTCCATTTCCTTTTGATATGCTTCAGTATAACTCTTTATTCTATCTTGAGCCGCTTTAAGTCGTTGCTTACTTAAATTGACCTTATCCACTATCATCTAAAGGAACTCTGGCCCTAATACCTTCCTTTCTCTTTCTTCATCCCAGCATATTGGAGTTCTACATCTCCTTCCATACAATGCTTCATAAGGGGCCATCTGGATACTCAATTGGTATGAATTATTATAAACAAATTCGACTAATGGCAAATGCTCGTCCCAAGCTCCTTTGAAATCTATCACACATGCCCTGAACATTCCCTTAAGGGTCTGAATGATCCTTTCAGATTGACCATCTGTCTGAGGATGAAAAGCCATGCTAATTTAACTTGGTCCCTAGAGCCTCTTGTAAGCTTCCCCATAATCTTGAAGTTAATCGAGGATCGTTGTCAGAAACTATAGAATCTAGAATTCCATGTAGTCTCACTATCTCATCAATATACTTCTTTGCTAGCACATGTAAAGAATCAGGCTATTTAATTGCCAGAAAATAGGCTGATTTCGTTAAATGATCAACAATTACCCATATGGCATCATGCTT
Organism: Erythroxylum carthagenense; assembly: GCA_026413575.1. Lineage (NCBI taxonomy): Eukaryota > Viridiplantae > Streptophyta > Magnoliopsida > Malpighiales > Erythroxylaceae > Erythroxylum > Erythroxylum carthagenense. The sequence goes on along the minus strand of JANZLD010000004.1, from coordinate 22,967,262 downwards.
CCTACTGGTATTGGGCAAACCCATAAGAAAATCCATGGTTACACTTTGCCACTTCCACTCAGGAATGGAAAATGGCCTTAACTTGCCTGAAGGTGTCTGGTGTTCAGCCTTAACTTGCTGACACACTATACACTTACTTGCATATTTTGCTACATCTCTCTTCATGCCTTTCCACCAGAAATGTTCTCTCAAATCTTTATACATCCTGATACTACCTAGGTGCATGGCATAAGGTGCATTGTGTGCCTCATCTAGTATCTCATCCTTCTCCTCCATGACATTTGGAATATAAAGTCTGTTCCCGACAACCATAAGTCCATCATCCCTCACTACCACTTCAGACTTCTTGCCATTTTGAATATCTTCTCGGAGCTTGCTTAATTCTGCATCTTGTGCTTATAACTCCCTAATCTTTTCCCTAAGTATCGGTCTCTCTCTGAAATTTGCAATAATACAATTTGACTTCGCATGTTTCAAGCTTATTCTAAGCTTAGCCATCTCTTCCAATAACGGCAGATAAACTGTCTGAACATGGGCTATCGATGATTTCCTACTTAAAGCATCCGCTACTACATTTGCCTTTCCTGGATGATACTCAATCAGCAAATCATAATCCTTAATTAGCTCTAACCATCTTTTTTGTCTTAAATTTAACTCCTTCTGGCTCAACAAATACTTGAGACTTTTACGATCTGTGAAAATTTTCGTTTTAACCCCATACAAAAAATGTCTCCAAATCTTCAGGGCAAAAACTATACCTATAAACTCCAGATCATAGGTCGGGTAATTTTGTTCATAAGGCTTTAGCTGTCGCGAGGCGTAGGCTATTACCTTGTCTTCTTGCATCAACACATAACCCAAACCCTTTCTCAAAGCATCACTATATACTGTATAACCCTTATCTCCCATAGGCAGGGCCAAGATTGGTGCATTGATCAATCTGTGCTTAAGCTCCTCAAAGCTTTTTTGACATTCTTCACTCCAGATAAACTTCTGATTTTTCCCAAACAACTTGGTCATCGAAGTAGCTATCATAGAGAATCCTTCAATGAATCTCCTATAATAACCTGCTAGACCTATAAAACTCCTTACTTCTGTGACTACCTTGGGGGTATGCCAATTCAACACCACTTCCATTTTTCTCAGATCAACATACCTTTGAAATTTCATGCCCAGGGAATACTACCTCATGAAGCCAAAAACTCACACTTGCTGAACTTAGCATAAAGTTCCTTCTCCCTTAATGTTTCCAACACTATTTTGAGATGTTCCTCATGTTCTTTTTCACTCTTGGAATAAACCAGAATGTCATCGATAAATACTATGACCTATTAATCCAAATACTCCCTGAATACCTTATTCATAAGATCCATGAAAGCAGTTGTAGCATTTGTCAATCCCAAAGGCATGAATAAAAACTCATAATGTCCATACCGTGTCCTGAAGGCTGTCTTGTTTACATCAGACTCCCTGGCTGATGATAACCTGACCTGAGATCAATCTTAGAAAATATCTTTGCTCCTTACAGTTGGTCAAACAGATCATCTATTCGGGGTAGAGGATACTTGTTCTTAATAGTCACCTTATTGAGTCTTCGGTGGTCAATACACATCCTAATAGTCACCTTATTGAGTCTTCGGTAGTCAATACACATCCGCCATGTTCCATCCTTCTTCTTAACAAACAAACCGGCGCTCCTCAAGGTGATGAACTTGGTCTTATGTATCCCTTCTTTAGCAGTTCCTCCAACTATTCCTTAAGTTCCTTTAGCTCAGCTGGAGCCATTTGATCACGGCTTTGTCGTTCGATTCAAGAAAATCAACCTTGGAAACCGGTCAAAAATAATTTATACCAAGGATTGCAGCATAG
>JANZLD010000004.1:22880041-22890225 GCA_026413575.1 Erythroxylum carthagenense | reverse complement strand
TTTGGGATATTGTATTGAGACTGTAGGGGACTGATAGACTTGTCTATATTTCCATTAGTAATGTGAAATGAAAGATTCTTGTAGTTTTAAAATTTAGTGATTTGCATAATTCGGTTTAATTGTAATGATGCCATGTGAGTATTTAGTGATTGATTTCGTTAGTAGCACTTCCTTACTGTGGGATGCGCGTCGGAACGACCCACAGGCGTCCCGGTGCGTACCCTACGGTAAGGGGGCGCTACACCTAAGGATTCAGTTTGCATAGGACCATATAAATCTACATGAATTAGCTCTAAGCATTGTATAGCTCTCGAAGCCTTTCCAACAGGAAATGACTTTCTAACTTATTTTTCTGGAATACACCCTTCACATAAATCAATAGAGCTAATTCTAAGGAGTCCAAGAACCATACCTTTATCGCCAAGCAATTTTAAGCCCTGAAGATTCAGATGCCCATATCTCAAATGTCACAACTTTGACTTATCTTTTGTACTTACTATTAAAGTAAAATTTTCCATATATGAAACATCCAACAGAAACATCTTGTTTAGAGTCACACGGATGTGAATTCTTTTTCTAGATTCCTTATTTTGAATGATACAAGCATCATCATCAAATGAAACAGAATATCCATTGGCAAGTAATTATCCGACACTCAACAGATTATATCCTAAATTAGGAACAAATTAAACATTGTGTAAAAGTTTCATGTTATCATTGCTAGTGACAATTTTTACCGTGCCTTTTTCTTCAACTTGCATATCCTTTTTGTTCCTGAGCTGCACCTTTATGTTTTGCGTTTCATCGAGATTCTGAAACAGAGATTTTGTACCTAACATATGGCTTGAACAACCGCTGTCTATAAACCATCAATCGATTGACTATTAATTAGTATCAATACATGCCATAAAGAACCTATTCTCCTCATCATCCTCTGTTACAAAATCTTTTATTTGATCTTTATACTAGCAATCAGTTTGAGCCTGTCCAAATTTATTACAATGAGAGCACTTCTTACTGTGAAATTCATGTTCTAATCTTTATACCAATAATCAACTTGTACGTGCCCATATTTCTTACAATGATAACATTAAATATTGCCTCTACCTCTGCCGGTTCCACGACTGTGAACTCCTCGTGGACCTCAACCATTTTCTATTGAATGATCACTTTTCTCTATCACTTGAAATGCTCTCGCTTCGTTTTTTTTCCAATGATCTGTTGATTCTTGACTCATGAGCTTAAAAGGATCCCATCAATTCATCAACTAAAAGGATAGATAAATTCTTGGCTTCTTCTATAACTGTGAACGCATGATTGAATTTAAGGGTCAAGCTCCGAAGAATTTTTGCAACAACGATTTCGTCTGAAATTAACTTACCATATGAGTGCATTTAACTGATAATTTCTATTACTTTTGACATAAAATCGACAATTGATTGATCGATTGTCATGCTCAAAGTCTCAAATTCACGTCATAAGGTTGCAATTTTACTACTACGACCCTTTCATCACCTCAAAACTCTGTTCACAGAATTGTCCAAGTTTGCTTCGATGTGGTTGTCGCTGCAATTCGGGAAAAGATAGTCTCATGAACTGCTTACTGAAGAATAAATAAAGCGTTGACATCTTTCTTTTTGATTTCTTTTAATCTTGCTTCTTCTTCTACATCTGGTTATGAAAGATCAACAAATCCATACACTACAAAGTCCTATAGATCTTGAGACTTAAGTAAAGTTTTCACTTTAATACTCCACCATTCATATTTTTCACGATTAAAGATAGGTAAGAGTGGTTGTGAATAGGAGAAACCAACTGCATTGAGCTAGTTGTTGCCATGCTCTCGTGTATCACTCAAGTGTTTCCCAAATACCCAAATGATCATGTGAGTCTCTGATACCAAACTTGTTGAAAATTATAACAAGACAAAGACAATTGAGATGACGGAAAATTGAAAGTAATGCCCTTTTGAATGTACTTTATTGTTTTCTTTGATTACATTATACTGATAACATCAAGTGCGTATATATATAGGCTTACATCAATAGAATAAACATTACTTTCGTCAAGTCATCCTACTTTATAGCAACTTATTTGACTAGCTTAAAATAAGGAAACAACCCTGCAAACTTGGTCCTACTTTGAATCCATCATCAATATCAATGATATTAGCTGTACATATCTTTATGCGCTATAGTCAATCGCTTTGATTGTAGTTTAGTGAAAATTTATTTAAAGGCATTCTTTATCTTGTACATGTTTATATATATATATGATAAAATCTATGGGATGATTGTACATTGCAAATGAAATTATAATGAGATTATAATTATAAGGTTCATATTGCATTTATGTATTATCCCTAAAATGTTCCTAGTCATTGTTCTATTAAGATTGGACATTATTGGAATATAAAAAGACTAGCACATATTTTGTTTTCCCTTTTGAAGGAAGTATTCGATCTCAGAGGCTAAAGTATAGAGATACGTAAACAAACGTGTGGGTGTTTGTTAGAAAACAAGTTCACTGAACAGACTCGATATGAGAAATCCATTTGTCACATTACTTGTATGTCTATGGAATTCTCATTGTGATGATTGTATAAGTGATCCTTTAACTTGAAATCATCAAAGTTATCTTATATAGGGATTGCTATGTTTTGATATTACTCGTGATCTATTTTATCAAAGGTCATTTAAACGGTAGTTATTAGATGTAGCATGAACTATATAGAGATAGTTGAATGATTAAGATAGGATTCCTCATCCTAAAGTAATTAGGGATAATGTTCTATTGTTCTCGATTAATATTGATTTAGGAAATCATTGGCTAAGGTGGAATGATATTTTGTAAACAGTTTACAAATATCATTAATTGAATCAATAGCTAATGGCGGAGAACTAATATAATTGGATTTAAAATACAGTAGAAATTAATTCCATGCTCAATGTATAATTAGAACATTGGTTGATGAAATGATTGAATTTTACGAAAAAATCATGCACGGAAAGATTAGTCAAAACTATTTTGACATTCTTAAATATTTGGGTGGTCATAATGCGTTACTAGACATCAATCTTGATATATGATTATAAATTGTTTAATTGGAGAATTAAAAATAAATTAAAATAAGTTTTAATTTATCTAATTCTAATTATAAATTAAATTATAATTTATAATCAATGTCAATATATTTGGGAACTTAATGGATCTCACATATAGAATGGGTTGAAGAAAGCAAAGTAAATTTAATCAAGTTGAACTTAATTTTGAAGTTTGAGAAACTTTATGATTAAATATGAGATATTTAATAAATAAAGATTAATATAAGATATTGAATCTTGTTCGGGCATAATTGGTATTTAATTAGAATTGTTTGTAATTCTAATTAAAGTTTAATCGAAATTAGTATTTAATTTTAATCAAATTATTAAAACGTCCAAAGCTTATTATAAATAGGCTTGAGCTCTATGGAGCTAACACTTCATGCTTAACTTTCTCTGTAAAAGTTATAGAATTCTCTTAACCTATTCTGTGGATACCCTTAGAGGTCAGACACTTGTATAACTACGGTGCTTGAGACGAATCGGTTTCGAAAACAGTTCGATAGATGCATCAAGATAAAAATCAACTTTCGGAATAAGATACGAATTAAATTTCTGCTAAATTTTGATTTGTGTTAATCATTTATCAAATTAAATAGATCTTGGTTTTTGAGAAATCAAAAGTCACGAAAAAGTTTCATGATTATTCCGCTGCGGTCGAGATGAGATCTCAACCCAATTTTCCAACATATATTTACTGAATGCATATTTTCCTAATCTTACTCACTTTGTAATTTTGCAAAATACTCGAGTAAAATCTTCCCAAAAACTTAGACAAGCTGTGTGTAAGAAAAAGACTGAGAGGAACGTAGCTCGTGAGTGTTCATATGTATAAAAGACTAATTAATTATGTGCACGTACGAATGACTGTTTGGAAACATGCTGTAATGGTGAGCGGGCAATTTGCATGATTTGGCTACGATTGGTTATCTAAGGACTTATTTTTGTGGGTAAAAATGTAAAGGTAAATATATGTCTATTTGGTAGATGATATGATATCCATTCTCATGTCTGGGAACAAACAATAGTTCGTCAACCGCTCTAGAGTATATTTGGTTAAGCTGTTTATTCTGCGGACACATGATTTAGCTAATTTTAAGCTCTCTAAAGGGAAACAGAAGAAAGAAGCATAAATCAGGACCATCGGAAGTGGGCAGAATGACTTACTATTTAGTTATTCTTCGCTTTTCATAAAATTCTTGCACACTTCACTTGATTCTTAACCAATAAATAGAAGTTGAAATGGTTAATCCAGGATTTAGTTGAAGCTGAAGCCAAGCAACCAGTCTCCAAACCTACGACTGCCTTACCATCATTTCACTGCAATAGGACTCCTCACAAAGTGTTTATTATCTGACCATACCAGTTCACCAAATACATATTCCTTCCCTGCATTTCGTTTTTTTCTGGCCAGGGTCACCTTGAAGTTCTTCTCCTCTCCAACCTTCTTGAACACTAAGCTCTCTGGCTCAACAAAAACTGATATTCCCCATGGTTTCTTTATGCGAACTTTGTAAGTTCCTGGAGTTCCAACATTTTTAACTTTTCGAGTTATGGTGATTGACCCGGTGAATCGAGTGACTGTAATAGAAGGGTAGTTGAAGTTGGCTAGGTTAATGGGTTTGGAGGGGCACTTATATGTAGCCTCTGAGAAAGATGAAATTTGTGTTTCTTTGTACCCCAATGCACATAGAAAGTTGAGGTAATCAGAGGCAGTCAAGTCGTAAACCAGCCCTGGATCCATAGCTTGGTTAGGTCTTACATGTCCTGCTCCGTAATTGAATGGAGTTGCTTTACAATACGACGCATTGACAATTGGCTCCATATTGTTGTCCTCTGTCCTCGCTGGAAATTGCAAACTAGGTTACCATTAAAGGCTGCTCAAGTACACAAGAATTGTCCATATACGGAAATGTGAGCCCAGCAAAGTCACCCAAGGTACAAGGACTAATACACGTACCGCTAGTCATGATTGATGATTTAATTGCTGCTGGACTCCAACTTGGATGCAGTGTTTTAAGAAGGCCAACAATTCCTGAAACATGAGGGCATGACATTGATGTTCCTGAGACTGAGTTAAATAGAACTCTTCGCATGTCAAAGGCTGCATTAGTTGGCCCTTGTGCTTCTGTGTATGCTGCTATGATACTCACTCCTGGTGCTGTGATGTCAGGCTGAAACGTAGAGAATAACTATAAAATTCTGAATGTAATAAATTTTGAAGCAAGAAGATTGAGATGTTGCTAATGCCTTGAGAATCTCTGGTGTCACCATGTTAGGTCCCTTGGAAGAAAAAGCTGCCATCACAGGGGCTGGCCTCGTACCAATTTGTGTTTTGGGACGTGTAATATAGGCTACAGGAGACCTGTCAGGATTATGAAGTGATTAAGGAAGAATTTTTTATATTTGATTAACCGAGATGAACATTTTGCTAAAATGTGTTGCACATCAAGCACAAGTCGGAAAGTAATGTCATCATTACTTGGTTGAATTGATGTACTTGAAGACAGCAAGACCATTGGAGTAATTCAGTTGCAAAGCAGGAAGGACATGAGGATCAGCGAGAATTTCATTGCCGTTTAGCTCATTATTAGCAAGAACCATTCCTGCAGCACCCACAAGAGCAGCTTGTTCACCCTTATCCACCCTTGCATTTACCCCTCTAAGACAGACCAAGATCTTTCCCCTTGCCATTTTCTGATCAAGTGCTCCAGCTTGGCACAACAAACTGCTTGATGTTGATAAAAATCTTAGTTGCAAATGAGATGATAAATGGTTTTCAGTATCAGAAGCATAATAACTTGAGACGTGAAGCTAAGTATGAAAAATTGATGGCTGTAACTGAATTTGATAACAATAATAACTTGCATTGTTTAGGCTCTTACGCGGCTGAAGCAGATGCATTAGGTGCTCTAACATCAGCAGCACTTATAAGTGGGAAATATTTGTTGGTTGGTAAGGCTGTTTCCGATAGACTCTCCCCCTTTCAGACCAAACACATCGCAGTCAATAGATGAGACAGAATAATCATGAAAATGCTGCAGGGAATGTTGACCAATGATAATTTTGCTAAGACTACGACAAGTGAGCTAGAAAGGAGAAAGGGACCTTGTAGCTAATGTGGTTGCCAAGGACTACATAACTCGGGAATTCTCTGTCCATGGTGCTGGCACCAACAGTGATGTGCCAGGGTGCAATGTTAGAGACAGTACCATCAGCAGGACCAGAATTCCCAGCAGAGCAAATCACTACAATTCCGTGTTTAACTGCATGGAAAGAGCCAATTGCAACGCTGTCGTTGAAGAATGGCGTAGGATCACCTCCCAAGGACACGGACAAAACATCAACACCATCAGCTATGGCAGCATCAAATGCAGCCAATATATCTACATCGTAGCATTCACTTCCATTTACTGGGGGATAGCAGACTTTGTATGCAGCCACTCGGGCTCTTGGTGAGCCCCCTTTGGCTGCTCCTTTGCCAAAGTTAAAGACACCGGCTCCTTCCACAATGTTTCCACCAGCCGTCGATAGGGTATGTGATCCATGTCCTTCCTCATCCCGAGGATTGTCAAATGAGGAATTCAGCGGACCTGCTACAGAAGCATAACCTTTGTTGAAGTACCTTGCTCCAATCAGCTTCCTTCAAACATTAACATGTTCTTTTCACTGTTAATCATTTATCTACAGGAAATAGAATCACAATTTAACTGGTAGAGTAGACTTTACAGGGAACATACGAATTTATGCATCAAGGGCTAATAATAGATTCGAGATCCTATAGTAGCCAGCATCAAGGGAAATAACTGAAAAGGCAACGAAGTTATACTAGTTTAACATCAAGAGCAGCCTATTAATATTTTTCTCAATTTTTTAGAAATAAACTAGTACTTTGCACAGAAAACTTAGTTCATGTGCATGGTCATATGCCCGAGAAACGGAAGCTAACACTTAAAAAGATTTTTCACAACTTACCATTAGTAGTTAAATTACTTTTACTCTTTTTAAGTATTCCCCATTCTTGGGAGTTTGAGTGACAAATATTATAGATTGAATTGAAATACAACAAAATCACATGTATTTTTATCGTAGGTAGAGATCATTGGGTTGGCGCTATTGTCAAGGTCCTGCGCAACAGATTTCCTAGTTTACAATCGTAACGGGCTCCACACCCACTTGCAGCTTAGCCTAGGAGGTAAAATTAGTACACCTAAGGACCATTCAGATCATGCAGTGGACCGTGTCTTCAAACAGACATTTCATCTTACACTAAAACAATAAGCCTATCCATTTCTATTAAGAGATTACATAGATTTACTTGATAATATCTGCCACTAAAAAGTTTGAACGCTTTTTCTTCTTGAGTGTTTTTGAAGTTCCAGCTTTAGTAGAAAACAACAAACTAATATCGGGTTGGGGTTGGGGATGTGGTTGTGGACACCAGTGGTATTTGTCGTCCCCACTACTGTTACTGCATGGATTCCGTAAAGGCGGCATCCCACGAAGATTGGACCACCATTTGTCGGCTGCCAAATTTTATCTTGGAGTCATGACATCAAGCTCTTAAATAATAAAAGAACTCATAGTTTAGATCTAGTTTGAAGTGATTATTAAATTAGCTACAGCTGGTGGATTCATATATTATCAGGCGTTGAAAAGTGAGAAGATACTAATGGTAACATAAACAAACCTGTTGCAGTGGAAACTAGGATCCGACCCATTCTGAAAATTGAGAAGATACTAATGGTAAAATAAACAAACCTGTTGCAGTGGAAACTAGGATCCGACCCATTCTGACATATTCCTTTCCACTTTGAAGGAATCGGTCCATACCCTTCATCACTGAAGCTTCTGGATTCTGGCCATACGCCTAAAGTATTCCCATCGGTCCATATGGAAAAAGTAAAGCAAAGAAAGTCGAATATTTTAGCAACCATAAAACAAAGGGAGTGGAATTCATGCTCCTATTATCCAAACTCCATGTTTAAAGCTCTTACCATGTTATGATTCTCCTTTAGTTTCTCTATATAGAAGGTTTATTAGATCATAGGACCGACCCTATAACTCGTCTAGCATTTTTACGTTACTAGTATAATCAACAATTCCTAGAAATAAACTTCAATGGAAGCCCCATTTTATCTAAAGACTTCCAAATGCAGGAGTTTTATCAACCAGTACTGTCCTTGGGTATTGCGGATAACAGCTACTGTTTCTACAAACTCCAAACAAATAAACTAATCGATTTAACTGTAGACAACTGTTGGTTTCATTTGTATAATATATATATATATATATCTTCGAACAACGGATGGTCAAATATTGCACCTTACGAGGGTAAGGAAATGCGAGAAGAAATTTCTGCATTTTCTAGACAAAGTCAACTTTGCATAATTTTGAATTAAGATAATAAAGTTGGATCCAATCTTCACCAATTTATTTGAGTTGTAATCATCCGAAAACCACACCACTAACTCACCAGTATCAAGGTTTCCGATGATTACATCACCGCCAAATCTTGCCTTCTTCCACAGTGAGGTCGAAGGAACTAGGCCGTTCTGCTCCAATCCCAGAAAGCTCCATGAGTGAGTTGTGTGCAATTTCCTCCCTTGGTTCAAGAACACTGACACTACACTCGGATGCTCTGCGTTTGACAAGGATTTCCAACTCCAATAGCTTTTAATTAGTATAAAGCAAGGAAGAAACAGAGTAAAGAAGTAAAGCAGAGTAGCTTCTAAGTACCCACTAGCTATTTCAGCTGCTACATTCTCGTCCAAATTTGCAGCGAAACCATTGATGTGCCTCGTGTACGAATAAAAAATGGCATCTTTGGCATGTTCCTGACTGCTTCCATTAAAAGTAGAAAATGATATCAGTAGAATAGCAACGACAGAAAACTAAGGCAATGTCAAATTAACAAGTATTTGAGAATCCAATTACCTTCGCAAAAAGGATCCCAGAAAATCGTAGTGAGACTCCGTAATTCGATTATGCTCTGCACAGGATACTTGAACTTCATGTGAATGGGCTCCAAGGTATACAACATAGCCCTACAGCACAAAATACATGTCAACAAGAAAGGGTTGTGAGGTGAACTTCATTCCTTCTGTTTCTTCCATTGCATGGACAAGTGACTATATTATTATGAATCATGGTTGATAATATGAAAAAGGATTGAACGCTTACCCTTTTGGAAGCAAGAGTGGGTCTATGAAAAAAAAATAAGATAAGAAATGGCAAAAGGGAAAGGTGAGGACATGGAAGACTCATTGCCCGCTAGTCGCTACCTCTTTTTAAGTATAATATGACCTGACTCTGTTTCTCCGCTTCCCTATATAGCTAGCTTATACAACAGTGAAACGTGAAAACTCCCCGCTATGCCGAATGCAAACCCGTTAAATTTATTTGACCATGTCTATATTTTTTTAACTATAGGTCTTGCCTGTTATTATGGATTATATGCTTACAGTGGAGATGGAAGATATTTAGCCTTTGTCTTTATATCATAAAGGCTTAGCTGTAATAGAAAATGTAATGATCGATGGATTCATTTTCCTGCAGTAGAACACACGTAGGGCTTAAAACTTGTTATTTTGCTAAGTTTGTTCTTGGTTCTCGATTTCCTCTAAAAACTCAACCAAGTTGTAAACGGGGTCATCGGAATATTATTATTGGTCTAAACTAATGAACGTCAAGGGAATAATTGTTAGTTTATACCGTTCGATTGTACTTCAGTGATAAAATAATTTTAAGGCATTCTTTATCATATACATATTTAGATATATATGATAAAATCTATGTGATAATTATATACTACAAATAAAATTATTATGAGTGGTCGGGCTGGCCAAATTAGGCTCAAACCCAATCGTAATAGTCTACGGGCCAATCGGTCTATCTCTCAAAGATTGGCCTCACATCTACCACTGGCCCGCACATCCATGACCCATTAGCAGGAGAAAACCTTCCATGCAGAAGTAGAAGTCTACGTAAAGAATTATGTTGAGTCCCAGACCCTCCACAATTGGTATTGTCCGCTTTGGTCTTCCCTGGGAATCGATCCCCTGACCTCACGATTTTGTT
>JANZLD010000004.1:22837771-22849770 GCA_026413575.1 Erythroxylum carthagenense | reverse complement strand
ATTGATTTTGTCAAATATTGTATGTATGAATCGATTGTTGTGCAAATGTTGGGATCGGGTCCGACGGTTCGGGTCGCCCGTTGGGGCGCAGCCCGAGGGGTCGCCTCGGGATTCGGCTTACAGGGCCCGGGTCCAACAAGATGTCCTAACCAAAATGATGTATTTACATATATGCATTAGATAATCCATGGTTAGGAAAATGTGTTGGCTTGCATGATAGATAGTTATGTGCTTAGGCCCAGTTTAAATGGGTAGTTATATATATGTATATGACCATCTAAGTTAGATGAGACCTTAGTCAAACCCCTCACTTAGAATATTAAAACTAACGTCTTCTTTTAATGTGGGCGAGAACTAGAGTCCTTTTAAAGTTAGGGTTGTTGGACAAACCCAAACTTACTTTACATGGATATATTCAAACCATGAAAATAGGATTTCCATATTAATGGGTCAGTTTTAACTAGAAGCATTGGTTTGTTGGGCAAACTTTAGATCAACGTGGACAGAGGCAAAGTTGGGTAGTGTACATTAGATGTACATGTGTCAAGAGTTGATAGCCCGATGAGTGTGCACACATCAATAGTTAATAGCACTAGATTCGATAGTTATATTCGAGATACAATTGGTATGATCGATACCTACCAGTTGAACTATGGGTGGCTTGTTGGGCAAACCCAAAGTCATTTTTAACGATATTGGATATCGACCCACTAAGAGAATTTCTCTACGAGTTCTCTCGAGTTTATATTGAGGGTAATGAATTTGTGAAAATAGTGGGAGCCATAATGCGTGTTATTAAAGTCCTTATAGACATGCATTTAAGTACATTCTAATTTTTCTCTATTTGATGATAGGTTGCTATTGCCTAAGTCAACACCATGAGTACTAGTGTGAATCTAAGATCATTGATGGAAGCTCAAAGCTAACTGGACCAAACTTCCTTGACTGGCTTAGGAACTTGAGAATAGTTCTCAAGTCTGAGAAGCTTGGTCATATATTGGAAGAACCACTTCCCGATTCCCTTGCTGTTGATGCCTTTGATGATGATCAGAGAGCATATAGGAAGCATCTTGATGATAGTGAGATGGCTAGTTGTATTATGCTAGCCATTATGTCACCGAAGCTGTAAAAGCAACATGAGGCTATGGACGCTCTTACTATAGTCTATCATCTTAGGGAGTTCTTTGATGAGTAAGCAAGGTTTGAAAGGTTCGAGATTTCGTAATTTCTCTTTCGCTCTAAGATGGATGAGGGAACATCTTCAGTGCAGTATGCATTGAAGATGAATGGCTACATCGAACGGTTAACCTCCTTGGGTTTTCTTTTGGATCATGAATTAAGTATTATCTTAATTCTGACAAGTTTAACTTATAGTTACTCACAATTTGTGTTTAACTACGGTTGAACAATATATTCAACACAATTCTCGAGCTAGTCAACATGCTCAAGGCAGTTGAGTCATCTGTCTACAAGGACAAGGTTGTGATGCTAGTGGACTCTTTTGGTTCGAAGAAAAAAAACCAAAAGAAAAAGAGTCTGCAGGCCCTAAGGGAGGTGTCGAGAAAGCAAAGAAGACTGTCTCGAAGGAACTTGCTTCCACTGTGGCAAGGATGGCCATTGGAAGAGAAATTGCAAGGCCTATCTGGAGTCCTTAAAGTAGAAGAAGGCATTCGATGTCCCATCTACTTAAGTTATTTATGTTATATTTATACTGTTTTTAATAACAACATATGGGTATTAGATACCAGTTATGGCTCACACATTTGTACTAACATAAAGGGCCTCAGGAATAGTAGACAACTCAACAAAGGAGAGTTAGACCTAAGAGTGGGCAATTGAGCAAGAGTTGATACATTAGCTATAGGCATGTATGCATTGACGCTCCCTAGTGGGCTTGTACTAGAATTGAACAATTGTTTTTATGTACCTGCTTTAACTAAAAATGTAATGTCTGACATTTCTAGTCTTAATAAAGCTAGACTCCATTTAAATTTCAGTAACAATGGTTGTTCAATTTATTTGAATGAAATGTTATATGCTTTGGGTACATTGTGCAATGGTATATTCATATTAGATATGACTAATCCGGTTCTAAATATCAATAATAACAAAAGAACAACATGAGATAATGTGAAATCGTCTTACTTATGGCATTGTCACCTTGGTCATATAAGTGAGAGACAAATGTCTAAGCTACACAAGTGTGGTAGTTTAATTTAATTATAAATCATATGAACCATGCGAATATTGTTTATTAAGTAAGATGACTAAGTTACCCTTTAAAGGAAAGAGTGAATGAACTAGTGGACTTTTAGACCCAATACATACTGATGTATGTGGTCCAATGTCTATACATGTCAAAGGTGGTTTCGTATACTTCATTACCTTTATCGATGATCATTCTCAATATGGCCATATGTATCTTATGATGTACAAGTATGAAGTCTTTGAAAGGTTCAAAGAATTCAGAAATGAAGTTGAGAAATAACTTGGGAGAAGTATTAAATCACTTCGATCAGATCGAGGTGGTGAATACTTAAGCCAAGAGTTTTTGGATTATCTATGTGATAATGGAATATTGTCCCGGTGGACTCCACCTTACACACTACATCACAATGGTGTGACTGAGAGGAGAAACCAAACCTTGTTAGCATGGTGAGGTTTTTAATGGGTTTAGCAAATTTACCAAAATCCTTTTCTGGGTATGCACTCGAAACTTTTGTTTATGTGTTAAACATAGTCCCATCCAAGTCAATTGATGTACTCCATATGAGATATGGACTAAAAATAAACTCTATCTTTCTCATATGAAAGTTTAGGGTTGTCTTTCTTATGTGAAGTGGATTAAGTAAGATAAGTTTGAAGCTACATCTGACAAGTGTCTATTTGTAGGATATCCTTAGGAAACTATAAGATATTAGTTTGACTATGTTTCGGAATAAAAGGTGTTTATTTTAAAAATTGTTGTCTTTTGAGAGAAAGAGTTTCTTATAAGAGAAGACAATGGGAGCAAAATTGAACTTGTGAAAGTTCAAAATGCTCAAATAGACGTAGATCAATTACCTAGACCTGAGACCATTGTTCATGAAGATGAAATAATAGTTCAACCTTCTATCACACAAGAAGTTCGTAGGTCAAGTAGGATACATTATGTTCCCGAGAGATACGAATTTCTCATAAATGAACTTAACAATGTATTGCTGATAGAAGATGATGAGTCTACTACTTATGAGGAGGTTTTGAAGAGTTCAGAACCTGACAAATGACTTCAAGCTATGAAATCCGAAATGGATTCCGTGTATGTAAATTAAGTATGGACTTTGGTTGAACTACCCGAAGGGATAAAACTCATAGGGTGCAAATGGGTTCTCAAGAAGAAAACTGACATGGAGGTAATATAGTTACCCATAAAGCTAGGCTTATAGCTAAAGGTTATCGTCAAAGGCAAGGTGTTGATTATGATGAAACGTTTAGCCCAGTAACTATGCTTAAATCCATTAGGATATTCTTAGTTATTACTGCTCATTATGATTATGAGATATGGCAAATGGATGTGAAGATGGTTTTCCTTAATGGAAACCTAACTGATGATGTGTATATGACACAACCTGATGGTTTCATATCCATGATTGGAGAAAAGGTAACAAGCTTCAGAAATTAATTTATGGATTGAAGCAAGCATCCAGGAGTTATCTGATTTGATAAGACAATTAAAGAGTTTAGTTTCTCACAAAATCTGACTGTGCCGTGTGTGTGTACGAAGGTTAATGGGAGTGCAATCATGTTCCTTATACTATATGTAGATAACATATCGCTAATAAGAAATGATGTCTTAGCTTTGCAATCAGTAAAAATTTGGTTAGCTAAGAACTTTTCTATGAAAGACCTTGGAGAAGGAACTTATATTTTGGGGATAAGAATTTATAAAGATAGATCTAAGAGGTTGCTTAGTCTTTCTCAGTCTGTATACATAGATAAGATGTTAAAAAGGTTTGGCATGGAGCAATCCAAGAGGGGTTATCTTCCCATGATACATGGGATTACACTCTCTAAATCTATGTGTCCAAAGACATAAGATGAGAGGACTCGCATGAGTTTGATTCCTTATACTTCGACTATAGGATCAATCATATATGTTATGATATATACTAGACCAGACGTATCATATGCTCTAAGTTTTATGAGAAGATACCAGTTAGACCCTGATGAGGGTCATTGGGTGGTTGTCAAGAATATCCTTAAGTACATAAGAAGAACTAAAGATGTATTCTTGGTATATGGAGAAGGTGATCTTGTGGTAAGCGGGTATATTGATGCCAACTTTCAATCTGATAGGGATGACTCCAGATCCCAGTCTAGATATTTATTAACATTGAATGGTGGTGCAGTCAGTTACAAAATTTTCAAACAAGAGACGACTGTTGATTCGAAGACAGAGGTGGAGTACATTGCAGCTTCAAAAGTGGCAAAGGAAGTGGTTTAAATCAAAAAGTTCATCATGAAACTTGGTGTGTTTTCGAGCATTGCTGACCTAGTGTTGTTGTATTGTGATAATAACGGGGCTATAGTACAGGCAAAGGAACTGAGGTCTCATCAGAAATCCAAACATGTACTTAGGCGCTACCATTTGATTAAAGAGATCATTGGTAGAAAAGATGTCAAAATAGAGATAGTTCCTATCGATCAGAATATAGTTGATTCGTTGACTAAACCTATTTTCCAAATGAGTTTTGTGTCACATGTACACGCTTATGGTATTAGATATCAAGGCGATTGACTTTAGTGCAAGTGGGAGTTTGTTAAAGAAGTTCTCTAAAGGCAATCACCTTTAGCACTTATTGTACAAATCATTTTATGATTAATAAAGACATTTTTTATTATTTTGATGTTCATATATTTATAGATTTGATGTTGATCGTAATAAAGTCCTTTATACAAAACATAGTATGGAGGAAATCATGATGAGATCATGATAATGAGATTCCTATCATGTGTAATTATGTTAGTATCTAAACTTTCCCTAGTTATAGGATTAAGGAGATGGGATATCATTAATTCGGATAGACTAGCGCATGTTATACTCCTTGATTAGATCAAACAGTAGATCTCATAAACTGTAGACATGAGTTGTTTAGAGTTATCATGTAGATAATTACTAAGGATAGTAAGTACATTGGATTGACCTGCTATGAGACAATCATATGGATATTCTATTCTAGTGTCAATGATAGTCTCATTATAACAATGGTGCAAGAATCCTTTGACTTAAGATACTCAAGGATATCTTAAATACTGATCTTGTGCTTTGTCTCCATTCATTGGTGCCTTTCAGGGGTTATTCATAAAGTGATAATTGGGTACAGCATGAGATATTCAGAGGTAACTGAGTAGCCAATAAAGGATTCACCACTCGTAATAGAAGGAGATGATACCTATGGCCTCTTTCCAGGGATATTACTCGAGAGTCTCTAGCCAGAGCAGATATGTGTCATAAAGAAAGTCCTCAATAATACATAGAGTAATGAGATCCTCAAGATAAGATCTAGATATTAAGTAGTCAATCTACTGGGAGTTGACACTTTGACCATAGTCTGAACTAAGTAAGGTATAGATAGTGAAAGGACGAATTGCATGACAACATCGTATGGAAGCGTCGTGATCAAACCACTGACTTTCAGTCAATTGGGGGTCATGACATGTTGCTAGATACCGCTCTTGACTTACTTGAATTAAGTCTTAATCTAAGTGGCCAACATAACCGGGAACCTAATGGGTCACATATATAGGAGATCCGAAGAATGAGTAAAATGGTCTTGAATAGTGATTCAAGATATGAGAGAGTGCTTCGGGATTGTATCACGATGTGATCGTGGTATAAAACATTACATAGAATAGATTAGAAACAAGTGTTATTGGCTTCCATTAATGCATGGTATTCATGGTCATTAACTTCCCATACCTTCCATTGATGCATGTTATTCATGGTCATTAACTTCTCATAGCTTTCATTAATGCATGTTATTTATGACCATTAACTTTTCATAACATTCGATTAGTGGTGGGGTTATGGAAGACCAAATGGTGAAGAAAATTGAGATAATTTTCGTGCATCTTGTGTATGACATAAAAAAGAAAAAGAAGGGATTTTTTTTCTTACACACACACATTTTCTCTCTAACTCTCTCAAATGTTCTTGCCTTTGTTAGCACAAAGAAACAATTGTAGTCATCTCCTAGTGAGGTTTCATCCTTCTATCTTCATGTGGACTTTCATTAGAGACGGTCTGCATTGATCATTATGCTTTATGACAACCCAATGAGGAGAAGATTAAAGAAAGAAGGAGATCATTAGGAAGGTATGTAAGCATCTTACATTTCATATTTTTGTTTTTATATATCTATATGCATAAGTAAATTTGATTTTTGAGGTTTCATTTATTTCTGCTGCGTATATCTGATATATATTATGTATGGAATCGAAACCTAACAGAAAATAGTGGGAATTTTTTTTCAAAACATTTTATTAAAAATTTTGACAACATAACGACTGCTTTTCTAAGATTCCCAAATTTCAAAAAACTTATATAGCACATTTTAAAACACTTTTATATTCATACCAATTTTTCAACTAAAAATTATGGACTTAAAGTCCACTCACAAGCAATCTCAAACAGATAATTCTCAATAATCACTACAATAAACTTTAAAAAGTTAAAACATATTCAAGCATTTCATTTAAAAGCCTTTATAAACATCCATTCTTTACACAAATGTACATATCAAAATTACACAAGCACAGCAACACTCGACAATACAACTAATCTTATAACAAAGTCCCAATTACTACAACACTTGTACGCATAACTGGGGTGGTTTGTTCAAAAACATAAAAATAAGGGTGAGCTAAAGGAGCTCAGTGAGTGTAATTAGTTTACTAAAATATTCCATACAATCATAAAGCTTATGGTAAAATATTTTCCATAAGAACTTATTCTTAAAACACAATTTCAATTTTTCTAAAATACTATTTCGAAATGCTTTTCAAAATTAAACTCATAATATAAAAGTTTCTATTTTCCATTTTCCTTAAACAATAAACAATAGTGAAAATAAGTTTTTTGAAAACTTTAATACTAAAAAATAAGCCAATCACTAGAATTGGTACCATACGATATCTTTCAAATCACTTTTAACATAAATAATGGCAAAATTAATATTTTCATGACTTTCCTTACTTAACTTACCTCACCATTATTTTCTTTACCAAATGACACATTAGGCATAAAGTCATGAAGCTGGTTCTGCATCGTTTACCCGCGACTGGTTAACCACTATTTATGGAGCTGATTCTACATCACTTACCCGTAATAGGTTAACCGCTATAGACCAGTAGCTAGGAGCTAGTTCTACATCGTTTACCTATAACAAGTCACGAAACTGGTTCTGCAACGCTTACCCATGACTGATTAACCACTATTTATAGAGCTGGTTCTACATCGCTTACCCATAATAGATTAACCACTATAAACATACTGGTATTGTAACATGTATAAAGCCTAGTGATGTATCATAGGTAAAAACAACTTTTACATTTACGACTCGTCTTATTTTCTAAATCAAGTATGGAGGTTTCATAATTGAATTATTTTAATA
Source organism: Erythroxylum carthagenense (assembly GCA_026413575.1). NCBI lineage: Eukaryota > Viridiplantae > Streptophyta > Magnoliopsida > Malpighiales > Erythroxylaceae > Erythroxylum > Erythroxylum carthagenense. The sequence goes on along the minus strand of JANZLD010000004.1, from coordinate 22,842,118 downwards.
TAACTCCCAATCACATAAAATTTAACTTTCAAATTAGCACTCATATATTGCCAAAGCATATACTTATGCTAGCAATATTCACTTGTAAAATATCATTTGCATAAAACTCAGTATAAATATTCATTTCATGATCAAATGAAAATCATTTGCATAAACTCAATTTAAAAAACACTCATAAGTCATCAATTCTTTTGTAAAGAATTAATTCGTATAAAACAGTTAAAATACACTCACATGTCATCAATTCTTTTGTAAAGAATTAGTCATATAAAATAAATAAAATACACTCACAGTTTTGCATGTTGTGAAACTCGGGTTAATCTCCACCAATAATAACAAATTCACCTCGAGCACCATTGCTTAGGTGAATAGAGTGTGAACAATTATACTGAAAAATCATACAAGGTAAATTCCTAGGAAAGACTGCAGGGGTCACAAATGATCCTACTTAAAACCCAACCTTTTAGACAGAATTTTCCTAGACATGTAATTTAATAGCATAATAACTCACCACAACTATACTCAACAATAGCTATTAAATAGGTAAATAAAGGACACCAGATGTTAACAAGGTTTAGGCAATTATGCCTACTTCCTCGGACACTACTAAATTTGAAATTTCACTATTTTCAGGAAATAATACAAGTGAAATACTACAAAAAGCAGAGAAGGAATATTTGTCTTAAGGAAAGACAATTTTTGGGATGATTTTAACTAAGAAGGGGAGGCTCCTTTTATGGTTTTAGGAACCTATACTATTCCCACACATTTTTAATATGGGATTGTGGAATAAGCCAAAATATTTGATCACTCAACAAATCTCCACCTGGGTGAATTCTACTTTTTCAAATCTCTCACAAAGCTCATCTTTAGTAGTGTCTTCAAATTCACTTCAAAGTGCCCATTTTCAATTTTTAGCAACATTGATCAAGTCTAAACAATGTTGGAACTTGATTGCAGTCACCACCTTTGTCAACATATCAATAGGATTCTCAGTGGTCTTAATCTTCTAGATTGCTGCTCTACCTTCTTCCAGAACCTCTCGTATAAAGTGATAATGGACATTGATATGCTTCGTTCTTGCACGGTAAACCCAGTTTTTTGCTAAAAAGACAACACTCTGACTACCACAGTGCACTTTGATGTGCTTCTGTTGAACCCCTAACTTACCAGGCAATCCTTGAAGCCAAATTGTCTCCTTCATAACCTCTATAGCTGCCATATACTCTGCCTCTGTTATCGACAAAGCAACTGTTGATTGTAAGATAGACCTTCAATTGACTGATGCCTTTACAAGAGTAAACACATGGCTAATAGTTGATTGACATTTATCTAAATGACTGGCACAGTCGAAATCACAATATCTAGCTACACATTGACCGTTTTGCTTATCCCACTAAAAAACCAAACTAACATGTATAACATTCAGAATATACCGTACAATCCATTTCATAGCTTGCCAATATTCCTTTCCAGGATCATGCATATACTTGCTCACAACCCCAACTACCTGTGAAATGTCGAGCCTTGTACACACTATAGCATACATCAAGCTACCAACTGCATTTACATACGATACTTTATTCGTATACTCTTGTTCTGCATCTTTCTTTGGAGATAAGGATACATTGAGCTTTATATAAGGAGTGAGCGGAGTACTAACAAGTTTTGACTTTTCAATCATGCCAAAATGTTGTAATACCCTTTTCAAATATTGCTTTTAGGCCAAACAGTCTCCCCAACTAAATCTTCAATCTCTCAATTTCTTTTGTAGCTTGCAAAAATACATACAGTGTTCGTATTTGCTTCTTGTGTACTTTTGCCCCATCATAAATTTGTCAAATCGCTTATACTATTGCCCCGAAAATTGTTTCAATCCGTACAATGATTTTTCAAACTTGCACACCATATTCTCTTTTCCAACAACTTTAAAACCTTCAAGCTGAGTCATATAGATTTCTTCTTCTAAGTCTACATGTAAAAACACAGTTTTTTCATCCAATTGAACTAGTTCCATATCAAACTGTGTTACCAAAGCCAACAAAATTCAAATGGAGGAATGTTTTACAACTAGAGAGAAAATTTCATTATAATCAATTCCCTCCATCTAAGCATAGCCTTTGGCCATCAACCTTGCTTTATAGCAAACATTATCCTTATTTAGAAATCCATCTTTCTTTGTATATACCTATTTGCATACAATTGCTTTCTTTCCCTTTGGGAGACTAGCTAGCTTCCATGTCCAATTCTTATGAAGGGAGTGTATTTCTTCATTTATGGCTATCCTCCACTTATCTTCTTCTGAACTTTGGACTGCTTCCTTATAAGTGGTAGGAATGTCATCAATTTCAATTGGAGATGCAAAAGCCACCATATTAACATAACAAGTAGGTACTTGAATGTTCCTTTTTTGCTCCTCTTCTACCATAGGAGTTTCTACATCTGCTTCATCATTTATTGGAGTGACAATTCTTCCTTTAAACTCCACCTGTTTTAGAGTATCATCTGTCTACTTAACATTTTCAGTTGTCACCTTTCTTAACATGGTAGATTCATTAAAGGTAACATCTCTGCTGAAAATTATTTTCTTTAACTCTAGGTATCAAAGACGACATCCTTTCACACCAGAGGTGATCCTGATGAAAATTGTTTTCTTTGCACGTGAATACAACTGACTCCTTAATATGATAGTATGCAGTGGAACCAAACACATGTAAGGAATTATAATATGTAACAAGTTTTCCAAACCATTTTCCAAAGGTGTTTTACCACCAATAGCAATTGATGGAAGCGATTGATAAGATGGCCAACATATGTAACAACCTCAACCTAAAATTCTCTGCCCAACCTAACAGTAGACATCATAAATCGAACTTTCTTCAGTAATGTTCGGTTCATACATTCTGCCACCCCATTTTGTTATGATGTATCCCTGACTGTGAAATATCTGACAATACCTTCATCTTTGTAGACTTTTAAAAATGGATCACTCCTATACTCCCCACCATTATCTGTATGGTGATGTTTGATCCTTCAGCCTGTTTGAGTTTCCACCATCTTCTTTTATTTGAGGAAAATGGCCAACATTTCATCCTTAGTCTTTATAGTATACACTCATATTCTTTAAGAAAAATTATCAACAAAGGTCACATAATAGTGTTTTCCTCCCAAAGAAGCTATTTTGGAAGGTCTCCACATATCAGAGTAAACATAATCCAAAATATCCTCTATATCATGGATTGCATTGTTGAATTTTACTCTTGTATGCTTCCCTTTGACACAATATTCACAGAAGTCTAATTTGCATGTCTGAACTCCTTTCAACAATTTTTGATTTACTAATATCTCCAAGGATTTTTCACTTGCATGTCCTAAGCGCATATACCACAACCTAGCTACTTTTAGCTCTTGTTCATCATTAGAAGCTACTATTGTTGTTCCAATAATTGCATTACCTTGGTAATAATACATGTTATTGTTTATTAGAATTCCTTTCATTCCCATAAGTGCACCAAAGATGTCTTTCATTACTCCATTTGTTGCATTTATAGTATAGCTCTTTGATTCTAGGACTCCCACAGAAATAAGATTCTTCGTCAAACTTGGCATGTATCTGACATCTGTCAAAGTCCTAGTTTCACATTTTTTTCAAATATATTGGCCAAAATGATACATTCCCAAAAGGCAATTTTATAACCATTGCATTCTTTCAAAAATCACTTTCACGTTCCTTTACAATCATCAACATAATATGAAAACATTCTCACAATTCATTCACAAGAAAAAGACACATGTCACATTCTCAAATCATCCCAAAGAGTAATAAATACACATTTTCAAAGTTATTGGAAAGCATTAAATTCCATTTATTGAAAGAAACTTTACTAGCTCATTTACTCAATTATAAAAATGTCACCCACCTTAAAATCCCTTGCTTTAGACTTGCTCAAGATGCCTTTCCTCTATCTCCTCTTGCCTCCCTTGAATTTCTTCACAATCACAAAAACCCCAAATCAAAGGAGATCTTAAAATTGGAAAACCTAAGGAAACAAAAGCATGAAATTTATCCTAGAATACTCATACCCATACTTTTCCTAAGCCATTCGAACCAAAAACCCTTCAAAATTTCAAAAGATTTGAAACAACTAACCTTGAATCTCTACCCACGATTTTTGCTCTTTGGCTCTAATGGAAGATCAAGTCTTCCTCTTTATTATTCCTTCTTGAAAAACTCTTAAAATCACTCTTCTAAAGCAAAGAAAGGTGAAATCCTAAGTTGTTCTTCTTCTTCTCTTCTTTCTCCTCTCAACCGAACACTCTCCTCTCTTCTCCTTCAAATTTTCGTTC
>JANZLD010000004.1:22820282-22837671 GCA_026413575.1 Erythroxylum carthagenense | reverse complement strand
TAATTCCACATTACTCCATCTCGTATTTAAATCATATCTTCCATTTCATTTCAATTTCAAGAATTCTTTACTTCTTTGCTCATGAATAATCATTCAAAATCCTTATTCAATAATCCTAGCTTACCAAAAAGATTCAGGGTCCAATATACAGGAGGTGTCAAGAAAGCAAAGAAGACTAGCTCAAAGGGAACTTGCTTCCGCTATGGCAAGGATGGCCACTAGAGGAGAAACTAGAAGGCCTATCTGGAGTCCTTGAAGTAGAAGAAGGCATCTGATGCCCCATTTACTTCAGGTATTTATGTTATTGATATTCATAATGTTTTTTATAACAACATATACGTATTAGATATCGGTTGTGATTCACACATTTGTACTAACATGAGGGGCCTTGGGAATAGTAGAGAACTTAATAAGGGAGAGTCAGATCTACAAGTGGCCAATGGAGCAAGAGTTGTTGCATTAGCTGTAGGCACATATGTATTGATGCTCCCTAGTAGGCTTGTACTAGAATTGGACAATTGTTTTTATGTACCTACTTTGAATAAAAATATAATGTCTATTTCTAGTCTTAATAAAGTTGGATTCCATTTAAATTTCGGTAATAATGGTTGCTCAATTTATTTGAATGGAATGTTATATGCTCTGCGTACATTATGCAATGGTATATACATATTGGATATGTATAATCCAGTTTTAAATATCAATAACAAAAAAAATAAAACCAGATAATGTGAAATCGTTTTACTTATAGCATTGTCACCTTGGCCATATAAGTGAGAGACGTGTGTCTAAACTACACAAGTGTGGTATTTTAGGGTCATTTGATTATGAATCATATGACACATGAGAATCTTGCTTATTAAGCAAGATGACTAAGTTACCCTTTAAACGAAAGGGTGAATGAACTAGTGGACTTTTAGACCTAGTACATACTAATATATATGGTCTAATGTCCATACATGCGAAAGGTGGTTTCGTATACTTCATTACTTTTATCGATGATAATTCTCGATATGGGTATGTGTATCTTATGAGATACAATTCTGAAGCCTTTGAAAGGTTCAAAGAATTCAAAAATGAAGATAAGAAATAACTTGGGAGAAGTATTAAATCACTTCGATCGAATTGAACTGGTGAATACTTAAGCTAAGAGCTTTTGGATTATCCCAGTGATAATGGAATATTGTCCCCGTAGATTCCACCTTACATACGACAACACAATAGTGTAACTGAGAGGAGAAACCAAACTTTGTTAGACATAGTGAGGTTTATGACGGGTTTAGCGAATTTACCAAAATCCTTTTAGGAGTTTGCACTCGAAACTTATGTTTATGTATTAAACAGAGTCCCATCCAAGTCAATTTATGTTACTCCATATGAGATATAGACTAAAAATAAACCCTATCTTTCTCATATGAATGTTTTGGGTTGTCCTATGTATGTGAAGCAGATTTAGTCAGATAAGCTAGAAGCTAAATTTGACAAGTTTTTGTTTGTAGGATATCCTAAGGAAACTATAGGATATTAGTTCTACCATGTTTCGGAATAAAAGGTGTTTTCTTCAAAACATGTTGTCTTTTTAGGGAAATAGTTTCTTCTAAAAGAAGACAGTGGGAGCAAAATTGAACTTGTGGAAGTTCAAGATGCTCAAACAAATGCAGATCAACTGCCTAGACTCAAGACTATTGTTCATGAAGATGAAAAAATAGTTCAACCTTCTGACACACAAGAAGTTTTTAGGTCGGGTAGGATACGTCATGTTCCTAAGAGATACGAATTTCTCATAAGTGAACTTAACGACATATTGCTTATAGAAGATGATGAGCCTACAACCTATAAGGTGGTTTTGAAAAGTTTAGAATCTAACAAATGGCTTCAGGCTATAAAATCTAAAATGGATTCCATGTTTGAAAACCACCTGAAAGGATAAAACCTATAGGGTGCAGATGGGTTTTCAAGAAGAAAACTGACATAGAGGGTAATGTAGTTACCCATAAAGCTAGGCTTGTAGCTAAATGTTATCGTCAAAGGCAAGGTGTTGACTATGATGAAACGTTTAACACAGTAGCTATGCTTAAATCCATTAGGATACTCCTAGACATTGGTGCTCATTATGATTTTTGAGATATGAAAAATGGATCTGAAGATGATTTTCCTTAATGAAAACCTAACCAACGATGTGTATATGACACAACCTGATAGTTTTATATCCATGAATGGAGAAGAGGTATACAAGCTTTAGAAATCCATTTATGGATTGAAGCAAGCATGTAGGAGTTGAAATATTCGATTTGATGAGACAATCAAAGAGTTTGGTTTCTCACAAAATCCGGATGAGCCATGTGTGTATAAGAAGGTTAGTGGGAGTGCAATCATAATTTTTGTACTGTATGTAGATGACATATTGCTAATAATAAACGATGTCTCAGCTTTCCTATCAGTAAAAATTTGGTTAGCTAAGAACTTTCTATGAAAGACCTTAGAGAAACAACTTATACTTTAGGGATAGGGATCTATAGAGATAGATCTAAAAGGTTGCTTAGTCTTTCTCAGTGTACATACATAGACAAGATGTTAAAGAGTTTTGGTATGGAGTAGTCCGAGAGAGGTTATCTTCCCATGGTATATAGGATTACACTCCCTAAATCTATATGTTTAAAGACACAAGAAGAGAGGAATTGCATGAGTTTGATTCCGACCCAATGTATAGTATGCTCTAAGTGTAACGAGCAAATACCAGTCGAACCCTGGTAAAAATCATTGGATGCTTGTCAAGAATATCCTTAAGTACTTGAGAAAAACTAAAGATGTATTCTTGACATATAGAAAGGTGATCTTATGGTAAGCAGATATATTAATTCCAGTTGGACAATAGGGATGACTTAAGATCCTAGTCTGGATATGTATTCACACTAAATGGTGGTGAAGTCAACTAGAAAAGTTCCAAACAAGAGATGACTGCTGATTCGACGACAAAGGCGGAGTACATTGCAACTTTAGAAACGGTAAAGGAAGCAGTTTGGATCAAGAAGTTCATCATGAAACTTGGTATGGTTCTGAGCATCACTGACCCAGTTTAGTTGTATTGTGATAACAACGGGGTTATAGCATTAGTTAAGGAACCGAGGTCTCATCAGAAGTCAAAACATGTTCTTAGACACTACCATGTAATTAGAGAGATCATTGGTAGAAATGATATTAAGATAGAGAGAGTACCCACAATTTGAATATAACTGATATGTTGACTAAGCCTATTTCCTAAAAAAATTGTGTCACATGTACATGCCTATAGTATTAGATATCAAGGTGATTGGCTTTAGTGCAAGTGGGAGTTTGTTAGAGAAGTGTTCTAAAGGCAATCACATTTAGGACTTATTGTACAAATCATTTTATGTTTAATAAAGGAATTTTTCATTATTTCGATATTCATACGTTTATGGATTTGATGTTGATCTTAAATTGATTTAATGAAGTCCATGATACGAAACATAGGATGGAGGAAATCATGATAATGAGATTTCTATCATATGTAATTATGTTAGTATCTAAACTTTCCTTAGTCACAGCATTAATAAGATGGGATATCATTAATTCGGATAGATTAGCGCATGTTATACTCCTTAATTAAATCAAACAGTAGATATCATAAACTATAGACATGAGTTGTTTAGAGTTAACATGTAGATTCTTACTAATGGTAGTAAGTACATTAGATTGAACTACTATGAGACAATCATATGGATATTCTATTTCAGTGTCAATGATAGTCTTATCATAGTAATGGTGCAAGTATCTTTTTACTTGATGTGCTCAAGGATATCTCAGATATTGATACTGTTCATTGAGTCCATTCATCAGTGCCTTTCAAGGGTTACTCATAGGGTGGTGATTAGGTACAGCTTAAGATATTCGGAGGTAATTGAGTAGCTAATAAAGAATTCACTACTCCTAATAGAAGGAAATGATACCCACGGCCTCTTGTCTGGGTGATTACTTGGGAATCTCTGGCCATAACAGATATGTGTCATGATGAGAGTCTTTAATGATACATAGATTAATGAGATCCTCAGGACAAGATCTAATACCAATTGGACTAGATGTGACATAGTCACTCTAGTGGGAGTTAACACTTTGACCATAGTTGGAACCAAGCAGGTTGTAGATGGTGAAAGGACAAATTGATAACAATATTGCGTATGGAAGGGTTTGTAGTTAACCCATTGAATTTTCGATCAATTGGGGGTTATGACATTTTTCTAGAGACCACTTTTGACATACTTGAATTAAGTGTTAATTCAAGTGGCCAATATAACTGGGAACCTAATAGATCACTCACATAGGAGATCTGAATGATGAGTAAAATGGTCTTGAATGGTGATTCAAGATATGAGAGAGTGTTTTAGGATTGTAATGTGATGTGATCATGGTAGAAAACGTAGCATGGAATGGATTAGAAACAAGTGTTATTGGCTTCCATTAATGCATGTTATTTATGGTCATTAACTTCTGATAACTTCCATTAATGTATGCTATTCATGGTTATTAACTTCCCATAACTTTCATTAATGCATGCTATTTATGACCATTAACTTTTGATAACTTTCCAATAATGATAGGGTTTACGAAAAGCAAAATAGTGCAAAAAATTGAGATGATTTTCGTGCATCTTATGTAAGACACAAGAAAAGAAAAAGAAAGGTTCTTTTTCTTACACACACACACTTTTTCTCTCTAACTCTCTCAAAAGTTCTTGTCTTTGCTAGTATAAAGAAAGAATTCTAGCCATCTCCTAGTGAGGTTTCATCCTTCTATCTTCGTGTGAACTTTTATCAGGGACAGTCTATATTGATCGTTGTAGTTTATGACAACCCAACACAGAGATGATTAAAGAACGAAGGAAATCGTCAGAAAGGTATATAAACATCTTACATTTTATGTTTTTGTTTTTCTATATCTATATGCATGAGTAGATCTAGTTTTTGAGGTTTCTTTTTATTTTCACTACGTATAACTGATATATATAATGTATGAGATGCATGATCAGAACCTAACAGGTTGACGTGGTGGAATTGGTGGTCTTATTTGAGACGAGTGTGTCTGAAATCCTTTTGGCTTATTGCCATAACTGAATTTAGGGTGATCTCGCCAGCTTGGATTGTAGTGGTTTGAGTAGGGATCATATCTCCTTTGCGGTGGTCCTAGAAATCCTCCTACAATATTTACTTGCTTATTAGGGTCTTCTTGAAGAGTTGGACACTTGTCTGTCGCATGACCCAATATGGAGCAAAAACCATATGTTTGGACCTGTTGAATTTGTCCTACAACCAATTTTTCCCTCAAAGAATTCATAGCATCTAATCATTGATAAGTGGAAGAAACACAAACCTTATTAACCCTTCATGGTGTGCTATCTTGTTGAGTCCTAAACTGTTGAGATCTACGGTTTTGTTCACCAATGCTCCTTCACTTACGACATCAATCATATTCAGATCCATTGGTAGCAAACCTTCTTAAAAGTACTGGATAAGTAGTTAGTACAAAATCTGATGTTGAAGATAGCTTGCACATAGTTTTTTTAATATCCCCCAATATTCGTACAATGTCTCTCCACTGAATTGTCGGATTCCACAAATATCTTTTCTGATGTTTACAGTGTGAGAGGCAGGGAAGAATTTATATAGGAATTGCTTCTTCAGTTCATTCCACGTGGATATGGACCTAAATGGTAAATAATAGAGCCAATCCTTACCTTTGTCAGCTAATGAAAATGGAAAAGCTCTAAGCTTGATTTGCCTTCAGTGACTCCCTGTGGCTTCATAGATAAGAAACAACATGAAATTCCTTCAAATGCTTATGGGGATCATCACCTGCAAGTCCACGAAAAGTAGGCAATAAGTGTATCAAACCAAATTTAAGCTTAAAAAGTGCACTAATATTAGGGAATTCAATGCATAAAGGTTGTTGACTGACATCGGGAGTTACTAACTCCTTTGATGTTTGCTAATGTGGTTGTTCACCCATTGACCTTTCTTCAGTGATTAGTTCTTCAACAATCATCTATTCAGTCTCTTGTTCTTCAAACTCTCAATCTAATTCTTTAGAATAAGATGTTGAAACACGCAAATGATCTTCTTATTTTTTGTTTTCTATTAGCCTTAGTTGTCTTCTCGACTTCTAGATCAAAAATCAGTTCACCTATAGGGGAAGAGCAAGGCATCAACTAGAACAAAAACAAAACAAAAAATTAAAAGAAATAAATCCTTGACACCAATCCCTAAAAATGATGATAAAATTTGGTAAGTGTCAAATCAACAAAAAATAATTAGCCTACTTAGAATATTAACATAGCATAGTAGAGTATGGTCGTCTCCTCAAGGAATGGTAGTTTATCTCTTTTAAACAATTAAGTAAAAAAAAAGGGGGATTTGAAAATTATGTTAAAATGCAATATTAAAAATAAGAAAAATGAATTGATTTGAATTTCAATAAAAGAGACTTCTCGTTAAAGGAATTTATTTCCACCTTGATTCATGCAATTGATCATTGATGCAAAAGTAATTCAACATATTCATGAATAAATTGGTTCTACTTAATAACCAATCTTTCCTTACCTTGAATGGTAATCACGAACATATGAAATAATTACTCGCTAATTGAAATATAACCCTAGAGGAAGCTCGTAGGGTTTAATGTTTTGACAGCCTTAAAATTTAGAAAGACCCAATTCTAACTAACAAACTCAACAGATGGTTTATTTTAATAAGATTAATTAATTCCACGACATATATTAAAATTCTTAAAGAGGAAATAAAAATATGTTGATTGCCACTTATTCAAATCAACAAACAATTATGAATTCGTCGCTTTAATTGGCGGTAGATTATTTCAGGATTATTAAATATATGCATCTATTCAATAAAACCCAAAACTATCATAAAATCACTAAATTTAGTAAATAATTAAATATCTATGCACAATTGAATTCAATAAAACCTATTTGATCTCACAATCGACGTAGAATTAAAGTTTCAATAATATCCTCTAACTAGAATTAAAAAAATAGTTATAAGCCATTGATAATAAAGAACACTTGACTATTATTAAAAAGAAAAAATTGTTCTTATGGAAGAAAGTTAAAGGAGAACAATGTTGGAGAATTCCATCTACCCATGCAACCTACTCTTTTTTGAAGGCAAAAGACAGAAAATAAAACCGAGCATAAAGATGTCTCCATATTCAGGTCGACCTATCGACTGTTGCCAAACTCTAGAAAAGGTCCTCCAAGCCTGATCTAGCAGTTGCCTATGTTTATTCTTTTCTATGCAAAGACCTAAGTACTTTGCTCTACCTTTAGCAAAAAAATGCCTCTCCTTTTCATCTAAAGACACCTTACTTTTCCCCCTTATTTTCTTCAGTTGTTTTTGGTCCATTGCCCTATTCACTCTCTTAAACCTACACATATTCATCCCAACCAACGACTACATTTTGCTACTACGTTGCTTCTTCATCTGCTACTACATCTTCGTTTTCTCTCCATGCTTCCACCTGTTGTCTACATTTTGCTTCAATATGGGTTGTTGATGTTTTTTTTCTACTATTGTCATTTTGTTTATGCTTTTTTCTCTTGCTCTTCTACCATTTTCACCCTGCTTTTTCCTCCTTTTTTTTCTGCCATTTTACTTCTTATTTCTGATAGCTTTTGGCTTATTTGCTAGTGTGTTTGGTGGGATGTTACTTACTGACGCGTTTTAGTCCCTCTTCTCTGGCTACTACTTTTGTCTTTTGCTGGGTGTTTCTTCTTTTTCAAACATCCTCTAGCTGCTGCGTGTTGATCCCATCTGTGATAGTTACATCTTCTGTTGCTATGTTGTTTCTCATCTACTACATAACCTTTGTTTCATCTTGGTTATGCTGTGTTTTAGTCAATGCTCATCTGCTAGCATTTTTCTTTATTTTTGCTAATTTTCTCCAATATAGCTCTACATGTCTCAACCTCCAAGAATAAAGTAGAAACATCATAATCAGTACAATATCCATTTAATATGCTTTAAAATACCCCAATTTAATATGTAAATTATTAATTTATCAAAGAGCTTTAAAATTTTGAAAATTTTGCTCTCATACTCAAAAGCTCACGAATGCGATGGGTATTATCTGTATAAATAATATGTAATATCCTCCTTTTACCTACCAATTCAAATCAATATTCAACAATAAAACATAATATTGATGGACATATTTCAACTAATTCAAAATATCAATTCATAAAATTTAATAATCAAGATTACAATAAGCTTAAAGAATTTATTAAAGATTCATTAAACCCTTCCCTACACTTAAAATTGTACATTGTCCCCAATGTACACAATATATATATTAAGGGAAAAGTTTAGTGGGAATTCCCTGAATATGGCAATTTTGTGATGTCATATCCATCTAATGTAAAACTACATCCTTGCACAATATAGCAAAAGGATTAAAAAAAAAGAAATAATAACATAATAACATAATCAAAACAGGAAATAAGAACATCATTAATTATAAATTTAGATATGGCAAAGTAATTAATGAAAATAAAACTGAAAATATTAAATTAGTTAAGAAAAAGAAATACTATTGAAACTAAGCATCATCTTATGACCCTAGCTGATCTGATGAAGATGGTTTCCCCTCGTGATGATCCTGGTAGGGTGGAGGGGTTGAAGAGGATTTACCCTCACCTAATGGTGGAGGATGGAAGTCAATGCCTAGACAACTCACCATTAAGAGCATTAGCTTTACCATCCATCCAATTATAGATCGTAGCTCACTCATACTCTTTACAAGCTCCACTTGCCGTCTCCTAGTTGATATATCCTCAGCTAGTCTGAATTAAGCTTCTCTAGTCCTATTCCCCTCATCTAGGATGGAGGTGACTATGGTTGTGATTGTTGTTCTATGGAAAACTGCACTACTACATCTCCTCCCTCCAATGCTAGCTTGTTAGGTTTTCAATAAGTCGATAAATGTCTCCGATGGGACCTTATATAATGTACTATGCACATATTTTACATTACTATTAAATCGAGTGTTACCATGATTGTCATCTCCTACATCAGTGGTAGCTGATCAAATATACCCATTCTTCTTGTCACTCGAGTCAGATAAAATCAGTGGTAGCTAACCTTCTTATCCTTATTCTGACGTTGGATAAATTAGACAACTGTATGTCCCAAGTGGATAGGCATATTCTCAATTATGCTCTAGAGGAAATACATATTTGTGCTCCCAAAGAATCCCTAACTGTCTCCTCGATCACTCAAAGTATGACTCATAATACCATGGATGCATCTAAGTGCTAGACTGTGTAATGTTAAAGCCTTTGACATGTTTGGATTGTAGTCATCTTCAAAGTTGATCTTACTCTAGAAGTGTTGCAGAGATGACCCATATAGAAGATCCATTCGTAATGCTTGGTACTCTAGTGTCCTAGTGTACTCCCATTCGTACAAACCTATGATGATGAAGAACTACATATAACTCATCTGATGCATCTCCCCCATCATCTAAAACTTGACTGTATTGGGACAATCTCCATTGTAACATCCCTTCTCCATAGAGAATGTGGAGAGGACCTCTAAAATGAGCTCTTTGTAAGAAGGTTCCATAATTTCAAAAAATTGTGAGTAGGCTCTTACATCAACTAACTCTCTCAATTATTAGGCTAAGTTAACTTGCTTTAAAGCCTTCCAGTCAATGTACAAATTAGATATGACTTTCTTATCCTTCAATCTTCGATATTGTTCTTCCTGAACCCTAACATTAAATAGTAGCATTTGTGGCCTCTTTAATGGTTGGATTATCGTAGATGACTCTCTTTGATGCCTCTTTCTGTGAATTTTGAATTCAATTAAGGTTAATTGACTAGATTTTGAGAGAGAGTAATCAAAACCTTAGGAAATCTAGGATTAAACACATAAATTTAATCAACAAGATTAAGGGAAATAAAATATGGAAGGAATAGTTCCTAATTATGTACTCTTGATCAAACCCTAATTTTATTGACAACTCACTTGTTGAATTGTTTATTTGTTTCATTTATTAGTCTATTTTAATCTCTATTATTTACTTTTATTCAAATCAATTTCTAAATAACTTAGAAAAAGTTAGGTTTAAATTGTTTGCTCTTACACAATCCTTATAGGAATGATAACCTCTATTACTATAAGATACGATTCATATACTTACAGGTATTGAGAGTTTTATTAGATATAAAACTTGCTCAAAAAGATTTTAACACCATTGTCAGGGACTTTTAACATTAGGGCAATTTGAATTCTTTTGATTTAAGGATTTAATATTTTTCTTATATGAGTACAGGTACCTAAAAAATATAAAAATATATATGAAAAAAGTTTGTAAAGGAAGTTGAAGATACAATAACTCTAAACATCACATAGCAAGAATGTCAAATCTAAAGAAATAAATGTCAACAAGTGGTAGTAAGAAAGATGGTAGAGGAATTAAATCATGGAGAGCTGCAAAGGACCGATTTTTTGAGCCCAGGTTTCAATGTCAGTTATCAAGGAATACACGACTACTAGTGCATGCAACATACGACTTGTTAAAAGAGATGGCGAAGAATAGATGTCTTTGGACATTGGAACGAAGTAGACAACCATCAACCTTCTCATATCCAAAAGGAATGATTGATGTAGATTCAATGATAGTATTACATGTTGAGATTGCCAACTTAACTCACCAATTGAATAGCCTAACAACCAATTCTTTTTCTCAAAGAAATTGAGCATAAATGTGAGCTATATAGGCAAGAGTGCCATATCATAGTTAATTGCTTCTTAGTGGAAAGCAATAACTTGCAATAATTCAAATTTATGGGAGCACAATTTGGTTAGGGAGGTAACAATCCCCATTCAAACTCATACAATACTGGGTTGTAAAACCACCCAAATTTCTTTTTATGTAATAATGTAGGGACTCAGTTGAGAAATCAAAGTCCACTGAGATTTCATCATGATAAGTCCAGTGCAAATGAATCAAAATTGGACAAGCTCATGAGTATGGAAGGTCAAGTCATACTAATAGCAAAGAATCATACCTCTTCTATTCACAATCTAAAGGTTCAAATGGACCAACTTACAAATTCATTATCTACAAGAAGAGTGGAAAGTCTTTTGATCAACATGGAAGTAAATCCAAGAAAGTTATTTAAGGTTATCACACCTAAGAGTGGGAAAGAGGTAGCAAAACTAGTTGAAAAAATAAGTTAAATCCCATAGAAGACGCAAAGAAGAAGAAAAAGGACAGATAAGAATGAGGATCCTCCCTATGTTCCTCCTTTTCCATATCCACCAAAAGTATCATTCCCACAAAGACTTTAGAAGAACATATTGGATATAAAATTTGCAAAGTTTGTGGAAAAGCTGAAGAAATTGAAAATTATTTCTTCCTTTATGGAAGCATTGGAGAGCATACCTCAGTACATGAAATTTCTCAAAGACATCTTATCAAATAAGCAAACTTGGGATAATAATCAAATGGTTTCTATAAAAAAAAGTTACACCTCCATAGTTACCAACCATATGCCCTTAAAGTTGAAATTTCTAGGGAGTTTTCCTATATGTTGTGTAGTTGGTAATTTAGAGTTTTCTAAATGTTTATGTAACTTAGGCGTAGTTATTAATCTTATGCCTCAATTTTTAGGAAATTGGGGCTAAAAGATGTGAAACCAACTTCCACGTTTATTCAATTGGCAGATCAATCGATTAAAAAATCATTTGGTGTGGTGGAGTATATGCCTATAAAAGTGGACTAGTTTATCCTTCCTATAGATTTCATCTTGCTAGATATTGAAGAGGATAGAACTTGTCCACTAATTATTGGTAGACCCTTTTTTAGCATTGGAAAAGCTTTAATAGATGTCCATAAAGGCAACCTTATCCTTCAAGTTAGTGATGAATAAGTATAATTCAATATGAATAAGGTATTAAAGAATCCAAAGCAAGGTAGTTCGTTCATAACAATTGATGTAGTTGAATCTTTTGATAGTAGACATAGAGGTTGAAGGATATAAAGAAGTCCATGTTCAAGAAACAACAAAGGAAGTGGAATAGATGAAAGAGGACATGGAGTTGGAAGAATATAAGGATGTGTCTGTTCAAGAACTAGAAGCATAAGAGGGGATGAGGGTGTTACAGAAGAAGAGCAATTCACCTTGTAGGACAGACTGCTGGATTCGATAGAAGATTTAGAGAGATTTATTATTCCCTATTTTATTGATAGTTGTTACTAAAAAGGGTATTATTGAACTTAATTGGATTTCTTAATTTTACCAATTACATCTTTCTTATTAAATTGCAACATGTAGCTTATTTACAGGCTAGAAACTAAAATTAGGAGACACGGGTAAAATCAACCCTCTCATAATAGACCGAAGTTAAGTGTAAACATGAAGAATACTTCAAGCTAATAACATTAAACAAGCGCTAGTTATGAGGCAAGACAAGACTTAGGATATTTTTATTTTGTGCCTTTTTATTTTATGTTCATTTTGTAGGGAGGGAATTTCTGGAATGTCATAGCATAAAGTGTCTCCAATTGTATCGCCAACACCATCACCACCTCAATCTCAATAGGTATTCTTGGTCTAATTTTTTATTTATTATTATTTATATTGTTTTGCTTTCCACATTGAGAATAATGTGAGAACATTTATTTGTGAGTTCTGTATTTGCATTGTGTGAATGTGTCAATAACAAGAATTGAATGGACTTAGTTTAGCTTTGAACATGATCATTTAAATTGTAAAGGCATAGTAAATTGTGAACTTTGTGTTTTTAGTGTCTTCAGGATGAATATTCATGTTCATTAGGATATGACACTTATTCTTTCACTTTATGATTTTTGTTCATATACATTAATAATTATAGTCAATTAAATTGTTTAGATTTATTAGTACCTTTTATGAGAGTGGTTGAATAAAAAGAAATGCTGTAGGCTAAAAAAATTAAATTATATAAAAAAGTGTTAAAAAATATTCTACAGGCTCTTTTTCAAAAAATTGGGTTAAGAATAAAACTGGTAGCCAATTGAGAGTTATGATATAGATAAGTAATCAGGGGTATTCAGAACCAAATTTTTGTCTTCACGTCAAATGGCATAATGACACTCTAACCAAGCTAAATAAAAATGTGACATAGGTAGGGGACATTCATAAAAAAGTCTTTCCCTTTACAGCAAAAGACTAGGTTATCATTAAAAAAGGTGTTATAATATATTAAAATGACTGATCTTTTACAAATAGCAAGAATTTTCATGAAAGGTTACTTAGTGATAAGTTGCCTTTTTTATTAACTAATGTCACAAGTGTATGAATACGGTGCTAATAATTTGATTGATGTGTATATAAAAATCAAGGCACTTAAACAAAAAAGGAATGAGTATTATCTTGGCATATTTTGAGTGATTGGTGTTTAAGGTTAAGTTCATTCCATAAGATTTGATATCATTGTACCATTATTACATGTTGCATGTTATTATGTTTATGTATATTATTTATTTTACTTACTTGTGTTTTTAGTTTTGCTTGAGGACGAGAAAAGGTTTAAGCATGGGGATATTGATAGGTGTCTATTATATTATATTTTTTCAGGAGTTTGAATGTGTTTTTAAGTGTTTCTTAGATTACTATCATATGTATATGCTTACAATTATTTTGTTGATAGTGTTTGTATGCATTCTGAGTTTTGTTTAGTTTAGAGAAAAAATTGGATCTTAATTTTATGTTTTATAAGGTGGTTGATGTGTTTGTAAGTGTATGGAAAAAAATGTGAAAAAAAGAGGATTTTTTTTATATATGTAGGCATGGCACAATCATAGATGGTGCACGATCGTGACAATATTACAATTAGTTAATATCAAATAAGTAGTACCTACGTGATGAATCCCCCTAAGATATCTTAAATATTATCCTTTTATCATGAAATTAAATTATTGATTATTGTACTATGAAAATTTCTATCTTATATTAATATCTTTCTCAAGATTAAAACCCTTAAGATTGCATTACTTGATTCGTGAATTTTGCTATTAAGTTTGACCCTAATCTAAAGGATTTACATCGACCAATCTCTAGGTTTACATTCAACTCCTTTCAATTATGGCAAATCTATTCCCATAAAAGGATTTCTTAATATCAATCATATGAAATCAAATAGTGGAATAATATTTTAGTTATGATAGTTCAAGATTATAACGCATAATTAAATCGCAGTAAATTAATTAGTAAATTTGCATTGAATAAAAGATTAAATCACACTATCATCACAACTTAGGGTTTCTAAACACTAAATAATTTAGTTCCTACACATAAAAAACAAAACCAATAAAAAATATTTAGAAGAACAAATAGAAATAAAAGAATTCATATTCTAAATCCCCCTTTTGTCTATAATGAATCTTCTTGCAATTTATATCGAATGATGCTCTCTATTGAATCTTATGATGTAATCTTCATGTTCTCCTCATCTTCTAGTCAGAAATGTCTCTTCTCTGTGTTTCTTATGACTAAAAAAAGCTTCTAATCTCACCTCCTCTTAGTCTTCCCAAAAAATCCTTTTATAGTAAAAACTAAGATTTATGGATATAAACAGCCACTTACATAGTCGTGTAGGTGTCCGTGTATCTCCAAAAGTACCTAAATTTATGATTTTACGTAGACAAAGTCACTTACATGAGCAACATAACAGTTGTATAACACACATGGGCATGTATATAGCCAAAAACAATGTTTTCAAATTTCCACATGCTTACAGTGACTTCCACGATTATTGGACACTATCGTGTATCTCCATGTTACTTCAAATCTTCATTTTTGACCACATTTTCCTTGGAATTTTTCCCTTTTAGTCTATGAAGGCAATTAACACCTAAAAAACACTTATAGAGAAATATGTACCAAAAATACTATTAAAATATTAAATAATAAGCAAAACACATCAAACATTTTATCATCTTACCCTAACCTCAAAAAAGTTATACAATAAAGAAAGTCTTTCTCTAATTCAAAATCTCTTTAATATTTTCTCATCGATGTATAATAACTTACCAACAAACTCAAATCTTTTTTTGACCAATACTGTAAAGGAATATTATGAAAATTCTCTTAGAGTGGAACACTCTCTTGCTTGAATCTTTTGAGATTAATACTAGTTCTCCACACTTGGAAGAAAAAAGGGTACTTAAGGACATCCTATAGCCCTACTTCTACTTCACTCTTGACCATTGGTTTAAAGGAAATTTTGAACAATATATAGTTCTCTTTAGATACCAAAAACTCAAACAACAATTTTCCTTTCCACTAATTTTTAGCCCAGTTGTTAAAAACTGGTAAGGGGGTGTTTCCACTATAAAAAACCAAACCAAGGTTATGTTCTAACTTCTTGCACCCTCCTTCAACACTTTTAGGTATAAAGAGACTATAGAATGACCCTTTGAGTAGGTTGAAAGATAATATTACAAAGAGGACTTTGAGCTTTCTCCTAATATTTCCTTCCAACTAATACAAGGATTGATATTTTCTAAGATTATCTTAGTATGTTTTGAAGGCTAAGGAGGAAGGGATGAAGGTTCAATTAAACAATTGGTATCTCCTAGGTGCTTCAAAAGGCCAAATGATGGGTGGGTGGGGAAGGTTGGAAAGGCAAAAATTATTAGCAATAGTTTGATTGGATTGGGAAAGGAAGGCATTTATAGCCTAAATTGGAATTAACCAACCTATAGAAAAGAAAATTTTGCTTCAAAAAGTTGTTACCTTAAGGTTTAAGGAGGTAAGAATTAAAACAAGTGGATAAGGGGTGCAATACTAAGACTTCCTAAAAAGTCACTCATCCTAGTATTACTTTTACCCAAGCACATCTAACTTTAGAGTTTCTGACGACATTTAGAGCATTGGTGGTAATATGACCATACCATATTAAGAAAACATTTCTTAAATTTAAAAGAATTTAAATTATTAATTCTAATTTAAGTTGAAATATAATTAGAACTAATTCTAGAAAATAATTTTTCAAATTTTAATTAGGAATTAATATAATTGTTAATCCTAATCATATAATAAAAATAATTGATTTAATTTTATAATTGATTTTGAATTTAAAATTATTTTTGAAATCTGTGCTAAATTAGGAATATAGTATACACTTCAATAACTTTTTCCAGCCTTAGAATTCCCTTAATCTAAAAGCTGAATAGGTTATATATTTTTTAGTTTAAGTCACATTTAACCTTATATCCCAACCCTAACATTGCCATCTCTGCAAGCTGATACCATTATTGCATTAGTCTCACCACACTTCACCTACTCTTAGAGCCACCATCTACTATCATTAACCCCTGTCGTGCACTTATCATCTTCTGCTTTAAGACATAGCCACTAATTTGCATCTCTAATAACACATGCAGTAACCCCGATCGTCATCCACCATCATCGTACAACTCTAGCACGTTCTGTCCAATCACAGTAAAGACAACTACAAGTCACTAGTTCTAGAACTCCAACATTTATAACTTGCCTAAAAACCCCTTAAACTTACCAACGATTCGTTATAGAGAATTACTGCTACATCTAGCCATACATATCATCATCTCTTTGCTCGCGACCTATGAAGCACAGACACGACAAAATGTTGCCCTATCTGTGTGTCCGACACGTGTCTGACACGGATACGCAGTGGGCACGTGTTCATACATGTCGTAATAAAAAAATTATTTTCTTCGGCTCAGACACACATGCCGACACAGCTGGAGTTAGCTCGGACACAGCTAAAAACGGCTTAGACACACCTTAATATGGCTCGTAGCAATTTTATGAATTATTAAAATTTTTATTAAGTTGATACGATAGTCTTCCTTATTTAGAAATTCTCAATTTCCTGGTGGTTTTCTAGCCAACATCTCTCCTCCTTTTCATAAGACGCTAGCTTCCTTCTGCTACTGCCTCCTTCACGTCTACGCTAGTAACGCTGTCTTCATAAAGCCATTTAGGTAAGTTTTCGTTATCCCTTCTTTCACGTCTGTGCTGGTAACACTGTCTTCATAAAGCCATTCAGGTAAGTTTTCGTTATCCCTTCTTTGTGGTGCGGCAACGATTTTGCCATACATATGATTTTGTAATCATTAACGTTATCCCTTCTTCACGTTTGGCTTTCCCATCCAAAGTATTGTGTGTAATGGGTCGTACACCCACTTCCTGTAGTTTGTAACCACTAAAACTAACCATGTACAACTTTTTAATGGCTTTCCCATCCATAACTACGACTCTGTACATGGTTAGTGGTTACAAACTTACAATACTTATTAATTAAGTATTGTGAGCTTGTAGTGCGTCAAT
>JANZLD010000004.1:22795275-22807639 GCA_026413575.1 Erythroxylum carthagenense | reverse complement strand
TATTTATTCATTCAGTCTGAACACGACTTTGAATAAAACGCGCTAAAGGGGATTGCCTTTAGGGCACTACTCTAACAGACCATACAGTCTAGAAATATTTCCAACATCTTTTCACCTTATTCTTTATCATTTAACTCCTCCAATCTGTTATGTAAAGGTAAAGAGTTAGTTTCAAAAATAATTAAGGACTCAGTACTTACCTCTGAGCTAAAAGATATGTCCTTTTCAGCTTCGAGCTCCTTCTCCACTTCTTCAACACAAACAATTCATTGAGGGTTGACCTTAAAATTCTTAAGTTCCTCATCATTTTTGTAAAGTTTCCGAACAAACATCCATTGGATACACGTCGGGTTGATACAGCTGCTCCTTTTCGCTTTCCAATTCTAGGTGATCGAGCCTTATTGCCATCTGACCCATTAGGTGTTCCATCCTTTGTTGCCTTGCTTTTGTCTCTTGTCGGAATTCTTGCAACTATTGCTGTGTATCTTATTGAAATTGCAAAATGTTAGCAGCTAGATTCTTAACAATTTCTTCTAGAGATGCACCTGAATCGTGTTGACTCTCCAAATCTTAAATGCTAGACCATGTGTTTCTTAGAAATTTCCCTCCATGCTTCTAGAATTGTAGAGTATTCTCCTGCAGTTTTTTCACAATATTATTCAACTCTTCCAGAGATGGACCGGAGTCGTGATAAGAAGCTTCTAGTCTATATGAGAATTGTTGTGCCTCCTACAAACTATCATGGAAGTAATTCTTATGATTATCCCATCTATAATAAAAGTTAGGTTGATCAGTCTAAACATTATTATAGGATTGAGAATATGAGTTATAAAAGAAATTACTTTCGTCCATATCGAATTTTTTTTCACACGAAGCAAAAAAATGAAAAGATCACAAAATAATAGAAAAGAAATTAATTACGAACAAATATATACAAAACACTAATGAACTCACAAACAAAAACTAAAACACTGCACTCCCTGGCAACAGCACCAAAATTTGACAACACGTCATTACGCTAGTCAAAATAAAATAACTAGACTACTAATATAGTAGTGGTGAGCCTGGAATGATCCCACAGAGAGTATGTGTAAAGTTTATGAAATGAAATTAACCGATGTTTTGGTTCAACAGGGCGTTTGGTTTTTTATAGAAGAAAATAAAATGAAACTAATTAATAAAAACAAATTAAAGAAAACATGCAAAAAATTATAAAAGTGGGGAATTCGGTAAGGACCCAACTCTTTGGTTCAATCTCTGCCTTTATCCTGACTAAGCATATTTTATTAATTTGTTGTTCTTTAACCTTTCCTACCCACAATTAATTGTTGGTTAATAATTAACCCGAGTTTTCCTTTAGGTAGTGTTTAATCAAGATACGATAATTAATTAAACCTAACTACTTAATAACCTAGAATATGATCTCTAGATTTAATTAGGCAGTAGCAATATGAATTAGGAAAACCAATTAATCAAGGAAACAACCACATACGAAGCGTCATTTAACCTAGATCATGTTATCCCTACTGATTACGAATCATTAATCACTACACATAAATTTCAACATAACAATTACGGATTATATCAGAATTCTAGCAATAGGTTTCCATTTAACGATTCAATGAACGCATTAAAATCATCATCTCATAATACCCAATGGGTTCGTACATAAATAATTGAATAATAAAAAAAATCCGATTATCCATACACAATACCTAAGTTAATTAATATAGGATAACATGATCAATTTCTAATGAGAGAAAGAAACAACAAAACAATTAAAAAATACTTAACCAGGTTTGTAGGTGTCGATGTTACCTCCGAATCGGTGTCAGGATGCCTAGCCCTTCATGGGTCTTTCCTGAAAAAACACTTCAACCCCCATTCCAATCCCTAGCCAAAAACCCCTTAGTTTTCCTTCACTGCCTACTCAACCCCACTATGCTGCACTATTCCCCTTATTATTTTTGGATTGGACAAATAAGCTTAGAGAGTTTTCTTATTCATGCCACTGTTCACTCCATACATGCAGCTCTCCTCATGCCGTCCTCCCTAGTGCGCTAGGTCACTCCTTCTACGCACTCCAACCATAAGCCGTAGCTCCTTCTCCAGCAACTAAGCTGCTCAGCTAAGCCATAACCCTCACCTGCGCCTGCTCTCTGTGCCTGTGCGCATCTGCCTTCACGCCTGCATGTAATGCCTATAGCATCCACTGTAGCGTCATGGGATGATTAAATGTCCCCCTGGTCACTTAAATCTCTCTACCCTCTTGCTCGTCGGCGCATAAAACGTACACACGCTGCTCTTCTCCTGCACTGCTCCTCTTCTTAGCTATACATTGTTGTTTTGGTTCTCTTATTATTTCTTCATTTTTCCAACAAGCACTTTTAATTCTCCTTCTTTGGATTTTGATCTTTCTTGTCTTCTTCTTGTTCAATTAAGACAAGTAAAAATAAATCTTCGAAAAATGACCCGTATGTCGTGCTTTTAACTCACTTTCATTTCTTTGCTTCCAAATTGTACCTAAAATCATATATGAATTAAATTGAGTATCTTAAGCATTTCGTATCATTAATCGCTAAGTGTAAATAATTAAATGCATCAATAGTTAAACACATATCAATTTCCCCCACACTTAGCTTTTGACCGTCCTCAGGCAAAACATCAAAATTAAGCTTATTGATTCAAAACACTGACTCAATTTTCATATTTTTCTAAGACTATATCATCATAAACAAAGATCAATGACTTTCAAAAATCATAACAAGAAATCAGCAATTCAAGCTTTTACTCATGATCAATCAACAGGCATCATCTTCAAAAACTGAGCAATCTAATGTTAGACTCGGAAAATGTGTTTAACTAAAATATATTCATGGGTACACTTAACACCATTCATGATCATGACAATCGACAACTTTAGATATTATTTCATTTCTCCACCACTAATGTTCACTTGCAAAATCATAAATCAAGGGATTTTTCAAGGTTGTGATGTGGGAAAAGGTGAGGCGAGATATATTTGGGTCAAGTACCCCGAAAGTCATCAAAGCTAGTGAAACAAAGCAACACTCATAAAAAATAATGCAACATTTACATTTCACAACCCCATTCAACTCTCATACATAAAACATATGAAACCTATACCAATCCGAAGGAATCACTCATACAAATTATGCCAATGAAATCACAAGAGTGAATCTTCTAAGCCAACCCCTGCCTCATATTCAACATACTCAAATAACACATCCATTACAACTCTAGGAAGATGTATAAACCATAAACAACTTTTCAACACATATGCCATTCCTCCTTCATACATTTATTTAAACAATTTTTTCTTTCTTTTTTCTTTTTCTTTTCTTTTCCACTTTTTTTATCTTTTTTTCTCTTTTTTCTTATAAAAAAATAAAATAAATTACATTAACATGAGAATCTCAATGACAAGACATAAAATAACATCCCAACATTATAACCATCCCTCACATATGTACACCCCCACACTTAGAAGTTTGTACATCCACAAACTCAATAATAACAAATGTTCTACTAGCTTAATGACTTGGGCAGGACATTTGGTTAAGTTTAAAAGCATAAAATGTGATTTATACAAAAAGAAAGGCTAAAGCTCAAAGGGGTTTATCAAGGGAAAAATCATGTCGTTAGGATAGGTTATTTGGCTAATGTAGTTTATGAAAAACAAAGAATGCCTAATCATATCCATGTTAATGGATGTGACAAAAATGTGGTCTTGAATAGAAATTCAATGCAAGATCTGGATGCACATGTCATAAAGGTCACATATTATCGAAGGGCAATGAGACTGATATGGATGTGTCAGTCAAATAAGGCTCAAAATCTCACTGGCTTTGTCTACCGTTAATCACTACTCTTCTAAAGATAATGCATATCGACCAATCACAAGAGCAAAAGTACATGCTAAAGTTGCTATGAAATTCTCTAGTCAATCCACAATCTAATCATGATTATACAATCCTATAAGCAATAGAAACAATTCGTTGAGGGTTGACCTCAAAATTCTCAAGCTCCTCATCATTTTTTAAAGTTTTCAAACAAACATCCATTAGATGGACCTCGGGTTGATACGACTGCTCCTCTTTGCTTTGGATTCTAGGCGATTGAGCCTTATAGCCATCTGACCCATTATGTGTTCCGTCCTTTGTTTCCTTGCTTTTGTCTCTTTTTGGAATTCTTGCAACTGCCGTTGCGTATCTTGTTGAAATTGCAAAGTGTTAGTAGCTAGATTCTTAACAATTTTTTTTAAAGATGCACCTGAATCGTGTTGGCTGTTTGAATCTTAGGTGCTAGACAATGTGTTTCTTGGAAATTACCCTCCATCCTTCCTAGAATTGTAAAGTATTCTCCTGTAATTTTTTCACAATATTATTCAACTCTTCCAGAGATGAACCGGAGTCGTGATAGTAAGCTTTTGGTCTGTATGAGAATTGTTGCACCTCCTGCAAACTATCATGGAAGTAATTCTTATGACTATCCCATTCATAACAAAAGTTAGGTTGGTTAGTTCAAACATTGTTATAGGATTGAAAATATGAGTTATAAAAGAAATTACTTCTGTCCATATAGATTTTTTTTCACACAAAGCAAAAAAAATTAAAAGATCACAAGATAATAGAAAAGAAATTAATTATGAACAAATATATACAAAACACTAATGAACCCACAAACAAAAACTAAAACATTGCACTCCCCGATAACAGCACCAAAATTTGACCGCATGTCATTACACTAGTCAAAATAAAATAACTAGGCTACCACTATAGTAGTGGTGAGTCTGGGTCGATCCCACAGGGAGTGCACGTAAAATTTATGAGTGAAATTAACTGAAGTTTTGGTTCAACTGGGGTTTTTGCTTTGAAAGAAGAAAATAAAATGAAACTAATTAATAAAAAATTAAAGAAAACATGCAAACAATTATAAGAGTGGGGAATTCAGTAGGGACCCGACTCTTTGGTTCAATCTCTGCTTACATCCTGACTAAGCATATTTTATTAATTTATTATTCTTTAACCTCTCCTGACAACTATTAATCGTGGGTTAATAATTAACTCGGTTTTTTCCTTAGGTAGTGCTTAATCAATATACGATCGTTAATTAATTCTAATCACTAAATAACCTAGAATACAATCTCTAGATTTAATTAGGCAGTAGCATTACGAATTAGGAAAATCGATTAATCAAGGCAACAACCACATACATCATTTAACCTAGGTTATGTTATCCCTAATGATTACAAATCATTAGTCACTCCAAATGAATTTCAACTTAACAATTACAGATTATATCAAAATTCTAGCAATGGGTTTGCAATTAACGATTCAATGAATGCATTAAAATCATCATCTCACAATATGCAATGAGTTCATACACAAATAACCAAACGATAACGAAAATCTGATTATCCATATACAATACCCAAGTTTATTAACTTAGGATAACACAATCAATTTCTAATAAGAGAAAGAAACAACAAAACCATTAAAAAAATACTTAACCAAGGTCGTTGGTGTCGTTGTCACCTCCAAACCGACGTTAGGATGCCTAGCCCTTCATAGGTCTTTCCCAAAAAAGTGCTTCAACCCCCATTCCAATCCTTATTCAAAAACCCCTTAGTTTCTCCTTCACTGCCTACTCAGCCCCACTATGCCGCACTATTCCCCTCACTATTTCTAGATGGGACAAATAAGCTTAGGGAGTTTTCTTATTCACGCCATTGTTCACTCTATGCACATAGCTCTCCTCACGCCTGCCTCCATGCTGCACTGGGTTACTCCACCTGTGCTCTCCAACCACAAGCCACGGCACCTTCTCCAGCAACTGAGTTTCCCAACCAAGCCGTAACCCATGCTTGTGCCTGTTCTCTGTGCCTACACACAGCTGCCTTAACACCTACCTGCAATGCCTGTAGTGTCCATTGTAGTGCAATGGGATGAATAAACGTTCCCCTGGTCACTTAAATCCCTCCAACGTTTTGCTCCTCAGCACTGTTGTCTACATTAAACGTAACTGGTATCCGAGTTACACAGACACATTGTATGTTTTGATTAAAACGCACACACGCTGCTCTTCTCCTGCGCTGCTCTTCTTCTTGGCTATGCATTGTCATTTTGTTGCTCTTATTATTTCTTCATTTTTCCAGCAAGCAATTTTAATTCTCCTTCTTTGGATTTTGTTTTTTCTTGTCTTCTTCTTGTTCAATAAATACAAGGAAAAATAAATCTTTGAAAAATGGTCCATATGTCGTGCTTTCATCTCACTTTAATTTATTTACTTCCAAATTGTTCCAAAAATCATATATGAATTAAAGTGAGTATCTTAAGCATTTTTTAATCATTAATTGCTAAGTGTAAATAATTAAATGCTTCAACAATTCAACACATATCAATACCCATCACTACCTGAAGGCAAGGTCAAAATTGGTATAGTTGTCAGCCTATTCTTCAATTCCTCAAAACTTTTTTGGCATTCCTCCATCCACACAAACTTCTTATTCTTCCTTGTCAATTTGGTAAGTGGGGCTGCTATCATGGAAAAGCCCTCTACAATTCTTCTGTAAAACCCCACTAAACCTAAGAAACTCCTAACTTCTACTATATTCTTTGGTGCTTCCCATTTAACCACTGCTTCCATTTTCCTTAGATCTATATGTATTCCTTATTCTGAAATTACATGTCCAAGAAACATTACTTCCCTTAGCCAAAATTCACATTTATCGAACTTGGCATACAACTCTTTCTTCCTTAATGTTTCCAAAGCAATCCATGAATGTTCCTCATGCTCCTTGTAACTCTTAGAATAAACCAATATATCATCAATAAAGACAATGACAAATCAGTCTAATAAAGGCTTAAAGACTCTATTTATTAAGTCTATGAAGGCTACAAGTGCATTCGTTAATCCAAAGGGCATGACTAAAAACTCAAAATGCCCATACCGTGTTCTAAAAGTAGTCTTTGACACATTAGACTCTTTTGTCTTCAACTGGTGATAACCTAATCTTAAATCTATCATAAAAAAAGTCTTTTTTCCCTTATAATTTATCAAACAAATCATTTATATGTGGAAGTGGATATTTATTCTTGGTAGTGACATGATTAAGCATCCAGTAATCCACACACATTCTCAATGATCCATCGTTCTTCTTCACAAAAAGAACTGGAGCTCCCTAAGGTGAATAGCTAGGCCTAACATACCTTTTCTCCAACAATTCTTATAACTGCTCTTTAAGTTCCTTCAATTCTATTGGAGTCATTCTATAAGGGGGAATTGAGATCGATGAAGTACCTGGCAGAAGCTCTATTGGAACTCAATTTTCCTAGGTGGTGCTAGTCTTGGTAATTCCTCTAGAAAGGCATTAGAAAATTCCATGACTACAAGAATATCGTCTAAATTTTCTCCATCTACCTTCGTGTCTACTGCATAAGCTAAGAATGCTTCACATCCTTCCCTCATCATTTTCTCTGTCGTCAAAGCTAAAATGATTCTAAGTGACCTTCCCTTTTTGTCTCCCATAAGCACCACCTTTCTACCCTTGTCCAACTGAAACTCTACTATCTTCTGTTTGGAATCTAAACAGGCATTTTATTTCTCTAACGTATCTAAGCCCAAAATCACATCTAATCCCCCCATCTTCAATGACATCAATCCACCACTAATCGTTCCCCACGAATATATATTTCACAATCTCTATAAACTTGACTAGTAATAATATATTACCCGATTGGAGTACTCACCATCAAACAAGTATCCAATGGGCTCAATTTCTACCATGCACAGTTCCACTTAATGAAACAAAGGAATGGGTAGACCCCGAATCAATAAAAAAAATAACATCATCATCAAATAATTTAACTATACCAGTCATAACTTTTGGAGTAGTTTTTGCCTCCTCTCTTGTCATTACAAACACTCTAATTGGTGCTTGCCCCCTTGGTCTCCATGGAGGATTCACTTTTTTAGCTGCACCGGAACTTCCCACTTCAGTTGCAGTATTGTGTCCCACAATTTCAGCCTTTTTCGAAGCTTGTATCTGAGTTCCTTCCCTTCTTGCATATTGTAGGCACTCTCTAGCTATGTGTCCTTTCTCTCTATAGTTGAAACAAGCTCCTGTCAACCTATAGCACTCCCCCTTATGGAATTTCCCATAATGATCACACTTAGAAATAGGTGACATATCCCCATCTCCTCTTCTACTGCCTCCAACCACTGAGGCTTAATGAAAAGTAGTTTTCATCAGTTTGGACTTGCTTGCACGTGGTGCTCCTCTCCTCCAACTGTACAGGGAAAGTCGTGGCACTCCTCTCTAATGTAGGAGTACCACCTCGCCTCCTGAACTGTTCTCTCCCTTTCCTTTTTCTGTTCACAACACTCTTTATGTTCTCCACATTCTTAGCCCTCAGTGTCACTTCAACCAGCTGTTGAAAATCACAGAAGTTTTACACCACCACTTTTTCTCTAATGACTACATACAATCTCGCTTCAAATCTACAGGAATTGATTGCCTCACTCATCATCATCTCAGCTGCATATCGAGACAATTGTGTAAATCTGAGCTCATACTAACTCACTGTCATCTCCCTCTAGGTGAGACTCAAAAATTTCCTCTACTTTTGCTGAATATACACCTCAGATAAGTACTTCTTATAAGCAGCTATGAAATCCTTTCTTGCCAACACCGGTGGTTTCAACAGACTTCCTGGTACACATTTCCACCAATGCAAAGCATCTCCCTATGGCAAACTTGTAGCATACTCAGTCTTCTCATCATCCTCACAATCCATTTGCTCTAGTATCCTCTCTCTCTCCGTCAACCAAGTTTCAGCTTCTTCTGGATCCATCGTCCCATAAAAGTCTACTACCCTATACTTCCTAAGCTTATCAATATGCTTTCTTTTCTTCACTAGGGTCAGAGTAGAAGTTTGTGGTATTTAGCCCATAGCCTGGACAAAAGCCTGAGTGAATGCCTGGAATAGCTTAGGATCCAATGGAGTAGGCACCTACTTCTGTGGAAGAGGAGACTCATACGCCGGCGATCGAGAGGGCCCATTACCGTGCCTTATAGAAGCCTCAGCATTTCCTGGTGCTCTCGACTCATCCGTACTCTCCTCTCTGGGTGCAGAGTCAGGTGTAATAGATCTTTACAAAACTCCTTGTGTCCTTTTATGAGGTGCAATCTTACTCTTTCAATTTAAACACTAATGATTAGCTTATGTTTCATTTTAATCTTATTTCCTACATGTATGCATGATATGCATGTCACTTAACGTAATCAATCCATTCACAATGCAAACAGTTTATCACACATCATAAAAATTTATACCACTATATATTCTAAGCCTAGGAATCCTAAAATCCTAAGCGCTGATACCAAACAATGTTGGAGCCAGGTCTCATTACCTATCCTGAGATGATAATTTAAGACAGTAGGGTAACGGTCGTTCGAACAAAAAGTTGAAAACTTCCACTGAGAAGAATTTTTTTTATTGTCAGCAGTGGCGGGTTCATTGCGGCGAAGATATGGAAAAATTCCATGGACCTTTTAGGAGAATTTCGTCATGGCCAATATTTGACTTCTCCATGATGAAGTCCCAAGGTCGAGTGACTGCACCCTTAAAGACAAATTCTCGGCAACGAAGTCCCCGGATCAAATTCAAGAACCTCTCAGGATAAATACGTCGTGGCAAAAGGCTGGCTTTACTGCGGTGAAGTTGTAAAAAAAAAGTTAAAATTAGCCTTCAGGAAAGGTTCCCCATGGCTAAGATCTAGCTTCACCGCGGCGAAACCTTTGACTTACAACCCAAAAACCCAACATTCCACAAAATTTTGCACACATACACATACCATTTCCAGAACCATCTCCTCCAACCACAAAATAAACATAAACATACACAAAGGAACTTCTTCAAGTCTCATTCTCAATATTAGAACAAAATAGAGTTTGAACAAGCTTTAGTTACATATCACCAACTACTTCATTAGCTTAACATACAAAATACAAAGGATGCTCATGTTCGATATGCTACTAAAGCTACTCAAAAGTAATCAAACTAACTAGTTACTAAATGTGGCTATCTCAGAGTTTCCAAATGCCCTGCAAAGATTGCTAACCTTCTCATTCTGTACCTGAGGAGAAAATAGTGGGTTAAGCTACAAAGCTCAGTGGCTAATATATTTATAGCCATTAGCAACAAGTCACACAATCAAACATATAAACATATGTACATATCTATATATATTACATTTTAATCTAGCAATTGATCATTAATAATTCTAACTCAAGACTTCAAAGTTAAGGATGCTATCACATAAACAAATCATGTATAAAAATTCCATAAAAACATAACACTCAATCATGCCTAACAAATCAAATGAAATGCACAACCAAATGGCTTAAGAGTTCTATGGATAGAAATCGCGAAACCGAAGTTTACACATGAACAAAATGAGTCCATTCTTAGGATCTCATATGCCATAAGGGAGCAGCTAGGATAAGGCTTTAGGTCAACATGCACGTGACTAATGAAATGATTTCCATCTTGCCTAAACATGAGCAAATATTAATGCTCAATTCAATTAATCACATATTCACATTTTCATGCTTTTCAAGCTATTTCCTCTTTTGCTTATACAAAATGTCATAACATCATTTATGACATAACATGGTAACAATCATAATGCATTTTCCGCATTCACAACAATTCCATTTCAAACAGTTAAACATATACACATACAAGTAAACAATTTCCCATTCACACAATAACTATAAACACATTACCCACCTAATTTCTTGTGAATCCAAGCTCAAGATTGGCTTTCCTCTTGCTCTTGGGTAAGGTTTCCTTGATTCCTTTCAATTAAACCAAGTTTCCATTCAAAACAACATTCAATGAAAATTCATAAAACTTTAACAATTAAAAGTTAAAATTAAGCTTAAACTTAACCTACCCATAGTCCATCTAGGTTAGAAAAACCAAATCCTACTTTAGAAATCCATGAAAAAAGAAGTTGACAAACCCATTTCTCTACTTCTTTCCCTACCTAAGCAAGAAGGAAAGATGAACTTACCTTAACAAGTTGATTCTTCCTCTTCCCTAGCTTCCCCACGTTTTCTTCTTCTTCCTTCCCTAGCTCCCATGATTATCTTCTCTTCTTTCTTTCTTTCTCACGTTCTTCTCTTCTGTTCTTTCTCTCTTTCACGATTCTCTTCTTGTTCTTCTTATTACAAGACAACATTTTGTCTTGTTTTCCACAATTACCCTTCTCTTTGTTTATCATTCTAATTTTTCCCTTCATTTTAATGTAATGTCCATTTTGTCTCTAATGTCTAATTATATTCTAACTTAATTCTAACATTTCCATCTAAATTCTAATTTATGCTCACTAAATTAATGGACTAAATTATAAAATAAATAAATAAACAAACAAATCATTAATAAATAATTAAAAATAATAAATAATTTAGAAAAATTGCATTCTAACAATAACAAACAATAACAATCTATAACTTATTTTGAACTTCAATTCTTTTCTTATACTCAAACTATTCTCCAATTTGATTAATTGTAACTACCATAACCATAAATGTGCCCTTAATGGTACCTAAACAAACACGTTACGGGTATTCTATAAGTGGTTTTGAGAGGGGTAAGTATAAAGTTGCCAGCTCCTTTACACACTACAACAATTTATAATGAGGTTTAGGCTTTTTGTTAAAAAAAGATTGGAAAGAGAAAAAAGATAATTTAATCAAGTTAGATTTGATTATAAAGTTTGAAAAACTTTAAAAAGGTTAAATGTAAGAATTTTAATAAATAAAGACTTATGAAATATTAGATCTTATTTAGGCTGAATTGATATTTAATTGAATTATAATTCTAATTAAAATTAAAGATCTTATTTAGGCTCAATTGATATTTAATTGAATTATAATTCTAATTAAAATTAAACTTAGGTTCTTAAATATGTTGATAATTGAAGGAAGCTGCAGTGAGACCTTATCTCTAATATGACAAGTCCCTTGGATATTGTGCTAGCTTTACAAGTCCACCTTGTGCTCCAATGACTCTTTTTGGGCCCCGAATTTTTTTTATTATTATTATCTATTTATTTATTTATTGATTTACTTGATTTATTCTTTATTTTTGCTTTAATTGTTTTAATTATGTATATATATATAAATATAATTTTTTATTGAGTCTTGGAATTAGCAAGTTTGATTGGGTATTAGAATTTTGAATTAAAATGAAGGATTAGGATTAAATTGGATTAAATTGTAGTAGGCTTGTGAGGAGGAGAGCCCAAAAGCATTTCAAGTGAGCTATAAGGA
>JANZLD010000004.1:22778338-22790413 GCA_026413575.1 Erythroxylum carthagenense | reverse complement strand
CAATTCCCTGATATTATGTACGAATTGCATGTGCGAACCGAATTTGTGCGAATGTTGGGATCAGGTCTGACGGTTCAGGTCGCCTCCGTGGGCGCAACCCGAGGGGCCGCCTCGGGATTCGGGTTACGGGGCTTGGGCCCAACACAAAGGGTGTCAAAGACACTCCATTTTCAGGGAAAAGTTGTAAGAAAACAAAGGGTATTTTGTGAATTGTTCACCATCTTCTAAAATTCTCTCTCAATGAACATACCACATAGCTAACAACTTTTGTGTGTTCTATCCATTCTTCCTAAGAGCTTTCAGGCTTCACTCTTCGTGTGGATATCATTAGAGACATCCTCCTTTGGTCTTTGTGGTTTATAACAACAAGAAAAAGTGAATACAACAAAGAACAAAGGAGATTGTAAGTTACACATCTTAAGTTCATGTTTTTTTACTACATCTAATGGCACATGTTTGATTCTGTATTTTTTAGGTTTCATTTTATTTTCTACTACGTATTCTGATAATTGATGCATATAATGCATGATCGAAACCCAACAATGGTATTAGAACTAAATCAACTTCCAAAATATAGGATCCATAACTTGTCGCAACCAAAATTGATGTGTTTAATATTATGCATTAGAGGATGCATGTTAGGAGTATATGTGGGCTTGCATGGTGGATGGTTATGGACTTAAGCCTAATATGATTGGGATGTCCATATCATGTCATAGTTATAGTAACTATATATATGTGTGTGATATATAAAAGATCTTCCTAGTTAGATGAGACCTAAAAAGAAATCCGTCACTTAGAATATTAAAATTAATGCCTTACATTAATATGGTGAGACCCAAAGTTCTTTTAGAGTTAGGGTTTTTGAGCAAACCCAATTCCACTCTACATGAATATTTTTGATCCATGGAAATATGATTTTCAAATTAATAGGTTAGTTTTAACTAGATACATTGATTTGTTGGGCAAACCTAAGGTTAATGTAGACAAAGGCGAAATTGGGTAGTGTACCTGCGATGTACATACTTCAAGAGTTGATAGCCTAATATGTGTGCACACATCAACAATTGATAGCCCTAGATTTGATAGTTGCATTATAAATGTAATTGGTATAACCAGTACCTACCGATTGACCTAGGATGACTTGTTAGGAAAACCGAAGGTCATTCTTAGAGATATTGGATATCGACCCACTAAGAGAACTTCTATACAAGTTCTCTTGAATTTATATTGAGGGTTATGGATTCACGAGAAAATAGTGGGAGCCATACTACACGTTATTGAAGTCTTAATTGGTATGCATTTACATACAATCTAACGGCATTTCTCTCTTTGAAATTAGGTTGCAAGAATCGACACCATGAACACTAGTGTGAACCTACGCTCATTTATGGAAGCCAATAAGTTGACTGAACCTAACTTCTTAAACTGGCATAGGAACCTGATAATAGTTCTCAAGTTGAAAAAACTATGCTACATCTTAGAAGAACCA
This sequence comes from Erythroxylum carthagenense, assembly GCA_026413575.1. Taxonomy (NCBI): domain Eukaryota; kingdom Viridiplantae; phylum Streptophyta; class Magnoliopsida; order Malpighiales; family Erythroxylaceae; genus Erythroxylum; species Erythroxylum carthagenense. The sequence continues at coordinate 22,788,921 of JANZLD010000004.1, read as the reverse complement.
CTTCCCGATCCCCCTGTTACTGATGCTTCTGATAGTGATCAAAAGGAATATAGAAAGCATCTTGATGAAAGTAAGATGGCTAGCTTTATAATGCTAGCCACTATGTCACTAGAATTGCAAAAACAACGTAAAGCTATGGATGCTTATACCATATTATATCATCTGACGGAGTTGTTTGATGAGCAAGCTAGGTCAGAGAGGTTCGAGATCTCGAGGTTGTGTTTTCTCTCCAAAATGGCTGAGCAGACATATCCAATACAATATGCACTGAAGATGAATGGCTATATTTGAGAGGTTAGCCTCCTTAGGTTTCCTAATGGATCATGAATTAAGTATAGACTTAATTTTGACTGGTGTGATTGATAGTTATTCACAATTTTTGCTTAACTATAAGATGAACTAGATATCCACCACGATTCCTGAATTGATCAACTTGCTCAAAACAGTTGAGCCATCTATTGGGAAGGATAGTATGGTTGTGATGCTAGTGGACTCTTCTAGTTTGAAGAGGAAGAACTAAAAAAAGAAGAAGTCCACAAGGCTTAAGGGAGGTGTGGTCATGAAGAAAGTTAAGGAGAGTTCCCCTAAGGGAACATGCTTCCACTATAGCAAGGATGGCCATTAAAAGACGAATTGTAAGTTCTATTTGGAGTCACTAAAGTAGAAGAAGGCATCAGATGGCCCATCTACTTCAGGTATGTTTGTTACTGATATTAATGTTGTTTCTAATAATAACATATGGGTATTGGATACCGATTGTGGCTCACACATATGCATTGATATGCAAGACCTCAAGAACAGTAAACAACTCAATAAGGAAGAGTCAAACTTACACGTGGGTAATAACGTAAGAGCTGCTGCATTAGTTGCCGGAACTTATATTATTGACACTCCCTAGTGGGCTTGTAATAGAATTAGATTATTTGTTTTTATATACCTGTATTGATTGAGAATATTATTTCATTTTTTAGTCTTAATAAAATTAGTTTCCATTTAAATTTTAGTAATAATGGTCGTTCTATTAGTTTGAATGGAATGCTTTACGCTATGGGTTCATTATGCAATGGAATATACATATTACATATGTACAATCCAGTTCTAAATATCAATAACAATAAAGACAAAAATGAGATAATGTGAAATCATCATACTTATGGCATTGTTGTCTTGGCCATATAAGTGGGAGATGTGTGACTAAACTACATAAGTGTAGTAGTTTAGAGTCATTTGATTATGAATCATACGACACATGTGAATTTTGCTTATTAGGCATGATGCCAAAGTTACCCTTTAAGGGAAAGGGCGAATTAACTACTAGGCTATTGGACTTAATACATTTAGATGTATATGGAAAGGTGCCCATACATGCCAAAGGTGGTTTCATATACTTTATTACCTTTATCGATGAATATTCACAATATGAGTATGTATATCTTATGAGATACAAATCTGAGGCTTTGAAAAGTTCAAAGAATTCAAAAATGAAGTAGAGAAATAGCTGGGTAGAAGTATTAAAACACTGCAATCAGATTGAGGTGGTGAATATTTAAGCCAGGAGTTTCTAAATTATCTCAAAGATAGTGGGATAATATCCCATTGAACTCCACCTTACACGTCCAACTTAATGGTGTGGAAAAAAGGAGAAACCAAACCTTATTGGACATGGTGAGGTCATTGATGGGCTTAGCAGATTTGCCAAAATCCTTTTGGAAAAATGCATTTTAGACTGTAGTTTATGTGTTAAACAGAGTCCCTTCAAAGTCAGTTAATGGTAGTCTATATAAGATGTGGACTAGTAAGAAACCCTATCCTTCTCACATGAAAGTTTGGGTTGTCTGACTTATGTGAAACAGATTTAATCAGATAAGCTAGAAGCTAAATCTGACAAGTGTCTATTTGTAGGATATCTTAAAGAAACAATAGGATATCAGTTCTAAAATTTTTTGGAACAAAAGGTGCTTGCTTCAAAGAATGTTTTCTTTTTATAGAAAGAGTTTCTTCTAAAAGAAGACAGTGGGAGAAAAATTGAACTTGTGGAAGTTCAAGATGCTCAAGCAGATGCAGATCAACTACTTGAACCCAAGATTATTGTTCATAATGATGAGTTCAACCTTTAGCCACACAAGAAGTTCATAGATTAAGTAGGATAAGTCATGTTCTAGAGAGATATGGATTTCTTATAAGTTAACATAGTGACATATTGCTCATAGAAGATGATGAGCCTACTACCCATGAAGAAGTTCTAAAAAGTTCAAAATTTGACAAGTGGCTTCAAGCCATGAAATCCAAAATGGATTCCATGCTTGAATACCAAGTATAGACTTTGGTTGACCCACCCGAAGGGATAAAACATAAAGGGTGTAAATGGATTTCTAAGAAGAAAACTGACATGCAGGGTAATGTAGTTATCTATAAAGCTAGGCTTGTAACTTAAGGTTATCATCAAAGATAAAGAGTTGACTATAACGAAACATTTAGCGCAGTACCCATGCTTAAATCCATTAGGATACTTCTGGCCAATGTTGTTGCTAATAGGCATTTAATATTGATTTTAAATACATAATTTACTAAACTCATGTCCATTTAATGCTTAAATTGCACTAATTAAGAGTTATTTGTTTTAATTCTAGGCATATATTAGATTTAGGAGGGGGTTTTGCATGAATAAGGTTAAAATGTGAAGAATTGTGGGACCAAAGACCTAATTGGACATTCAATACACAAAAAACAAAAGAAATTGGTTGGCAATGGGGAGAGTGAAAAGAAAAAGAGTTAAGCGTGAATGAGGACACCTAAATGGACATTGAATGAAGAGAAAAACAAAAGAATAAAGAGGCTGGTGGTGGAGAGGAGAGAAGGAAGACAGGTGTGTGCTTAAAAAGGTGGACCAAAAACGTTCATTAAATTGATTCAATACATAGAGACAGGGAAGTAGTTGGCAGCACAGAGAGGGGATCCAAGACAGTGAATGCGCAGAGAGGGGATCGAAGACAATGAATGAGTGTGAATAAAGGTGGACCGGAAACCTTTATTAAAATGTCAATACATATGATAGAAGTAGAGGAAGTTGGTGACGACAGTGAAGAGAGGAGATAAAACAACGTTGGCCAAGAAGATAGCGTGAATAGTAGGAGATAGTGTGAGCAGCCACAACAACGAGAGAAGACTAAATATTGGGTTTTTTAATTTGTTTTTATTCCTTAATTTTTTATTTTTGCGGATTTAATCAATGCAAATATATATTATGACCATGAATTGTGTTACATTGATGAATATGTGTGAGTAAGTTTTTTCGGTTAAGGTTAGGATTGATATTGGATTAGGACAATTTTTGTGGTATTAGTTTTTGCTTGATTGAATACATATTTAGTCCTAATTTAGCTTGATCACCTAGATTAGGGCCTTAGATGATTGAATCCCATAACCAATGGGATTTAATTTGTCAAAAACTTAATCAAGCAACATACTTGAGACCAAAGTGTGGACCAACTTTAGGATCTTGTGTGAGGATATCTAGGATTAACATTTGGTTCGACTTGCTTAAGTGAAGTAAATCCTAAATCAATCCACCGTTACAAGTTTAGTGTCTTATCTAATTGAAATCCGATACCTTAGCCAAATTTTGTCATTTGATTAAGTCTAGTTGTTTTAATTGACACTTTTCATCTTGCATATTTCCTTTGTATCACCCCACTCCAGAAGGACCCGAACCCGACATCATGGGTGATATCTGAGTCCGTGCCCCGTGAAGGTGACATGCTAAAATAGTCAACCATTTGACTTTCAGTACACAAAGCAATGCAAACGTATACGGAAATCAATTATAAAATTGGCCACACTTTATTTAATAAACATTTGCATTAACGACATTTCAACCATTACATAAATCATCAAAATTTCACTTTCCACTTGGGCCCATTACTGAGACAAAACACTTATAATCATAATATTAGTACACTTCATAATCTATTACAAACCATTCCACTTTGGAAAGTTATTACAATTAGAAATATTTAAATATACATGTTATAGGAATTGCGGAAGACTCAAATCGATACAAAAATAAGAAAATACAAGTGCAAATGCAAACTGATCTTGACCTCTATCCTTTACTTGCATGCTGAAGGTATGTTTCCGTTTGCCTCACGGGGTATTCTTCTGATCCTGAAAAATATTTGCAAATTTTGGGTGAGTTTTACGAACTTAATGAGTGACCATCATCAATGGCTCACCCAGTCATATAACACATAATTCACATTCACATCATTTCATATCTCACACACTCAATACACTTTAACCATTCATATTATGCATATGAAGTGCATATGAGACTCACTTTCCAATTATTATTATTGTTGTGATCGAGGCTCATTGATAACTGTCCCTTATAGGGCTCATTAATAACTTTCCCATATAGGGCTCATTAAATGTTGAGCCTGAGGCTCTGAATTACTTTTCAGCTTGAAGCTCTTTTTCACTCGTTGAGCTTTAAACTCTAATCGGTGGCTACTCTAGTCATAACTACCATTATGTTTCATGCATTTATGTAATGAAATGCATCAATTACATTCGCATAATCCCATTCAATCCCATTCTCACATCATCAGACCTTAGTCCAACATTCAACAATCAAAGTATGCACACTTATTTCATCTCATTCATATACAAGGAGCACTTTAATATCCCAATCAAACATCACCATCATCGGACCTTCTGTCCAAAAACCAATACAATCAATCACATTCATACAATCATTCATTAGTCAATTAATAAAAAAATTCAAACCAAACAAACAATAAGACAAGACCTTCTAGGTCTACTCACAGTATACTCTTGACTAGCATTTGCTTCCATGATCCAGAACATCTGGATGCAGACGTTCTATCCTATATCACCATTATGCAAAACATATATTGCACTCACATTATTAAATGCACAATCACATAAACATTCAGTTTTACACATATGTATGTGTATAATGTATAATGCATGCTTAATGACAATCTCGGATATATTTTCTAAATTCATATCTCATGCTCATTCCCATTTCATAACTCATATATGTCTAATTGAACTTAGATTTATAATTCATTTGCACAAGATCATTCTAAATTCTCCATTCAATCTTTACCCTTTTTATGTGTCTAGCTTATTCATAAGCTTACACCTCAAGAACACTTAGTCACTCTATATCATAACTCAATTTCTTGTCATCTCTTTTCTAACCTCATATGATCTCATAATATCTAATTCTCATTCCCCATTAATCCCTTAATACATATTACTCAACTTCCTTGAACATAACTACAATCCTATAAACATCTTCATTCCCATTATACTCATGCATTTGATACTTTGATTTCATCCATTCGTTCACTAAGTTTTAACCTTCATTTTCACTGCAAACCTATCATACATTAGTCCCATAAACCAAGTATTATTCTAGGTTCACTTTAAGACCCATTTAAGCCTTAATTAGGGTCACTTGACCCGTGAATGTCCATTAGGCGGACATCCATGTCCATTAAACAGACCTTTACAAGTCACTTATAGAAACTTGAAAATTTGACCCTCTAGACATCAAAATCTCACTTTGCGTCTTCATAGAAGTTGTAGATCTTGAGGTCTTCCTTAAAACCATACCTAAATCATCTCAATCTGAGTTCTACAGAAAACGTTATGACTCTTGCACCAAAGTATGTTCAATTGCTTTCTATGATTTCTAGATTTCTAACTCTTTATTTACAACATTCAATTTCTCATGCTTTGTCTATCATTTCTAGTTCAATAGTCATCATTTATCCATTATTCTAACTCCATTTCAACTCAATATCATCCATAACCAAATTATAGCCCATGATTGATCATAAAAACTAATAACAATACATACATATATATACACATTCATCACCAACTTTCTATACTTAGTACTCAACTTCAAGTCAAACTTAGAAACTCTTAAGGACAAAATTTGAATTCGATGTTTGCATGTAAAATGTAGCTTTATGTCTCCACTTTAACCTAAATTAAAAACCATCTCATTTTTATAACTACAAAACAAGTTATGGCTAAATAATAGAAGCATATCTAGTGGAATCGTTACAGCTAGCATATTCTAGCCACTTTAAACACCATTCTCAATTTGTCTATAAAATTTCATGTTAATTCTTCTCTTTTCAAGACACTGTACTTGCATTTTATTTGAATTCCATACCCAATCCAATCCATTCCTAAAAAAACCAGTTATCCACGTTTTTATCCATCAAAAACAAAACATAACAATATCCATTCAACAATCAAATTTTTTGCACTTCATTCTAACTCTAAAACATTTCTATATCAATTTATGAATCATTAATCATCACCCATATAAAAACAAGACATGAATCTACCAAATTCCTCATTCGTATTTTTAGCATGTACCCATCCTCATTTCATAACCATTTTTACACCTATAACTATCATCAAATATGTTTCTATTAAGAGAACCCATGAGAAACAAAGTTTACTTACATGTTTAGCTCCAAAGCTCCCTTAAGTCATCAAGAAACCCTAGATCCTCCAACATGCACGAAAATCAACTTTCAAGGTGAAATTGGTTGTGTCTTTTAGCAAAAAGAAGGACAAGACAACGAGTATTAAAGAAACAAAGTGGAGGAGTTGGATAAAAATCGAACATGGTAAGGTGAGAGTAAGTTTCGTAGATGGAGAGAATGGAGAAGATGAGAGTGTCTTTGTTAAGGATGAAAGATACGAAAATTTCTTTCAAATGTCAATAATATAGGTTTTATAAAAACACTTGGTGGGTGTCATGACACCTTCCACTTAAATGATTCATGCTTAATAATACTTAACTGTTTAGTCCATTTGTCTCCAATTTTCTCCCAATTTTCAATGACATAAGTCATTAAATCTTAATGTCACATATTAAAAATTCTACTGCCATTTGACATTTATTTCTATCACTATTCACCAATTGTTCTGCCACTTGGCATTTTTCCTAATCCAAAATATCCTTAAATTCTAAAAAATTCCTAAATTTTCACCAAAAAATTTAATTCACTACTTACACATTCCCACTCAATTTTTAAGACACAAAACCATAATTCACATCATTTTCACATTTAAAAAATCATTTATATCTAGAAATGTCAAATGAGTGTATGAACATGTTATTTTAATTTTTGCAATAATCAATTTCACATATGTGAATGCTAACATTATACATGAGCATGAAATGCATTTTTCTCAATCTCTCTTGATCTCACATGTACCAAATTTTAGGGTTCTAACCCTTAGTATGGGAACAAGAAGTTACATCCTTGATTCACTTATTTTATTTTATTTTGAAATCAATCAATTCTTGATTGTCTGAGTAATTTTGCATCATTTAATTTAATTGTCTTACGTGTTAGAATCCTTTAGGTACGATATCTGATTCTTACAATTTTATATTACTTGTCAACGGGGTACGCTTGCCTCTAGTTGGTCTAAATAGAATTTAATTTATATTGCTTTGTTTAGACCGCAACAAGTTTTTGGCGTCATTGTCAGGGAATTTCCTTATTGTGTTTCATTAGGTTAGACGATATTAATTATCTCAGATTTAATTCTTTCTTCATTGTTTATTTGTGTATTTTATTTGTTTTCTTGATTGTTTTACATTGGTGTGATTTATTTTCCATTCTTAGCTCTGTTATTAATTTCTTTTTATTTGTTTCATTTTGTTTATGCTTATGCATGGTCAAAAGCTCGAGAATTTGCTACTAGATATTGAGATTAAAAAACTGCTGGTAGGTTACGCGAGGAAACTAGATTGGCTCAGAATAGTGAGACAAAAGAAAGGATTAGAGAAGAACAGTTTATAGAGATGGAACAACACGAGGAGGGGTTGATGCCACATCCTGAAGAGAGAAGGGATTTGATTAAGATGGATTTCACCATTGGGCACAACAATAGATCCATACCTCCCATTATAAGGCCGACGATTACAGTTGTGAGTTTTGAGATTCCTCACAACATTACATCCATGGTGAGGGCATCTTAGTTTGGAGGATTGCCTTTGAAGGATCTGAATACCCATTTGGAGAACTTTTTGGATATTTTTTATTTTTTAAAGCAGAGTGGGGTGTCAAATGATGCAGTGAGATTAAGGTTATTCCCATTTTCTTTAAGGGATAAGGCTAGAGCATGGTTGGCTAGTTTGCAGTTAGGATCGATTACTACGTGGGATGAGAAGATGAGATTATTTTCTATTAAAGTAAATCTCCACCACTGAGATTAGGATGCAGAATTAAGAATCTTCTGTCAGAAGTTTAGAGAATCAGATGAGCCAGATTGTAAGATTGTTGAAGGAAAGACCTTCGAGTTCATTGCCTATTATTACTAAGGCCAACCCAAGAGAACATACAAAGGCAATATTATTGAGGAGTGGCAGATAGATTGAGGAAGTTAAGGAGAAGTAGAAGGATAAAGAAGTGGAAAAGAGTGAAGAAGAAGAGATTCAAGAGAGTAACAAGGAGGCCAAGGAAGCACCAGCTGAAAAGGAGGATCATCTAAGATTCTTTGCTGACCCCATCACACATCTGATAAAACCTCTGATTCCTTATCCTCAAAGGTTAAAAGGTACAAAAGTAGATAAGCATGTTGGTCATTTTTTTAGATATTTAAAAAGTTCCATATAAACATTCCTTTTGTTGAAGCCATAGCACAGATGCCTTCTTATGCAAAGTTTTTTAAATAAATTTTATCAAATAAGAGGAGGCTTGAGGAGTATGCCATGGTGAAGCTAAATGAGGAGTGTTCAGTCATATTGTCAAAAAATTTACCATCGAAGCTTATGGATCTAGGGATTTTTACTATTCCTTGTGTTATTGGTGAATTGCATATAGATATGGCTTTAATGGATTTGGGTGCAAGTATTAACTTAATACGTCTTTCTAGTTTTAAGAAGTTAAGATTGAAGGAGCCTAAACCCATTACTATTTCACTTTAGCTGACAGATAGGCTCGTCACTTATCCGAGGGGATTTATTGAGGATGCGTTGGTCAAGGTCGAGAAGTTCATCTTCCCAATGGATTTCTTAATCCTTGACATGGAGGAAGATAGATACATCCCCATCATTTTTGGAAGATCTTTTATGGCCACTACACAGACCATCATTGATGTGCAACATGGAAAACTCATCTTGAGACTTGAAGATGAAGAACTGGTGTTTGATGTGTTCAATGCTATGAAGCATCCTTCTACTCTTAACTCTTACATTTTATTGATATTTATTCTTCTAATGTTGATGATTCTTCTATTATTTGTGCAGGTTTGTTAAAGGGGGAGAGCAAGGAATGAATGAAGAGTTAGGGGAAGAATTACAAGAAGAGTTAAAGGATATTGGAGTTGAGTTGGAGCAGGCATATTGGAAACATTATAGAGCATACAAGCATCTCCAATGTTCAACCAAGCTATTTCCAAAGTCTTCAATTGAAGAGCCCCCTTTTTCTTGACCTTAAACCTCTTATGAGTCATTTAAAGTATGCTTATCTTAACCCACCTAAGCAATTACCAGTTATCATTTCTTCTTGTTTGATAGGTGCCATGGAGGAGTGTAGCATTGGATAGTGATAAGTAGTTGTAATCCCTTGTTTTTATTCGCACACCTCATAATTTCTTTTTGGTTGTCCCACATTACTTAGTGCGTTATGAATGCTTGTGAGTAGCCTTTTCCCATTTTACTTTACCTTAACCTAAGCCCTATTATAACCTTTAGTAAAAGCCCTTTTAATCCATGACGGCATGTACTCTATGTAGTGGAAAATAAGTGAATTTGCAAGCTTATGGTAGTGTAATCTCTTAGAGGAAGCTTTGAGTGAAATACAACCCTTATACACTTGAGTGACATGAGTTAATATCGTAAGGAAGGTCCATTTTAATTTTATGCTTTCTTTTAATCAAAGATATCTACCTTTGATTTTGTTTATGTGCATTAATGAAAAGATTATGATATATGTAGTAGCTTGATACTTGAGTTTTCCAAAGTTTAAGGGATTGTAAAAACTTGATTTTCATTGAAAATGAAATGACAGAATATGTTGGTTGTGACCTAAGTAAGTTGCTTAAGGACAAGCAACAATTCAAGTGTGGGGGTATTGTTAATGGGCATTTTATATTGATTTTAGATACATAATTTGTTAAACTCATGTCCATTTAATGCTTAAATTGCACTAACTAAGAGTTATTTGTTTTAATTCTAGGCATGTATTAGATTTGGGACCTTTAAAAGCCTAAAGTAAGATAAGTTCTCAAAGGAAGCAAGGACCAAAAATGTTAACATTTTGGCAAGGCAAGAAAAAGGAAGGGGTTTTGCATGAATGAGGTTAAAACGTGAAGAAATGTGGGACCCAAGACCTAGTTAGGCATTCAATACACAAAACACGAAAGAAGTTGGCTAGCGGTGGGGAGAGTGAAAAGAAGGCGGGTTAGGCATGAATGAGGACACCTGGATGGATATTGATGTAAGTGGTAAGTCGACTTGTACCATGTGTAAGTCGACTTATGCTTGATCGGTACTGATAAGTCGCCTTGTTCAC
>JANZLD010000004.1:22583054-22601147 GCA_026413575.1 Erythroxylum carthagenense | reverse complement strand
CTACCCCCCCCCCCCTTCTTGTGTATTCTACATATTATACGTGATTTCTATATTAACAAGTGATTTATTTCAGTTGGTATCAGAGTAAGATTTCCAAGAAACACTGTTACAAAGTGAGGACAAAGATTCATGGTTGAATCACAAATTTTTATAGCAGAAGATGCCTCGGTCATACGACCCCTTGCATTCAATGGTGAGGATTATCATTATTGGAAGGATAGGATGTAGCTCTTTATAGAATCCACACATATTGATCTTTGGGATATCATTAAAAATGGTCCATATATACCAATAGACAACGAAGGGAATAGCATCTCTTGTGACAAATGGTCGGCTGAGCAGAAAGCTCGCTTTCAGTTAAACTCAAAAGCTAAGTTCTCTTTAAGTTGTGCTCTAAGCAAAAGTGAATATGATAAGGTTCATGGATGCGAATCTGCATAGGAAATGTGGGACATATTAGCCATTGCACATGAAGGCACAAATCAGGTGAAAGAATCCAAGATTAGTATTCTTGTTCATCAGTATGAGTTGTTTAAGATGAAAGACGATAAGACTATTGAGCAGATGTTTGGACGATTCCAAATAATTGTTAATGGACTTAAAGCTCTGGGGAGAATCTACAATAGTCAAGATCATGTTAGAAAAATTCTCAGAAGTCTTCCAAAAATATGGAGACCTAAAGTAACGACAATACAAAAGGCCAAGGATTTAAGTAAGTTGGAGCTAGATGAATTGCTTGGTTTACTGAAAATTCATGAAGTAGAGCTTGATGCAGAAGATAAACTAAGAAGAGATAAATCTATCACATTAAAGGTTGGTCAGAAGAATCAGAAGATACAGAAAAATAGAAGCATATCTTCAAAAGCATTAAAGATTGAAGAAATCAAGAATGATGATGCTAGTGAATCTGATCAAGATTCAAGTGAAGTGATGATGAACTAACCTTCAATTTAAGAAAGATTAGGAGGATATCGAAAAAGAAGTCAAGGGGAAATAAAGACTTCTCTTTTAAAAAGAATAGCGAAGACGATTCAAAGAATGAGAAAAGTTCTATCGTCTGCTATAAATGCAATAAATCAGGACATTACAAGTCTGAATGCCTGTTGCTCAAAAGAAAATAAAAGAAAAGTTAAGAAAACAAAAAGAGCATGATGGCAACATAAGAAGATCTAGATTCGTCTGAATCTGAATCCGACTCAGAAACATCAGAGCAAACAAATATACACTTGGTAGCTAAAGGGGAATGCGATGATGAGGTTATTTCTAACTTTGATGATCTTCAGGTTGCTTATTTAGAATTGTTAGAAGATTCACTTGTTATCTTAAAACAATATAGGATATTGAAAAAGAAATTTGCTGAAAATTTGAAGAACACAAAACTTTTAGAAAAAGAAAAAAAGCAAGTAGACGATATGAAAAAGAAAGTAATTGTAGATAGATATGAGGAAATTAATCAACTAAAACAAAGGGTTAACAGTCTCTTAGTAGATTCATCAACATTTACAGAAAATACAAAAAGGATGAATGATATGATTGGAAGATATAAACATCCAAATGAGAAGAGCAGCTTAGGTTTTAATAATAGTAATGCTCTTCATAATAAGAGTTTTATTCCTAATAGAAAGAAAAAGAAAAAAATATTCTTATCATTCGATGAAAAACTATAAGGCTAACCCCAAAGGACCCAAGAAAATATAGGTACCTAACAAGGATATAATATATACTTCAGATCTCCTTTCTTGGAAAAAGCAATCATCAACAATGGTACTTGGACAGTGGCTGCTTGCGACATATGACGGGAAGAAAGTCTATGTTCCTAGACCTCCAACATAAGCAAAGAGAATCGATAACTTTTGGAGACAACTAGCAGGGCAAAATGGTTCGAATCGGCAAAATTGGTAAAGATTCTTTTTCGTCTATTGATAATGTTCTACTAGATGAAGGCTTAAAGAATAATCTAATTAGTGTAAGTCAATTATGTGATTCTAGTTTTGAAGCATCCTTTAATCAAAATTCTTGTGTAGTCAAAAACAAGTACGGTTCTATATTCTTTTCTGCCAAGAGACGAAATAATCTCTATAAACTTAACTTAGACGATTTGAAAAGTCAAAATATTTCATGTTTTATCCTAGAGGCCGAATCTGATTTTGTGGTCTTCATAAAAGTTGTAGATCTAGAAGTATTCTTTCAAATGGTCTAAAAACGAACTCATTTAGACATATACATTGAAAGTTATGGCGATCGCGCCAAGATAGGTACAAATTGACTAAGGGTATAAGCATGTTATATTCTTTTGGGCATAACTCCCTCATCTGACCTCCAAATGAGGTGATTCTTGAAGCAATAGATTTCTAACATCTTTAGCTATCTCTCCATGAAAAATTATATCTTTTGGAGTTATTCTAAGGAAGTTTGCACTAAAGTAAGTGAGGGGTCGATTAGGAGAGCATAATTGGAGTATGTGCACGCTTTAGCTTTTTAAGCATATCTTGAGCTATAGAGCTCCGATTGAGATGATTTTTGCTTCAAAGCAAACTAGAGGCTTAGAGATTCAATTTCTATGAAGAAGTCAAGATGTGATTTTGATATTTGATTAGTGTGCGCTCACCATTATTGTGGAATGCCAGCAAATGACCTATAGGGTTTTTAAGCACAAGGTTTAAGACTCCGAGTGTTGGGCTCCGAAAACGGGGTCAACAGTTGTGATATAAAAGCAAGCTCAAATTTCATGATTTCACAAGAGTTGGATTCCGAAAACAAGCGAGTTCTAACAAATGTGAAGGAGTTACGTGAATTTTTGGGTTTGACAATATATTATCGGAGGTTCGTAAAGAATTATGGATCGCTGGCCAAACCACTAACTGAATTCACAAAAAAACGCTTTTTGTTGGTCTTTGGCAGCAACATAATCATTTTCTCAGCTCAAAGATGCACTCACTACAGCACCTGTTTTCCGACTTCCAAATTCAACCAACCCTTCGTGGTAGAATGTGATGCTTCTTCAGAAGGAATTGGAGCAATATTACTTCAGAGTGAACATCCCCTTTCATATTTCAGTAAAGGTCTTTCCATTTCAAACCCTTTTAAATCTACTTATGATAGGGAATTACTTGCCTTGGTGCTATCTTTATAGAAATGGAAACATTATCTTTTTGGGGCATAAATTTTTTGGGAGAATAGACCATAACAACATCAAATATCTTCTCAACCAACGTTTGACTACCAATGAACAACAATGACTCCTCATGAAGTTATTACCATTTGACTTCACAATTATTTACAAACTGGATAGGAAAACAAGGCAGCTGATGCATTATTCAGGCGTCCACAAAATGCTGAGTTGTTAGCACTTACACTTCTTGTACCCCTTGATTTCTCCCACTGGTATGATGCATTGTTGAATGATCCTTATACCAGTGATGTCATAGATAATCTTGATCAAAATCCTTCTTCCCATTCTAATTTTCAATTGGTAGATCACAAGCTTTATTTTAGGGAGTGATTAGTGGTTCCTTATAACCACCCTATTCGACATAACCTCCTTGTTAAAGCTCATGATACTCGGGTAGCAAGACATAGGGGCTATTTGAAGACATTAAAGCGATTAATAGCTTTTTCTTATGGTCAAAAATGAAAAATGATATGAAGACTTATATTCAAAATTGCTTAATCTGTCATCAAGAAAAATACCAAGCCTTGGCACCTGCTATCCTTTTCAATCTCTACCAATACCTGAAAGAATATGAGAGGACATCTCAATGGACTTCATATTTGGTTTACCAAAATCTGGGGGCTATGATACAATTCTAGTAGTAGTTAATCACCTCAGTAAGCATGTTCATCTTATCCCTATTTCTCACCCAGTGGTTGCCGAAAAATTTTGCAAGGAAATTGTACGCCTTCATGACATCCCAAGGTCTATTTTTCAGATAGAGACAATCTTTTGAGTGCTTTTTGGTAGGAACTATTCAAAATCAGTGGCACCATACTCATGATGAGCTCTTCCTATCATTCTCAAGCTGACGGGTAGATCGAAGTGGTCAATCGCTACCTTGAAGCTTATTTAAGGTGCTTTGTCCAGTACCAACTGTATTCTTGGAGTCGTTTTCTAGCATGAGTAGAATTCTCCTTTAATACGAGGTTTCATTCCTCCATTGGTACCACACCTTTTAAATTAGTCTATGGTAGGGATCCTCCTACTATTTCTCCATTTGTACAAGGTGAAACTAGAATTGCTGAACTTGAAGAACAACTTCTTGCTCGTGATGATATGCTAAAACTCTTCAAAGAACACCTAGTGAAGGCTCAAACCAGAATGAAGCGGCAAGCGGACGCTCACCGGCGTGAATTAATCTTTCAGATTGGTGATTCAGTTTTTCTCCGTCTCCAACCATAGCAGCAAAAGTCATTGATCAGAAAAAGAAATGAAAAGCTGTCTCTGCGATTTTTTAGCCCCTATAAGGTCATTCGATGAGTGGTACCAGTCGCGTATGAGCTAGAATTACCAGCATCATCTAAGGTACACCCCATTTTTCATGTCTCACTATTGAAACCAGCTTATAGGCAATCTATAGCCACACCACCAGCATCTCTCCTATTAATGATGACTGGGAATTTGTGCTACAACCTAAAAAAGTTCTTGCTCACAAATGGATACAAAAAACCGGACATTCCCACCTAGAACTATTAGTTAAATGGGCTGAGCGTCCTTCAAAGGAAGCTAGTTGGGAAAGCTACAATCTTATCAAGGAACAATTTCCTTCTTTCCGCCTTCAGGACAAGGCAAATTTCCAAGAAGGATGCACTGATATGACACCTCCACCTTTATTGCTTAAGACTTATTTTAGGATGAAATTTAGAAAAGCACATGAGGATCACATGGGCCAAGATTTAGTCAACCAGTAGCTTGATTCCAACACACATCCAATAGTCACATCCCATTATTTTAGCTATTCTGTTATTTTATCGTTTGGCTTTATTTATTATTTATTGTTTATGTATAGCGAATCCTTAGGAATCTATTATGAGTTGTTCGGAGTCTAACATTATAAATATCTGATAGTTAGAACAAGTCAGTAGCTTGAATTATTAACTTATTTGTATTGGAGTTTAGTCCCTCCATATGGACTGCCTTGGGAGTTTAAGATCCTTGCTCTCAGATTTATCGATAAAAATTCATGCCATTCAATATTTCTATTTTCATCTTTTGGTCTCTATCAAGAAGTCACCTCCTTTGTTGGAAGAAAGTACCTTATATTATCCTTTCCTATCCTCCACCCTAGCTTTTACTTTAAGGACAAGCTCTTTTTTCATTACTCGAATTGCCACACCCTCTATCTATATTTGATGCAGGAGTCTCGTCCTGATAAATCAGGATAAATTTCGCGATTACGTAATCTCATGAGTTGTTTAAAAAGGATCCAAATGGAGATCCTTTTTGGGTGAGTCCTAGATTCTGTAAGGCAGCTCAAGTTTTTAATATAACTTTTTTAATAACCACGAAGATCTAAACAGATAAGTTAAATAGAGAAAATAACACTAACACATCTTGTTTTAGATCTTTAGGTTTGATGATCTAATGTTCTTTTAAACCAAAATATTTTCTTATAATACACGACCTTTTACATAGTCTTTAACGTAAATATCACAATTTGAAATTTTGACACCCAATTGTTAACGGCAAAAGACGATACTCCAAAAGATTTTAAAAAGCTTTGATTTCTCTAAAATTCTTGCCATTTTATTATCTCTTACACTGTGTATGTTTCAAGGAAATGGAAAGGAATTGGGAGTAATGGAAAAGAAATTAATTAAATTTTCCTTGTATGGTATTAATTAATAAAAGAAAGGAAAGTAAAGGAAAGTAAAGAGAGGAAAATTAAACCTCAAAATTTCCCTCTTAATCAAAAAAAATTTCCATCCAAAAGTGGATGGAAATTGAGGGAAGCAAAAAAATTGACACAATTTTATCAAAAATACCTCTTTATAAAAGACTATTTTTCTCCTACCCTATTGTCTTCCACTTTTTTTTTTCTTCTGCAGTCTTCCGGCGTTTTTTTCTTCTCCCGCCTTTTTTTCTTCTCCCGTAGCTACCAGGTATGTTCTCAATCTCGATCTTCAATTTACATATTTTTTTTAGCTAGCTCTTGTTACACTCATGATTGCTAAAGAGGGAATTGAATCTCATCTTCGTTACAAGGCTTATGATTTTCTCACAGAAAACACTACAAGGGTGTGGAATTTTTTTGGTTGCCCAACGGAGGAGCGCAAAGAATACTTGCTCCACATGATGTACAGTACATGAGGAGACACGATTAATGCTTTGGTTGGATGATGTTTTAGCATTTTTTGCACTTTCTGTACTTCTTTGTTTTTTTTTTTGAACCGATGCTCAAAACTTTTTTAGGCATTTTATATTGTTTTGAACATTTTTAAAAACTAAAATTTGTTAGACTAAAGTTGGAATTTTGTTTTGATGAACCAAGCCAAAGCTTTTGGTGTAAAGTTCTGGGATGATATGCCATTAGTTACCATTACATTGCGGGGAAAGCACAGACCGACCTGTGGATCATATCATATACGTTCAGCATTTATTTAATTATTTGTATTTCTTATTCGTGCCAAAAATATAACTACATAAACATTGCAATATTAAACTAAATTAACATTATTTCAAAGAGTTCGAAATTGGTTTCTAATTAGGTGTTAAATAGAGCTCAAATTTTATTTGAAAAATAGCGAACTGGATTTGCATGCTCTTGAAGATTTTGGATGTTCTAACCAAAAATCACATACGTGTCAAAAAATATGAATTTTTACAAACAGTTATATGCATGGGCAGATTTGTCAAATTTATATATTGTTATCTAATTACCATTCTTTTCTATCTATATATCTAAACAATGAAAATTCTATTTCCTCTCACTTATTTTAAGAAACTCTAATCTAAACGAAGGAAATTAAATTTCACTTCTTTTCCTTTCCTTTCCTCATTTAAATTTACTCTCGTTTCCTTTACATCTTAGCTTGCCATACACAGTGTTAATGTGGTCCGATTATTCCGACTTCCACGTCAGAATACTGCTGCAATTAGGGCTTTATGAAAACTCCACTAGAAATTTGGAAAGCAACTACTAGACCTCCTTTCTTCTCGATGTTGTCGTAGTCGTAACTACGTCACAGAACGGTGCAATAATTGACTCAAAGAGTCAAATTCGAAGGTACCAACTGTAAGTTTCAGAGAGGAAACACGCCTTTGTTTGGCAGTCTCTCCCGACTAATATCAAATGGTTAGCAAGCCAAACTTGAAAGGGATAAAGCATGCTTAAAAAGCCGCATAATCCACCTGAATTCGAACTTTATTCTTTCTTTTTGTTTAACTATTAAACCACTTATGAAGCAGAAAATAAGCATCCACAAGTAATCAATCCTACCCGCTAAATGTTTAGACCAGTATGTCAGATTAAGCATATGAAACAGCTACCTACATCACTGTGTAATACATGAATTACCAAATAATTAAAAGAACCTCACAAGCTTAATTTTCCTTGGTAATCAGCTGCTTATGAACAAAACGAAACAACTTAACTGATAAGGCATTTATGACACTAGTCAACATTGTTCTACAATTACAAAACTCATGGTAGCGCTGACTTGCGAGGAAAAGCTTAATGATACTTCAAGCACCGAAACAATTTCTAAATGGTACATGTTGGCATATCCAATTTGATAACAAAGAAGTATCAATTTCACGTGTAAGTTAACTGGCAGCTGTGTTGCAAGTATTGATACCATCCCTGCAGTCATTGGTAAGATCATTGAATGTCTCCACCTGTTTTTTCCCTCTCAGGAAGACTTCAGTATCAACCGAGATCCTCATATAACCATCGAATTCAACT
Organism: Erythroxylum carthagenense; assembly: GCA_026413575.1. Lineage (NCBI taxonomy): Eukaryota > Viridiplantae > Streptophyta > Magnoliopsida > Malpighiales > Erythroxylaceae > Erythroxylum > Erythroxylum carthagenense. Next base: position 22,593,249 of record JANZLD010000004.1, on the reverse strand, counting down.
GGAATTCCTTTGTTTAGTTTTGTTGTCTCTGAGTACCACTCACTATTCTCATCCCAAAGATACTTGTACTCGTCAAGAAAATGAGTGCTATACTTATCTTTTAAAGGATCAAAGAAGGATGTGTCAGGTTCATTCGTTGCAATGTAGACGTTCCTACCATCTTCAATCTTGTCAGCCAAGGTTGTAAGAAGCACATCAGGCGAAGTATCTGTGGCAAGATTGGGCCAAAGATCTTTGTTCCTTGCTTTCTTTCCTCTCTCAACATGAACTGCATCATAATCCCAATTTAATCTCGAAGCAATTGCTGATACAATATCCATTAACCTCCTAGATTTCCATATTAAATGCCACGGCCTTTGTACGACAGACTCTGTCTCTCCCTCACAAACTCTATACCAGTAGTTATCAGGTTCAACAGATCCAAACTTCCTCATAATTAAAGTATCTTTCACCTCCAAAAGCTTCATAGGTGTCACTCTAAAGTCCTCTACAAGATGTAGACGCAATCCATCCTTCTTCTGCCATTTATTCCAATCATCCCAAAACTGAGCTTGGTCCAACACAGATGCTGCTTCGTTCAAGTGCTCAAAATCAAAATAAAACCTGAAATCCTTCCCCTCTTCATCCTGATTCAAAGAACTATACATTGAATTTAAACAAATAGTCAAATCCATAATCAGTGTTCTATTCAGGAACTGCGCTTCACCTAGTGCACACAAGAAACTCCACAAGTAGTGATTCATACTCTTACATCTATCACCACCGCCACTATAAATCAAATATCTCCCCCCGCTAAATGACTTTTCCGACTCAACTACTGGAAGTGAATCATTAACGGCTTCTCCAACAACAGGCAACGATGACAATCCTGCATCTTGCTTTGTAGCTGTTTTCTCAAATCCATCTCTCTCATTCTTCTTCTTCCTCTTCCTTGCATTGATACCTGAATGGTACTCCCCAATATGTTCAATGCTAATGGTACAATTCTCTGACCTAGATATGACAAAGCGCCTATAGTCCTTATAAAATGCAGCAGTCTTTCCTTCCTTAGGCCTAAACCGCCATGCCATGTCACAAGTGCTAACTTCAGCCCCAGGAACTGCTTTTCCAAATCGATAAAAATGTATGTCCTTGAAGTACTCAATTGCCTTTCTCATCATCAAATGAAACACTTCTGGGTCCTTGCAATCAATAGGGCCTTCACAATTCTCCGTATTCATTTCTGGGGTACTACCACTTTGATCACCACTGTTGTCACTTGATTTGTCCACATCAGTAATATTGATAAAAGTAGCAAAAGCCGTCTGGTTAGCGGCCATGAAGTCCTCTCCAGTTTTCACCACAGTGTTATCCGAAATGAAAGTGGCATTCGAGGTAGATGTAAGGAATGTGGTTATTTTTGTTGAAGGATGAAACAGTGGGTCCTCAGGTTCATATGTAGCCGCAATAATAGTGAAAATTAGGACTCCCAACACAAACAATGTGAAGCAAAGATTGCCAATCACGGCTAGTGCATTTTGACCTAGATTTTCAGGCCTAAAACTTCCAGCTCTGGACAGCCTAGAACGACCTAACATTCTCGTCCTTGTAGCGAATGAACCACAATACTCTAAAAAGTTAAACGGAAACCTATAAGCCATTAAAAGAAAAATCAAATGACCCAGATGGCTAAAATGCAGGAACCAACTAACAGATCGAAGGCGTTTTGGATCTAGAAATGAAACGGGCATACAGATCCTTATCCTTTAAAGAACAAGACTTAATGAACCAAACTACCAGATCACAGCAGGAAAAGATTTGTAAGAGACACGATAAATAAAGACATAGTGAAGACAAAAGATGCTAAAATGCGCTCACCTTCAAGTTGAAATATATGGAATCAAGCAAACCCAGCCAGGAGGGAGAAGGGGTAAGCTGCGTTACCGAACGAGGGTTGAGGCAGTGATGTGAATGACTGATTGTGAAGTCAAAGGATAGCTTTGTGCGGTGATAGATGATATGAATCCTAATAGAACTAAAAAGACATGAAGCGTGCTTGTGATGTTTCCACGTGGAAGACTACGGACAGCAGTGATTGGTCTGACAGTCTGTATGCGTAGGTGAGGTAGAGGTAGTGACTGTGAGGCACCGACAAAGAATGTTGCGTTAGGAAATAGAAAGAGAAATATAACAATGAATGGAAGCTTCGGGGGCAAAGGCTAATGCATCTCTTTTAGACAGATGATACATATGAATAATTTTTCAATATCCTTTGCCAATGTATATATTATATTATGGGAATAGATAGGTGTTTTTAGTTTTTACATGTATTGGTTTCTCCGTGAGGAAGAGGGATTAGTGTTCATGAAAAACAACTTTTAAACAAGCACATTAATCGTTCAAATCTAACTTATTTTCTTTGTCTTCTGACTCATGTAATTCCACCGGAAACATCAATTATATATCAATCTAACATGCGGTCATCTACCTACAAGAATTTTTACTAATAAACTTGCCGCATAAGCTTCCATGACCCAAATGTTTCAAAGTATTGCTTACTTTTATGCATCAACGCATCTGTTCTGTTTCAATTAATGGATTGCATTATTTGATAGTTGATTATGACCATATTTAGCGATCAGCGGATTGCAGTAATTATTAGCTCATTCTATTAGTGATTAGTTAATAATGAATTATATTAACTGATTTGATTAGCGGATAACAACAGCTGTTTATTATAAATATTTAATAAAATTAGTTGTTTATATATAAAATAATTTATAAAGGCATGACTTAAAAAAAGATTTATAAGGACATGAGTATTATATTTTAATACTTCTTTAAATATTTTTATAAAAATTTAAATTTTAGATATTTAATTTTATAAAAATTAAGTTTATAAATTTATTAAAAATATAAAACATATAATAACAATAACAACAATAATAATAATAATAATTTCTTTTTTCTCCTTTCTTAATCTTAAAGTAATGATAGATACTTAACAATGGCCCAAGATTAATAATTATTGCAAAAAAAAAGAAAAGAAAGCTTCACCAATAATTACATGAAAGTTGCATGCAACGTATAAGATTGGGAAGAGGCAACCAAGAAAAAAAAAGATGCTTTGTTGTTGTCTGTGGGTATTCTTTAAAGTGCACAATCTGTCTCTGAAGGCCAAATGCTGGTCTTCCTGAGATTTTTAAAATTAATTGATTAGATTCAATCAACCAACTTAATTAGTCGATTACCAAACATAATAGTCAACTATTTAATATGGTCAACTTGCTAATTTTTGGCTGATAAGTTATTCACCAAACAAGGCTTATATCAACGATTAGCTAATAGCTGATTTGACCATCGGATAATATTATTTGCTTATTAAAAATGTTTGGTAAAATTAACTATTTAGTATTAGTTGTTTAAGTATAAAATGACTTATGAGATAGTAATTTAAAAAAAAAAGAATTTATATAGCTATGATTAGATATTTATTACAAAAATTAAGTTTTAAACTCTAATAAAAAATATAGAACATTTTTAAAATTTTTGTCACCGTAACATTTTAAATTTTGTAACTGAAAAACTTATTTCATTAGTAAAAAAATGCTCCAAAGTTTTTAATTCATTGAAAAAATTTTTGGTTTTGGATAAATAGTTTATTCTTATTCAGTTTAATTGCAAAAATTGATTTAACTTGTTGATAATATATTTATTAACTTTAAACCTTCTTTATATCCTACTTTTATATATATAATCCAAAGGAATCTGCTTCATCTCTCTCCTATTGCAATTCTACCAGTAAAGTTGGGCTATGTACAGGTAACAAATAGTCAAAATTTTATAACGAGAAAGTAGTTCATGGAACCAAAGATGTTTGCTTGAATGAAGGGGATAATCGATTTTTTACCTATTAATTTTTGGCTGAAAATAAAAACGCTTCTCTTATAAGTTTTTCAAATTTTAGTTTATTAAAGTTAAATAAGTTAACCAATCAATCATTCATCAAACATATTCGTTAGATTTTTAAAATGGTCAAAAAGTTAAACTCTTACAAATCAGATAAAAAACAACTGATAAAGTAATTGCCCAATTGCCAAACGAGCCTATTGTGTTTTCACTCGTATGGCTGGTGAGGCTCAAATTTCTGTATTAAAATTAGTTGGAAACCCATCTAGTTCAGTCTGCTTAACGATGAGAAACAAAACAGGCTTGAGAGATGTAGTTGTTCCAATGGCATCTTCGGAATGTTGATATCATTTTGAACTCCCAAGGAACGGAAGCTGAATTCATATTATTGCACCTACTCATTCTCCCACAAGGTTTCCACCGAAATTTTACCTTCGGAAAGATCACACACCTTCCAGCCTAAAGCATTCCATAAATTAGGTTACCATCAAAGCAAATTGATATTCATGACTACAAGCAAGTAGTAGATGTCCTACAGTTCTCATTGTCAATGTAGACATGATATACGTGGCAACAGATTTTTCTTATATACATTATATAACAAATTGTACAGCCACATTATCTCAAAAAGATTAGCTTTACGCTAGTTAAAATCTAATCCACTATGCTGCTACACTTTCGTTCTGATTTCCTATGGAGACAGGTTCAGCAACAGAGTTTTAACTGACCAAAGAAAACAACTCAGATTAAAACCCTTAGTGAGGAATTAAAGCCATAGGCATCATGTAGAATTATCCTGGGAAGATGTATAAGATTCAACCTGATACTTGACTCGGTTCATGCTACCTTCCATACTTCTTTGAACCATGTCTTCTAATAATCTCTTTGCAGTTTCTGCAGCTTTATCAGCACCATCAACCCTCATAGCAATATCATATACAATTTTTTCCAGATCTGATGATGTCAATCTCTTCTCCCGAGGAGTATCTCTCAGCAGGTCTAGGAGTGTTCGAGCTCTTCCCCGAGCTTCACAAGTCCCCTCTACTGTTAGTCGCAGAAGGCCTGGAATTGCACCTTCATTAAGAATGAGATGTCGGTATTTATCTCGGCAACTCAGGCAAAGGGAGAGCAAAGCTCCAACTGCATGTTCTGTACTAACAAGTGATCCATCTTCAACAGTCTCTACTAGAGTTAAAATCCCACCATCAGACTCTCTGATGGCAACTCGCCCCTCCTCAGTTTTGGAAAGAATCTCAAGTAATGCAGAAGCTTTCTCCGCAAATTTTGAATATTTCTTACATTCTTTGAGGAGGTTGATGAGTGGAAAAACTGCTTTAGCATCCATAAGTGGATGAGAATTATTAGCACAGGTCGAAAGATTGTGTAAAGCTGTGACAGCATCAACTCTTCCCTGAACACTCCCAGAGCCAAGGATCTGAACTAGAAGAGGTGCAACCCCTGAGGCTACAATAGTTGGTTTATTAGGTTCTGCAGCTGACAGTGTCAAAATTGCAGCAGTGGCTAATTCCCTTAAACTACCATAGCGGAACCTGAGAAGTTCCACAAGAGGGGGGATTGCACCTGCAGCTACAATCTTGACCTTGTTTCTGATATGGATTAGAAACCAGAAAAGTACTGAATGAGAAGTATGTATTATGTTATATACTAACGATGCAATAAAATTGAGTCAGGGAAAAAGAGATAGGAAAATAGGCACATTCATGTTTCTTATAGGGTTGTGGAAACAATCACATTCACATGCAGCAGAAAACAAATTAAGAAATAAAATCAAATGTAAAAAGTTTGGTGCAGTGAGGAGATCAACCATCCGTCGTTTGTTGAAAAAAATGGCTACACACGCAAGTTTCGTTGTGATATTGTTACAGTTCTGAAAACCCCTTGTACTCTGAATTTAATACCAAAGGCCATGTTTTGATAAATAATCAAATAGATCATTTTCATAATAATTTATCAGTAATAAAGTTATAATGAACTTTGTCAAATTAGGCAATAACTATTAGAAAATGAAGTCGTTTACTAATTATCAAAACCGAAGGGCCTTTGACTAAATTAAAAAATAAGGGAACTTTTAAGAAACAACCACAACCAAGGTGCACATCAAAGCAGTTTGGTTTCGGGGAAATCGCCAACAATAATTCAAAGATGTGTCCATCGCAAAATGAAGAACACTCAGTTTAAAAGTGGAAAATGAAAAGGGCGCACTGTGGTTAAGGAACACAACTTAAACTCAAAGGGAACAACATCAAAGCAGCCCAGTTTCGGTGGACCTACCAACCAGAAGATATCTGGCCTAATCTTGGATAATAAAAACATAAGAAGAAACTTTCAGAGATTGAAAAACCAGAATAGCAGCTTTCAAGTATACTGTTTACCCTTGATATTCTCAAGAAATTTTAAAACCCATCTCCTTCTGTTGCCAATTCCACATAATCAAAATGCAGCCCTAGAGTCCAAGTTCTACCTCTCTGCCATAGATTATTTTTCTTCCGTCGTCTCTTCTTTTCCTCCGCAAAATATGATAGACAGAAATCTCAGAGTAACCGTACAAAAGTAGAATCTTTAATATTTTTTCTACCACGTCAAGCAAAAGAAATGAAAGCTTTACCAACCCCTGGACCTTAAACATCGTTTCTTTCCATTCTTAGCACCAAGTTCAAGCAATTAACTCAAGAAAGCAATACAACAAACATATCTCACCCACTATTAGAATAATACACATGGCAAAGAAATGAGAGAGAGAGAGAGCGAGAGAGAGAGAGAGAGACCGTTCATTTCTAACGGCAAGATTGAGAAGGGCAAGAAGAGAGGCCTCACGGGCATGGAAATTAGGAGAGGGAAGCATCAAAACCAGCGGCGGAATCACTCCGGCAGCGGCGAATCTTGAGCGAGTCTTGGCAGACGATTTTCTCACGAGCTTTCTTATACCTCTGGCTGCTTCAATTTGGGCATTGAGATCTCCATTCAAAAGATTGCCGGATAATTCCATAATTTGGGTATGCTTCATCTGGTTCCATGCCTCTTCTTCACGGTCTATTCCACCAGAAACTGCAGCTGTCGCCGTTGTCTCTTCCTCCTCCTCTTCTTGTTGCATTCTCTGCTTTTCTGTGTGCGCTTAAGCTGAAAGCTTTTTCTCTTCGTCGGTTTTTGACGCTCCAGGATTCGGCCCCTCCCCGTGCCCGAAGCCTTCGTAATCATAACTGGATGCCAAAATTAATGTTGTAATTTTTTGTTTTTTTTAATTCAATAAAACAAATTTGTTCACTTGACTTTCTAATTTTTATTTTTATTTAGTTTTTGATAAAAATAAATGTTAATTTTTTAATTTTTATAATCTGATTTTATTATTAATATAAATTATTTAAATAATTCAATAAAAATTACTTGACTTGACTTGACTTTCTAATTTTTATTTTTTATTTTAGTTTTTGATAAAAATAAATGTTAATTTTTTAATTTTTATAGTCTGATTTTATTATTAATAGAAATTATTTAGAATAATAAATTGTTAAAAATTAAAACATAATAAAACTATTTACTTAATTAACTTATAAAATTAATTAACCTGTCATTTTTATCTAGTATTTATTATTTTGAATAATAAAAGTGTAATTACATAAACATTAATAAAAATAATTTTTAAAAAATTAAAATGAAAATCCTCATTACACAAATAATAGTGAAACCAAATGACCTAAGCTTTTCATGGTTCAAAAAAGTAGCTTTATGTTCAAAACTAATTAGGCAACTTATAAAAATTTAAAGAACTCTCGTATGTAAGATTATTGTGAAATAAATAATAAGAATTCAAAACTTTCCTATTTTTTGTTTAATAAACACATAAATTATAAAGTCTTTTTATTTCAATTTTAATCTCCTTTATTCTTTTAAGTTCTAGATATATCTTCTAATTAGTTATTAGGCTCATCATTTATTTGTAAGTTAAAAATACAAATCAACCCTACCATTTCACTAAAGGTCTAAATTAATCACTACCATTATTTCTTGCATCACTTTGTACCCTAATATTTACAAACTAACACATTTTTAACCTCAAATCTAACTCTATTAGGTTCTCATTATTGGATCATTCATTCCTTCAATGTAACCTACCAACTAGGTGACAAAGACCTACTAAATATTGGTGTCAATTTTTAATTAAAAGCAAAATTTTTAATTAATTATATAATTGTGTAATATGTGAAAAAATATTATATTATATTTTTTCATTCTTTCGATTCTTTACCCACTAACTCCTTATTCATGACCAATTACTATGACCATGGATTCTCAGCCTCTGCCACCAATAATAGATCAAATTGTTGATAAGAGCAAAAATATAAAAGAAAATTTTGAGAATGAAGATAACTAGACTGTAGCACGAACTGAAAGTTGTAACTCCATTATCACCAGTCACATGCCTTTTAAATTGAAGGATTCAGGGAGCTTTATGAAACCCTGTATAGTTAGCAACTTGGAATTTGTCAACTGTTTGTGCCACTAAGGCGCAAATATTAACCTTATACCTTTGTTGATTTTTAGGAAACTAGAGCTAGGCGATGTGAAGTCAACTTTGATACTTGTTCAGTTGACATATCATTCCATAAAGAAACCGCTTGGTATGGTGGAAGATGTTATCGTGAAAGTGGACAAAATCATTATTCTTGTGGACTTCGTGGTACTAGACTTAAAAAAGGATATGATCTGTGCACTAATTCTTGGACAACCATTCATGAACACTGGGAGAGTGTTGACAGACATTTATGAAGGTAAATTGCTTCTTCGAATTGGTGATGATCATGTGTAGTTCAATATGACAAATTCTTGAAACATTTGAAAGAAAGCAACTTTTGCATGAAAATAGACGTAATAGATGATTGTACCAAAGAGTAAGAGGAGAGCCATTTTGAGGAAGTAAGTTATGAGGAACAGATGACAAAGGGCATAGAGCTTGAGGAATATACGAAAGTCACTGTTTAAGAACCAGAAGCAAAAGACGAGATGAGGATGATTAGCAGAAGAAGATGAGCAATTCACCTTCTTACAACAAAAAATGTTTGATTACACCAAATATTTAAGGAGTTTCATCTGTGACACCCACATAACCCCTAGAAGAATATAAGGATGCCATACAAAACAGTATGAACAAACCAAAGCATTCTAATCTTCCTTAAAACTAATTCAGGCAAACATACATTATATTACATTATAAGTTGAGTTACAAACAAAATACATTATACACATTTGAACTTATCACAAACATGTCTTAAATCCCAATCCATCCTATATTATAGTTATTACAAACTTTCAAACAAATTCAAAAGTTATCATTTATCAGATACAACTAAAAAACAAACTCAAATATACATTTTGTCAAAACAAAACTCAATCTCCTTTAGCCACTGCGGTTGACTTTATCCTAGTCTTTATACCCTTCTCTCTGCACTTATACGGGTAAATCCAACGTGCTAAGCATAAAGCTTAGTGGGGAATAACTAAGCCATGCATACACTGGTAACTGTTTAATACTCACGTAACCTCCACATATACTGAATCAATTTATATCTTAAGTAATCATTAAAGGTTTATATTAAAGACCAATTCAAGCATAATGGCTTTCAGAACATAACATGATCTATCACTTGAGAACATTTCTTATGCTAGTGCCAATCATTTAAGTACCAGAACAGATTGTACAGATGATAGAACTGAATATCAAAATAGGGTATAAACCCTTCAGATCAGAACATGATTTGAACCAGAACATACTTTATTTATATCCAAAATGAATCAAAATACAAATCAAGTTAGACTGCTAATCCATTTTACAGAAGTGGCTAACGGGACTCATATAGGAGATACCGTGATCGGTATTACAGAACAGGAAAGGCTTATGTCTCAATAACAATAGACACTGAATTGTCAATAACAGGAGACACCAAAGTCTCTGTATTAGGAGACATCGAAGTGTCAATAACAGGAGACACCAAAGTTCACAAGAGCAGCTGTAGACCCTTTTAGGCATGCCTATTTACCCACAACTAGGACTTAACAGTATTAAAATAAAATAAGTTCATTTCAAACTTGTCATGTGAGAAACATATTGCAAAGCATACAACTTTGTTCACTTGACATAATCATTACTTTTCAAACAAATTAACATATCATACAATATCCAAACTCTCTTTCATTGATATTGTTGGGCCCCGAAATTTTTTTATTTTATTTGAATTAATTATTTATTGATTTATGGATTTATTCGTTAATTATTTTTATTTTGCCTTAATTG